>CM029546.1:48890212-49266932 GCA_017141385.1 Sogatella furcifera
CTTAGAGGCGTTTTATTCACCTGAATAATATTCTTCTCTAAAATTGAACTTAAAACTCAGGGCTATTCAAAATAATTGATAAATGAAATGAAAATCAAATACCCTTTTTAAAATAAAAAACTTTAAAATTATTAATCCAATAAACATTTTAAAAAGGGTATTTGATTTTCGTTTCATTTATCAATTATTCTTCTCTAATTTATTAATTTGTATGAGAAAATACAATTAATTATGGATGAAACACAGAATATCCAAAACGTCTTATTTCCAACATTTTTATAAGAATATTCTTAACTAATGTATCACTTATGAAGTCATATTTTGATCGTAATAAGCATATTTATATATGACCACTCATCCTTAGAAATCGTGAATAGACAGATAGAAATTTGATAAAATTGAAACCTTTTATTCCTTCAATCCCAACAAATTGTTCATTCTCATGCATTTTTATCGGAATACTCTATTCAGTGAGAGTGACATATAATCAATCTACTATTTCCTCCATGAACATGTTCCGAATTTATTGACTGGACTCTATATCAAACTAGATCTTTCAAGTCTACAATGACCCAGTGTGTTACACCAACCCATTGAGCTCTACTTGTTGCCTTTCAACTATAAACTGAACTTTATAAATCAAACTCTCATTCACGCTCCATCACACATTGGTCAGTTTTATTGATAACAGGGAGTCTGCGTGTATAGTACAGTTCGCGTAAGCTGAGAAGACACGCCGTCGTAATACACTTTATATTGTAACGACGTGTCTTCTCGGCTCAATAGTGTATACACTACAGTTTCACAGGCGGTGACATTTCACGTACGATTTATTACACCCCATTCCCCATTGATTCATTCAGTTTGAATTCACAAATAGTGCAAGTAATTTGATACTCATCTATATCTATACCTATCAACTGTATACAACTGTATCCAAGTTTTCAAGTAAAATTTGTTCAAACTCAATGTAGGATGACTGTACTTTTAAGATTTTTATTATATTTTACCCTTTTTTAATTTTTCAAACTCAATTACAGGTTTATTTTTTTCACAACGATAAAACATAAAAATCTCTCCAAAATAATCTTATCAAATCACATATTGTCACTAAAAATTCTCTGGAATTATAATTGGAACAACCCAATTAACAGTTGAAAAACATAGATGAATTCATATATTGGTGGGAATATATCCGTTGTTGAACCTCCTTTTTCAGTCCCAGATAGAATTATTGTTATTGTTATTGAAAAATATTGTTATATTTCTGATTTGATGAACAAGAATGGAGATCATGACTCATAGTAAATCCAATTATTTTATTATGATGAATGATAGTTGCAATCGATTCTACATCTATCTAACAATTTTTATATTATTATTTTCCAACTTTTTACTAAGGATATCTTAAATTAGAGGGAAAACATGAAGTAGCATTCAGATTCAAATGCGCGATAATTCTGAAAATAAATGAGTAGAGACTTACAAACCACTCAATCATTGTTGACTTTTTCTTGCACTTCAAAGATTACAAATGTTGCCAGCTACAAATGAAGCAGTTTACAAGTAGATAGAGTAGTTGTGTTCTTTTTCTGTTTGTGACGGGTGTGGCCGGTGATATCACTCAGTTAAAGGCGTTGTTCAAATCAGGTGACAGTTGCCAGAGCACTAATTTTGTCCTCTCTTCAGGTGGATCCAAACAGGTAGATAAGGACAGACGACGTGGGATGTTTGTTGTCTCTCTGTCTCTTAGGCGGAAATCTCAGTCGTCAGCCAAAATGGAATCAAACACTTGGACAAAATATTATAATTTATTGATAATAGAGTTTGTTCATGTCTTGTGGAGTGTTTTTCATCAATCAAGAGATGATGAAATAATGAGATATTGGTGAAAAACTAAATTTCGAATGGATGAAATGGAAGTATTAATAATTGGTTGGAAGATGGTTATTTTGAATGCGTTTTGCTCAAATGGAACGAGGTTTCCATTTGACTTCTAGAAACACAATGATAATATCGTGAATCACTTTTGTAAAAGAGTTGAAATTTAATAGCAATATTAATTCATTCATTTATCCACGAGATCACTATGAAAGTAAGAAATAAATTAAAGAAATCACCGAAAGCCAGCTTATTGATTGGAAAATGAGGTTGTATTTAACGGTGTATAAGTTTTAAATTTTTTATGGAAATGAGGTTTAAAATCAAATTGAATAACTCTTATTTGGACAATATTAACTTACAATTACACTTTACAAAAGAATATAATTTCATAAGGAGATTATTGATATAATATAATAATAATAGGTTTCTATTAGACTTGTAGAAAGATAGTTTCATCATAGTGAAAATTAGTTTGGGCGTTTGGACGAAATAAATGAAATTATCAAAAGAAAAAAATCGAGTTTGCGGCAATAAGGTTGCAACGATGGTACAGTGTGGTACCTCCTTCCAATGCACGAGTCAGGCGGTAAGCCGCTAGTTGCTATCGATTTGCCCTGTACAAATATAGGCCTATAGAGCCTTGCGGGGATTTCGTCAGTTGGCTGAATTCGTTGAATCCAAACCTGGGAAAACTTGGCTTAGGCAACAGATGAAGCATACTGTATCAACTCGGTTAGCCTTATTCTGTTCTGAAGGACTAGACTACTCTTCAAACATAATATTATAATGAATAATTCATATAAATCGAGTGGTCTTCAAATGGTTTAGAAACTGAATCATAACAAAGAGCTTCTAGAGGTGCACAAAGTGTATTAGTTGAAACACTGCCCTCGGTTTATATCTTAAAGATACTTTTGATCTGTTATATTTTACTAAAATCGAAATTTTACAAAATCCTATAATTATTCAAACAGGTTATTATTCTTCTAATATTATTCTGTAATTTTTATAAATTTTCATCAACTCCAGTTCTCTAATTATTTGAAGGAGTACAATTTTCTCGTGTATCTCAAATACAGTTGAAGAGAACGTTTTCATGAAAAATTAATCACAAATAAGATTTCTTTACCAACTCCTTCACAGCAATTCCTGTGGTGTTGAGATTGATTTCATCAACTCATAATAAATATAATGTGGCTACATTATTAATCAACTGCTCACTATTTGCCTTCAACTCCGGCCCCACTTTTCATTTTATTTTATTTTCAATTGAGATGCTTCAGAAGATACTCACCTCCACTCACACGATGCGCGAGCGTAAATGGGATATCTTTGTTTTTATTTTGACCACTCAATTTTGTAAGTATTCAAGGTCTAAAAGGTTCAACTGGTGCCGTCTTATTCGTGTGTTTGTCTTCTTTTTGCCGTCTATCTGCCAACGGGAGGAAAGCAATAAAATGATCAGAAGCGGCGGTTAATTGCCAACCAGCTCCCGCCGAATAGGGAAATCGTGAGGCCAATAAAACAGGCGACTTGCGCATGCGCAGGAGCTGACAGGGTCCAGCGTGATTCAGCTTAGAACCACTGTGCAGGAGGGCAAGACCTTAATGAGGATATGAAATTCAACTTTTTCAACGCGACCGCCGAAAGACCCAGTGGAACCGGCTCATAAATTGACATAATAAAACCCTTTGTGCAAGTTTTGTATGGGAATTTTTGTCCTTTCTGACTAGCCTTGCCTTGCCTGGCTCTATCCCCCTTTTTAATCCTGATTTAAAGGCAGGCAATGACATTTTATTGTCGCAGAGATGGAAATCTCTTCCTCTCCTGTTATTATGTTCATTATTTATTATTATTTTTCTCTTGTCTGCGACAGAAAAATCGAGAAACAAAAATGAAACCGCTTTGTAAAGCCTCTGAATTATTCTCTATTTTATCACTTCGGACTTTTGTAGGAAATTCTCAGCTCTTGTGCTCGATCAAGTTTTTTTAGATTATATGCTTGATTAGAGCACAGAAAATCCTCAATAAATAATAGGTATGTGTATGTATTTGATTGAAGAGAACATTTCAACATACTCGCCATCTTCATTCATATCAGTTTTTGTGGAGATTCGCCACAGTTTTCATCACATAAAAACTTTTGAAATCTTATTCCTCAAGCTGAAAGCTTTCAACTGGAATACTCTTAATAGAAATATTTTAAATAAATAGCTCACTAAAAAATATAATTACTTATTTAAAAAAATAGGAAAAACTTCATAAATTTTCAAAGAAAATTAGAGTTTGAAAATTGAGAAGTGTTTTTGAGAACTCTATGCTTCTTACCTTCATCTATCTGATATTTTTATGGAGCAGAACACCATCATAATTGCTAAATAAACAGTACTACAGGACATTGATCCAATATACTGTAACACCTTATGTCTTTCTAGACTTACATTCGAGCTAATACTGTGCTTTCCACTTATTACTCAACTTACTTATCATTGAGACTCCAGAGTAATAACCTCACTCACCCCTCGCCGTTTCCAACTCCCATCACAACTCTTCTCATTCTCATCTCTTTCTCAAGGAAATCATTTCGTGTCAGTATTTGTGCCCTCTCATGCTGCGCAATGTAAGAACCATTAGAAACATTCGAATTGGACGGACATGCCATCTTCAACATGTATTTGGCGCATCTATGCTCTATGTAGTATTATGTTCAAGTAGGCCTATGTTACACGGAACATCAACTATATACTCAAATTGATGTAACTTTCGACTTGGCGTAGCACGTAAGTGATAGGGTAAGAATATAACGAATCCCAAGTCAAAGATTATATCAAATAAGAGGTTGTTGAGAATAAAGTTATGAGAGGTGATGATGTGTTGAATGAGTTTTGGAATAGACATTCCAGAGTAAGCATGACATTTGAAGTAATATAGGACAAGCAAATCGCTTTTCATTATTTCTCTTCGATGGATACACACTGACGTTTGAGTTGAGCAACCAACACATGTCTGCTGCCTCTAGACACGAGTAATTAAATTTATTTGTTAGCCGAAGTTCGTTTGAGGCGACCGACCCCAATTGAGCTGCCACCCGAATGACATTAATTAACCTTTGCGGCCGCTTTTTCCGCATAATTGATCATACAACATTAAAATTATTGTTGTTAATCCCATTCATTCGGATGGCTGAACAAACATGACCCATCTAGTGACTTGGCTATTTTATCATGTTATGCACTTGATTATGGAGTGATGCAATGGAAATGTTGACTTGACTAATATTGATTAATTGATTTCTTCGTGTTTTCAAACATGCAAACCTCTAAATTAACAAACTTCTAATCCAATCATTCCTAATTAATGCAATGACCATTCTAAATGAAATCCAGACCATTCTAGTAACAATGAAATTACCATTAAATGGCATTTCATTCATTCTAAATCGATTAGCGTCACCTACAGTCTTCACCCAACTACTAAAGTAATTTTCAAATTTTTCAATTCCATACGTTTGTTTACCAAAATTGAGTTTCCAACTAACTATTGGTTAAATATTCTTTAAAGCAATATTTTATTCAAATCATTGAAGGTTTGTTTCTTTTACAGTTCATTCGGAATAATTTGCTATCATCAATTTGCAGAGCTATCAATTTGTTTTCATTGTTGTCCACATTGTTGCGGTGAAGTGCCCGAATCTTTCACTGTACAGCACTTCACCTGTTTCGTGGGCACGAGCCGCCAATGTTGTCAGATCATCAAGCTTTTCGATTTTCAATAATCATCATCAGGATAATTTATTCAATAATTATATAGGTTTGTACAAGGTAACTAACTCCTCCAAGGTACCTCCACTACACCTCCAAGGTACCTAACCTGCTCCTCTACGAATTTATACTACTGTCCAAAAGAGTCAAGCACTTGATAATTGTATGATGATATTGAACTATTGATTGGATTTAGTACATTGTAACGATACAGTTTTTCTAGATTCACTTTCAATTTATCAAATTGAGAGTTTCGACGGTCGAATTATCTTCGAGGTTCAATTTTTCTTCGTCGGGTAATACCAATCACATTCCAGAAGTTCCAAACCATGATTTCTTCCAGGTTAACTTCTAATTTTTCTGTTACTCCACACTCCACATCACACTCGAAACTGGCAACTAACAATCTGCTGCTTCTTAAAACCGGCGAGTTCATTCATTCCTCATTACTATTCACTCGTGAACCAGTGCTGTTGAAACAAGTATTTTATACGCAATTGTTGGAACCTATTATTGTCAGCCAGTCAGTTCACGTACGCATGGTGGACTTGGCCTTGTATAGCGTGCCAAGAAGTTGTCTCCAACTCTCAACCTGAAAACCAGAGGCTGAGAGCTGAGATCTGAGAGTTGAGAGTTGAGAGAGACTCTTGAGATCTACCCCAATTTACCTCAAACTAGTACGACCCCAGACAATACATGACCACAACGAAAAAGACCTTCTTGGCTTACTATGTATTCAGCAATAAACCTATCATTTTTTACTTTGAAACATTATTTTATAGTTAGATTCGAATAATAATTCTCTTTTTTATTGATATTTTCAATAAATCCATTGAGAACATTCACTGGATACTAATGCTACTCATTATGATTTGAGAATTATTTCTAATACAAATTGGTGATATTTATTTGTTCATTACTTTATTCATTGATGATCTTCATTTTAATTACTCAATTCAAATATTATTTTTATGAATTATCTTCTAATATTTCTATTCAGAAGGCTGTAGTGTTGATGCACAATCTAACCGCCAAATTCAAAAGCTGTCCGCTACATACATGATTTTTAATACAGTACTGTAATTCAATGTAGTACTGTAATACTGTGATTCTTCGAAAGCTTTTATTTGGGAAATTGAGTAATGACTTTCCCAATGGTCTAGGCATTTAGAAAGCAAAACTACTAGTGTAATAAGAGATTAATATAATTATTATCTTGTAACTTACTCATTATTTAACTAACCTGGGATGGACCAAGGCCTGTCAATCGTTGGTGTAAAGGTTGTCTTAAGCCACGTATACACCGGAATGTTAATAACTTTCATGTAATATACAAGTCTATATAATAATATAGTGTAAACGTGGCATTATAAGCTGTTCAATAATAGATAAAGGTAGGTCTGTAGATCTAGATAGAACTAGACCTTGGCCTGTAATATTCCTATTACGATAAGAAATATTAGTGAAATGGACCAACTATTATTATGTCTTTTATGAATTATTCTCAATAATACTTGAATGAATTACTACTCCATAATAGATACTGCAAGCTCTTATTATTCTAAGAAAAGCATCATTATTTTTATCATGGCAAGTGTAAATTTACTTGAGAAAGATTACTACTCAGGTACAGTACAACGTAAAAACAATATTATAATAATATGGATAAGGATAAAACCCGAAATGAAACTATTTGATTATCAAGTAACTTGAGTTTATTGCGAAAATTCTTTACAATTAACAGTCATTAATATTTTTAGGATTTTTGATCAGGACTAGTTGATTGCAGAACATTTTTATATAACATAAGCTTAAACTACAAGCTTATTCAAATTCAGTACAGAATGGCTAATCTGCTTTCATTTGAAATTGAATTATTTTTATTCCATTGTAGTAATAGTTGCAACATGCCCATCACCCTTCATCCGGACTTTGGACCGGCACTGTTTGAAGATTTTTTTCCAGGTAAAATGAACATTCTATTATGATCAGAAAAAGCACTAAAGAAGAAAAAATTATCAATTGATGTTATGTTTGCTAACCACAATGGAGGATTTCAATGTCAAATTTTCTCCTCTTCAATGTTGTTATCTGATAATAATAGTTACTTTTATTTTTTATAGAGCTGTGCCTAATTTAATACAATCTATTGAAATATGCTTCATGTAAATTGAAAGCAACCATGGAAATAGTCTTCAAAAAGAGGTGGGCTTAACATGCAAAGCTATTGATCCTCAAGTACTGGTATTTTGTAACAATATTAACTAATATATTTTTAAAGCATTATTTAAATCTATTTATTTTATATTCAAATAGATGAACTATATATTATATTTTTCTAGTTGTTTGAATCATACACTTCATTTTAATATTAATTCAAAAGAGGTGTATATTGAAAATTCATGTCTGAATTTTGTAAACTTGAATAAAAACATTATTATGATATGAAATATTCTATAATTATTATTTTAGATTCGGCGAAGGTTTTACGCATTATTGTGTCTTACATTTTTCTAAATCAAGTTTTTAATCACTGTTTCTGTTAATATTTCGAAGTTAGGCTACAACTATGTACTATGTATTTTTATAGATTTTTAATTTCAAATGGAAGAATGTGATGGAATGTTTTCCAACTTGATTTTTTGGGAACATACCGATTTTATATGTATCTGAATATCTAATATTTCAATGACTTATTACACAAAATACCTCATGTTCATTCTTAATGAACCTTAACATGACCATTATTGAATAACAGTGCAAATGTTTTTAGGCTAATGTGAGCTATGTTCCAGGTTGTCAGGAGGGTAATTGTAATGGGAACTTTATTAATTTTACACCAAAAACCGTTCACAGTTATTTGGGAGCAGGCGAAAACTCAGAAATTTGTCTACAATTTATCCAGAACACATCATTGCTATTATAAGAGTGAAAATTTTATTTATTTATTTGTGACAGTTTGTAATTTTTTAATTTTATAAATTTCGTGGTATAAGAGTTTTTAGTGATTTTATTTTAGGCATTTTTATTTTTGAGACTTATAAGATAAATTCAGTATTAATGTAATGAGTGGCAACTAAAGGTTTGCATGTTCTTGTGAGTTGATAAAAACTTTTATAAAGTCGTTCTTGAAGTGTAGATTGCTTTTAGGTAGGTACTAAAAAAATAATATTTGTAACTAACTGGCCAACTGTAGAAATTTTATTTGTTAGATATTTCAAATATCGCATAATTTTCCAAGCAAGAACTTTTTACAAAAATATAAATTGATAGTTCTTCAGTTCAAGTTTCAATATTAATAGATTTTACAAGAAAAAGCAATAAAAATGATAAATTACAGTTTATAAAGCTTCAAGAAGTTTGGGTTGTTTTATATTAATATTTTATGGTTTTCCCCTTAAGAAACGGTATGGAGCTTGTAATGTCACAAAATTAGAAATGGTTATTACGCCGATAAGGTTTATCTTATTATTGATTTTGTTCTTCGGATGATTTAATTATTGTCTTATGTAGGGTTGTTATAAAATGTTATTCATCAAATTTTCTACTAGAAGATGCGATAGGGATTTTGTAAAATTAATCTGTGGATATAGTGGTCTAGAGTATCCAGTGATATAGAAGCAGATAAGCAGGGATCTATAATCATTTTTCAAAAAAAAAGAATGAATACTCAAAAATATGAGATTTACATTATCAGAGAGCTGTGGCAAGGTGGTTGAAGTTATATCAACACTCAATTTGCCAGTACCGGTATTTGATTTATCAGTACTTGAGGACCAATTGGTAGTTTAGTTAAGCACGGAGTTAATAAGCCTAAGCATTAATGTTGGATAGAATCGCAATTAGATAACATGTAAAAGCAGATTATTGCAAATATTATTAAATATTACTAAGCAGATTAGTAAGGAGCGCTGATGATGAACATCAGTGTTCAAAACGCGTTCGCGACTCAAACAATCGTGAGTGAGCTGCAAAGCAAGTAAAAGTACATCATTCATTAATATTTACAAATATTAACCTGAACATGATATTTATGTTATAATATTTGACACACCAAACAGGGCTGCACTCATAAGGTTCACTACTAGAATGAGTCTATACACCCACATCGTCTGCCGATCCTCTTCACCCAACACACGGTGAAAGTCACTGGGAATTTCGCGGCAAAAATGTATACTACAAATTCGGGAATATTCGGTCACTTTGGAAATACTAGGAAATTCACTAATACTCAACAAGACAAAATGTTGACGTTTCTTTTTCGCTTCAAGAGAGTTCTAAAAGTCTACTATGTTCGTCTCGGGAGTTCGTTACCAAAATCGTTTCCACCGTCTACCTCGAGAGTCCGTCGTTGACTGCCAGGGAGACGCCCATGGACATACCCCTTATCATCGAACACGTGGAAAAACTCACTCTTTCCCACGGGAGAGAAAGGTGAGAGGTTCCAAATTAGATGGAGAGAGAGAGAGAGACAGTGCCTGGTGGACAACTGCAAAGAATTTGCATTTTTTCTTCCACGAGGCAGTAGTCCAATACGCTGCACTGCGCAAAAATCGTAATTCAGAACGTAATAAAATAATTTTCTCATGAGAAAATTTATACAAGTTGCAACGTTTTAAAAATTAAAAATCACGCCATCGAGTCCAAAGTTAGCTTGTGCAGTAACCTAAAGTCTATATACAATTTCGTAGGGGTATTAAAAATAAACAACTTTGAAACCTTTTAATATTATCCCCATCACAATTGGAAATCTTACCGAATTTTTTTTTAAGCTCAAAAGCGATAGAATGGATCCCAAGCAATGTACTTTAATTTCACAGATACAGTATTAAAATTCATATCGATAATCACACGTAGATTTCATTGACTGCAGAGAACAACAGTAAACTAAGTGAAATTATTCCCATGCGGTAACTCTTCTCATATCTATAGTCTTTAGATAACATTGATTGCATCTTCAGCTTCACATTCTCAAATGCAACTACACAGTATTCCCATGATCCATACTATGCTTTATTGTACCAGATATGATCTTCAACAGCAGGTTTTTTCAGTCACAACCTTTCAAGGCTTGACAGGACAGAAGTATGAATTTCATCTTAAAGAGACTCCTATCATGTTTGAGTGTTAATGGGAGGTATGTTCTTGAGCATTCCTCTCCACTTATATGTCCAAACTCCGCCTTTTTATGTAATTACAGCGTCTTACAGTACCGTTAACATAATTATTAAATCCTACATTTCAATCATTCTCGTAAGTTCTCATATAGTCTTTAATAGTCCATACTTAGTTCTAAAACGAGCGATGTAATTAGTATCATTTCTAATTTGCATAATATAGGATTTGAGCCGATGTATTTTTGTAATTTACATAAATAAAGTAAATGAATCTGAATCTGAATCAATCTTCAGGAGTACTAAGTGAATCTACAAGAGGTTAGACTATACTATAACAGAACTTGGAACTCAGTATAACAGAAAAGAAATAGAGACAGTTTAAAAATTTATTTCGAAATCAATAAATAATTTTTATTTACTCAAGAATTTAGTTTACAAACATAGAGTATTGGCAAAAATAATTAAATCTTGTTATACATTATTTGATAAAGCACATAACAGTTAAAACTAAAAAGAAACATCAGTTCTTGTTGGATGCTGAACATCACCAGTTGTTGGATACAGAACGAAAACAGATGCACTTGCTGGCTGTTGATATACTGTACACAATTTGGAATATTTACGTTTGGTACCTGAAATAGAAAACAGAAGAAATCAGAAATCATTTTACACAATTGTAATAATGTTAATTATTTACAAGATAATTTATTATTATTATTATTTTTTGTTTATTATTTGTTGTTACAATTGCGACTTATATCAAGTATTTTATGCAAAGTTGATAAGTGGATGATGATGTTTCGGCTACATAAAAAATGAATGAATGATGATGGATGATAAATGTTTACATTACAATTTTAACTTTGAAAAACAATTTTCACTTTAAAAAATCCTGAATTTTGATTGAGTTCACTGTTTACAATGATGATCTGATCAGAAACACTAAATAAAAATGTTCAAAAACTTTGGGATTTTTTAATGAACTGCAAAAATTTTAGAGCAAAATAGAACAACAAATCACCCAATTCCTAGGGAAGTTTTCTAATTATTGTACCAAAATTTTGCGTTATTTAATGGAATTTATTCTATCTCAGTTCTCAGTAAAGTAATGAGTAACTTTCATTTCCCATAAAGGTAATAAATTTAATCTTGTTAACTGGCGACTTAGCCAGCATTTCTATAATCAGTGTAATTTAATCAGCATCTTATTAAATTCCTCGGTTCTCACAATTCTACTTGAAATTATCAATTCTCACGACAGATTTAGACGCCAGAAGTATGCTGATTTAGTGTAAAGTCTATACAATAATCCTAACGTAGCAAGAGGGAAATTACTTCTCTCTCCTAGTTTCTATTTCGCTTGAATATATCACTTTCCTTATTTACTGAGCAGAAAGAGAGTGGGCAGCGAAAAATTTGCAGACGATCGGGTAAATATTTGTAATTATGCTGGTGAACCTGATTGGTCTGGGAGCCTGTAGAGAATTCTGATTCGATCTCCAACCGTCATAGAGTTAACTATAACTTTGATTTTCATTCATAGGGGGAGATTTACATTCTTGCCAGAAGAAGTCTTTTTAAATCAATTCAATTGATCAACATGATTAAGAATCGGATACCTACATACTCCATTCAATAAGTATCGAGACTGGTTTGCTGTAGCCTCAACTGAGCTTTATAGGGGGATCCGATCAGTGGGGATCGATAGATGGGATCTTTACGTATAAGAATCACTCTGGTTCAGTCGCCTACGTGCATTAGTTGAGGCAGGAGGTCGATTTCCGCGCCGAGTGTTTTTACCTCGCGTCGCAACATCAACATGGAGTTTACCATCGAGGAAACCTACGCTCTAAATTTTTGCTTCAAACATGAAAAATCTGCGTCGCAGATTCTCTCCCTTGTTAAAAAGGCTTTTGAAGAAGACTCCTCGAGTCGCGCAAGACTTTTTCAGGGGTACAAAATAATGTTTTAGAAAGGCCAAGAACTCGTTGATCTATGGGCGGAATCGTGCGACATCGAACGCTGATGTGGAGAGAATAAGTCAAACTCCTTTTGGATCTGTCGAAGCGACGCCTTGATTATTCCTGGAGGAATGATCATCCATCTCCGCCAGGAACTCAGGACATCCCGACGACACCCTCAAGATGAGTGCTTTGTCTTTCCCCATCAGAATTCAATGTGCCCCTCAAAGCTTTGGTCTCTTTAAGACATGGAATAACGTTAACTGATTATTTTGGCCTGTTAAAGACATAGATAAATTATTCTGGATTGAAGAAAGTTGAAATCAATTATTTATTGTATGTAATATCTTTTTAGATTTAAATATTTGAATATAGAGGCAATCCATCGTGAAAAAATGTCTATATTTATTATTCCGAATTCCTCACCACAAAAGTAGAATTAGAGAATTCACTGATCAACCCCCCATCGGGGTCTTGCACGATTTCCAAACTTAATAATAATTATTATAGTTGTCTGAGAACCTAGGTTCTCAAACAGACACTATATTATATAAATTTATGCAAAAAATGTGACAGCAAATTATTGTGACTGAAGCTTATTGAAATAGAGTACGATTGTTTCAAGGAATTTTGAATTGTGAAACTGTTTTTTATAAGAATTTCTCACTATAGTCCGCTCGTGCTAAGAATGGGATATCCTGGTCAATTTACCATACCTTTCTCGTTCCTTACCTTTACATAGCAACAGTTAATTAAAATATACAGAGTTCTAGTACTTTTTTTGGGCCGTTTCATGCCGTTAAGATGGATTCCTGTCAATCTTGAAATAAGAAAGTAATAAGAAAAAATGGACGAAAAATTATATTCTCAGAGAGAGCAGATTATGACACATATAAGAATTTTGTTCAAATTACTCTTTCATCTTTGTATATATTGAATATTTAATAAATGATAAATGTTTAAAGTACCACTTTACTCACCGTGGAAGGATTAGGTGGGTTTCTCAGCAGTTACAACTGCTCTCCAAGCATGCTTACTGACTCCAAGTTTTCTAAGGAATACAAAAAGAAAATTATCAAACATGAGTGGGACTATACAAGAAAAATTAATTAATTAATTAATTATTAAGTGGAAAGTGAGAAGCAATAGACCGATACAATGGAGTTTCTAATTTTGTAAATTATGCGTAATAGCGTGAATATCCAATAATTAATATAGGCTGCATTTTCGTAGGGTTGAGTTTGAGGCCATTTTAGTTAGTCCATTCAACTATTGAATTTATATCCTCATTCATTCTATCTATTGTCTCTATTATCTCAGAGGAAGCAAGAGATAAACAAGACTAAAACCTCTACCTGCTGTGACCTAAATAATAAAAAATGTTGGAGTACTGTAACAATAACCTTTGTTATTGTACTGTAAAGTAAAAATAACCTTTAGTAATATGTTTATACCTAGTGATAAATTTAATTGTCAATATAATATGGAATCACCAGGCATCTTAAACAATACATAGTTATTTTATTGAATTTAAAACCTGTACGATCTTCCATTTGTTAGATATATTTTGAACGGACTGTTGAGTTTTCATCAGACTGACACATTGGCAAAATTACGAACAACTTAGCTGTAGAATAATTTTTTTATAAAATTTTTTTCAACAAACTAATAGTATAGTATAATCATCCAACAGTTATAGCTCTCTTTCAAGTTTGAACACCGTGCATAAAGCATAAAGAGATAAATAAAGGCTAATATGTCTATGGGATGATAAAAATAATTTATAGTTGGCAGGCACAGCAGAGAATATTAAATATTATTGGGTGGCTCGTTGGAGTAAGTGATATTGCGCTAGTCTGATAACCAAGAGGACCTGAGTTCAAGTCATGACTGGGGAACAATTCTTTCACCACATCACATATAATAGATACAGCCACCCCGCCTTTCGGAGGAGACGATAAGCCGTCGGTCCCGACTGCCTGAAAAGCAGTCTGTCATCTCTGTCTGTCATCATGACATTTCAACGGCTCTTGCTAAAAACATGGAGGAATTATGAAAAGGTACCACAACGTCAATATTTACTCTAGGAATTTTTTATAAGTTATGGAATTGAATTCACAAAGAATTGTTGTTGTTGTAGCAACTTTAGGAACTCTGCCCCTTCAGGGTTCCTTTGGTTGAAGATTTTGGAGGCCATTGGTTGCTGGTAGTCCCGGGGCGAAGACCAGTCCTCTATGGGGTCCAATTCACAATTCACCATCACCATGGCAAGTTTAAATGAAATCGGTAGGAGCTGTTCCCGGAGAGTATTGTTACAGAGAGTGACTTTTCCGATCCATTAGAGCTTCTCTTTTATCCGCTCAATAACTTCAGTGAATGTGTTGTCTGTTATGTATTAATTTTGAAGAAGGAAACCTTTGTGAGAAGGGGTTCGACTGATAGCGAGATCGCATCGCAAGCTGCACTGCAACAACAGTTTGATTTTGGGGGAAAAACGCAAAGCAGCACGTAGCTCAGTCGACAAAGCCATGTTTACGACTTATAAAGGTACAAAATATATAAACTTTTAAACTACAGCTTCATTTTCTCCTCTCCCAACTCTTCCAGCATACCCTAGTACTAACAGTGCCATCTCAAAATTGGAGATAATTCCCCCCCCACCCTGTATTAGTATTGAATATCGGTATGCACAATTTGAAAACTACTGATATTGGAAGCAATTTCTTAGTTTTATTATGTATGATAAAGGAATTGGAAATATCAAGATTTGATAAGCTAATATTGAAACGAGGACTCACCTGGTAATTGTCACCAGCCACACGTTATGGTAAACCAGGAAGCAAGAGTCAACAAGAGCCCAGTAAGGCAATCTGAAAAAAGCACGTCTGAATGAAACATAAAAATTAATAATAATCTATTAAAATGCTTCTCGTTGGGAACACAAAAGAACAAGTTTAAGCCTATTTCAATTGAAGAGGGCTCCAGTGTCCGTGAAAGCTTGCAAAGCTAAGAAGCATCTAATAAAATTGTTGTACTACTATTGTACTATCAATAGTATCAATTCATTGATTTTTATGTTAATATATTTCAATTTTTTTGCAAAAGGTCTTTTCAAGTAGGCTATCCAGATTGATAAGAAGTAACAGTCCTACTAGCAAATATTCTCTGAATTTATAGGCACATAAGATGCCATGAGATTTGTCTTAATTAAAAAAAATAACATTTTTCAAAAGCACAAAATAATATAAGCTACAACATTGAAGCTAGGTTCGATGTTGCCTTCAACCTACAATTTATTAAAAGAATAAAATAATTCATTTGCCATACAAATAAATACATCTTCAAAGCAATAAGAAAAAGAGTATATAATTTTTCAATAAATAAACTCAATTTGGAATAATATTTCAAATATGAAGTAAAGAACACAAAATACTAGGCCTACAATTACATATATATCTTTCATGGGCTTGGCATCACCAGAAAAAATATAAAACATTGCCGCTGGTAACGAGTTGCAATCAGTTCATTCTAATCCATTATCAGATCATTTTGAAAATTAAAGAAAATTAAAGACTTACATTAGCGTAAGTTTAGTTGCTAATTAGGGGTTCTGTACGCTGCACACATATAACTTACCACGCTACCTAAAACTACAGATACCTTTTTTCATCATAGCTTAGCCTAAAGATCTGAAATGCTATTTTGCAGACAAGGTAGTTTGTAGACAAATTTATTTTACCTAGTTGGGCATACATAGCTGCTATTTAAGTTAGTATGAGAGCAACAACCAACGAATAATTTAATCCAAAAAATAAATTATTCACTAGGCCTTACTATGTAAAGTTGTAAACTTTTGAAACAGAACTGAAATCAGTTGTGAAATGATCTGAATTGAACTAAAATACATAGGAATAAATTATATTCACGTTAATATTATTAGGCCTAACTACAGCCAAAATATGGGTAGCCTACAGTAACAATAATATTGTAGCCTATCAAGCTACATGGAAATTGCAAGAAACAAAAATGTGTGATATTTTATTATTGAAAATAATAATAAATCAGACCCTAACTTACTGGGTTTTAGAATTTCAATTTCTAATAGGCTACTTACCTGGCAATTCACAGTAAAGGATCCTTATAGTTATTATAGCTGAGCTTTTTAACAAATTCATCATCTTATCTATAAAGGTTGTCAGCGTGACTAGACGATTAATCATTTTATGCAATTCATTAAGTAGATCAATTTATATCAAGCTAGTCAATAATTATTGTACTTATTAATCTAATCTGATTAATAATATGCCTACTATAAAGAAACTATAATGTGAACACTTTGCCGCTAAAATAATAACATAACCTACAAAATATTAGTTGTTAAATCTCAGCAACCACATAGCAAATTTGTACTTTGTGGTCGCTGGAATTTTTGTAGTTGTCTAATGTCCTGGGTCGTATCCTTTAGACCGACTCGATCTACCCTTTGCACAGTACAGCCACCGACGCAAACACTAGACCTGTCACAACGTTCTTTTCAGCGGTGACGTCTAGTCTACCAGAAAGTGAACACTCATAATTTCATGACATTATTTTTATGAAAACCCTTCACCACTTCTGGAATAATTAGAATGCTTTCAAGGCGAAGACTTAATAACTGCGTTAATTAGACTTTTTTTACTCCACTTTATTATCATTTAACCTATTACTTTAGAATAGTTGTACAACAATACATAAATATTAATAATATTGTCAAAATGGTAATAAGTTTGAATATAATTCTATAAGTTTAATCAATTTATTATTATAATCTACGTATAAATTCATCTTACATTCATATCGTATGAGTTCAATTTCCATTACTCAATGCCAATAATGTTCGGGGGCTTGATAGGCAATTTGCAATACATGCATTTTATTGTCACTAGTGTCTTCTTATGTGTATTCTCATACATCTTGTGGGCCTATATCAAAATATATTTTATTTATTATAAGGCTAGAATGCCTGTTGTACTGTTCTATTTTCCATGTATAATATGACCCAATAAACATGATTGGTTGATTGATTACTATAAGGTGTTCTAGTTGAGCTTCAATTTTCCCAAATGCTTGGGGCATGATAGGCAACTCGCAATACTTGGATTCTATTATCACTATAGTGTATTGTCGAGTAGTCATATATCTTGAATATCTTGCATTCATTGCTGTAGTTTGTATGTGTTCAATTTTCACTGAACAATGTCAATAATGCTTCGGGAATAGGCAATTTGCAGAACATGGCTATTTTATTACTGTACTTATATTTTATAGTGCACGTATATAACATTGATTTCATTAGTTTATTTTCACCGATGCCTGTTTTTAATTCAACTATGTAGGCTATGTTTGTCATTAGACGAATAAATAAATGAATTCGTCAATTAACGTTCATAGCCACTGCTTCAGAACTTTATAAATAATAGTTACAGAATATAATAAAAATATTATTTCTTTTTTGTTTGCTAGAACTTTTTTTATAAAAAATTGCTTTCGTAATGGCAGTTTTCTCCCTCAAACCAACTGAAGCCGAACTCTTGAAGGTATTGATTACCTGCTGGCATGTCTCTGAACTAGGCTACAACAGATTTGATAGAACTGTAGCCTATCTGTTGTGACGTGTCACATGCCAAGAGCACATAACAGAATGACTGATGAA
Organism: Sogatella furcifera; assembly: GCA_017141385.1. Classification (NCBI taxonomy): domain Eukaryota; kingdom Metazoa; phylum Arthropoda; class Insecta; order Hemiptera; family Delphacidae; genus Sogatella; species Sogatella furcifera. Next base: position 48,908,628 of record CM029546.1, read on the forward strand.
GATGAAACAGCATTAGCGAGTGTTGTACATGACATCACATGCATCCGTGTTGCAAATACACTGCTGTATTGATAAATTTGTTTTTGATGTTCATGATTGCAGAACTCGAGTGATGACTGATATGAGTGAATTGAGTATGGCACTTTGGACTCTCTTTTTGCACTTTTTCTTTGCTGTTCTTCTCTCTTCTTCGCTCTCTTTTCCTTTCCTTTTATAGTGGCTGTTCCTTGGAGCAAGGAAGCTAGAAAAAAAAGAAAACTCATGACTTGCAAAACGGTCGAAAAGGTTCTTATGGTTTGCATCATCTACTTCAGTTGAATACCATCTTTTTTCATGTAATAGTACTTATTACTTAAGTTACGAATTACTTTTTTCAGTGGATTTTCAATTACAGTACCATCACGAAATCTTCTTTAAATAGTTTATAGTTGAAGTGGCTGATCGCATGCCAATCAAATGCGTTCCGTCTCCTTTCCAGAGTTCGATCTCACAGAAAGATTATACTATTAAATTATTCCCAACAAAACTGTAAAACTGGTGATTATAAGCTGAAAGTGTAGACAGTTGGAGGAAGAGAAAGACAGAGAACAAGAAACTGTTAGTCTGATCAGCTGATTCATTCGCCAGTATTGTTGTTGGGCACATATATCTTCCTACACTTGTAATTGGAACTGTTAAGTTACAGAATCCATAACATTCTCACCCGCCAAGTAATGTTTTGATAGATATTTTTTTATAATTTTATCTATTCACATATTATAATAAATTATTCTATTATTATATAATTTATTCAATCTCCACATGGGTCGTTATAATCTTCAATTTTTTAATTTATTATTCATGGAATTTTTGTTCAACTTTGAGAATGAACTATAAAAACTCTTTATCAATATGTCTGAGAAATCGTGGTCTATATAGTGCTCAATATAATTTTATTGTACTAACTCCATATAATAACTATTGAACTTTCTTTCTATGAGGATTGCATTGAGCCTAAATTCTCATATAAATATTCCACTGAGAACATGCACACTCAAAGTGAGTTATTAGTAGTCGCAGTATGGAACAGTATTATCGTGAAGATTATTTAGATCCTATGATGCTGCAACAGGAATGCCTTTGATTGCACCTGTAAATTAATTTCCGAGTTTCAAAGAAATGCATTTCACTTTGAAGGGTCTGAGCTACGGATTGTTTCATCCATGGCACAAGGCTATTAATCATATTTTGTCGCCCAGAAACTAAATTGGGAGCGGCTGGAAGAGAAGCTATCCAATCATATTCCCATCTGGAACATCGTTATGCTTTCAGTGTGTTGAAGTTACAAATAACACACTATACAAATAAAAATTAAGTAAGTAAATAAGGAGTTATTAAGTTTTTAGCTGGGATTGTATCTAGTTAAGCGATATAGTAATAATACGTCAATCATAAACAAATATTCAAAAATCATAAATCATATATTCAAATATTCATTCAATCAGATTATCAGTTTCATCTATCTTTGAAAATCATTATCCTACACCACGCTTATAGAAGTATTAATTTTTACTAAAAGAAATTCTTGATTAGCATTGTGAATTTTCGAAGTGTTCAAAATTGTGTCAGAAGTTTTCAACTATTCATTTAGTACGGTATTCATCCACAGAGATGTTAGAGAATCAATTAAATAAATAATTGATCTTATTCGACAACTTAAATGTGTGGAAATATGATCCTTGTCGAGAGAAAAAATGCACAATTACCTTCTATTGCCCTATGATCACCTTATTATTTAGAATTCTATAAATTATACCTTGATGATGACCATGATTTGAAACGCTTCGTGTGAAACGAAAAGATAAAACAGACATTTTGAAACACACCGAAGGTTTGCTCAAGAAAAGAGAGGAAGTTAAATTTTAAAGTAATTAATTAATTTTGAACTCTCATCTGATTGAAAAGAAGCAGGAGGAAAACAATGAAATCCATAATTAATAGTCGAGATTCATGTATTAAAACAAAAAAAAATCAAATAAAAAGCTTTACAAAATTATATTTAGAAAATACCTTGTACGTAGATAGTGTGGGCCCAACACTTTTTACCTTAATATTCATTTATACCAGTTTGCAATGATACGATGAAATTGATTGAAAGACCAGGGGCGCACCTTCCCCAAGAAGATGTAATTTGGATGACCCCGTGATGATGGACTGTTGTGTCCAACAAACTCTCCACAAAGATGGAAACATCCGAAATCAAGTCAATGATCCAATTTCAAGAATCCAATTTCAAGGAACCAATTTCAAGGAACCAACTTCAAGGACCACCGCTGTTAGGAAAAAATATAAACTAGGATATTACTCTATTCTTAATTCATCTATCCTGTCAAATACAATATAGAATAACAAACAATACAGAATACTATCAAAACGTTATTAATACTTTTAAGAAATTTAAGTTAATACAAATCTTCAAATAACTAGCACAATAGCTTTACTAATTTAAAATCAGGTAATAGATAAGTTTCAATACTCCAAAGTTTAGTTTACATCATTCATAAAATACCAAATATGAATTTCTGATCTCAAAAGAAACTGTGTAAATAATTCAAGAATAATCATTGAGGTTTTACCAAGCAAAGAAAAAGATGTTAATAAAAGTAGTAAAATTTAGTTACCTTTTGAAGCGGATTTGCACATTTCAAGAATAAAATAAACTGCTAAGGTCTCTCATAATATCATCTTAAAAAAAAGGAAACTCGACTACTAAAATAAAATCTAAATTTTAACTATTTACATTTCAGCAAATAAAACTGATGGAATTACATCCTGAATGGAAATTCAAATTTAAAGAGACTTTTGAACAAAGCAACAATAAAGCTGTTGACGAGACCAGGACTAGAAGCAGAATGAATCGTCTGTCCGACTAAAAACTCACAATCGATAATAAGAAAGGATGAAGAAGCTTCTGTCTCTGTCTGACAATTCATAACAGACTATATTTTCAATAAAAATAGTTATACATTAGAGAAGGCTTTATATGCTAGAGAAGACTTTGATATCTAATCTTGGTCGAGAAAACTATCAAAACAACTTGAATTGATTTCCAAAATAGAATTTAATTTAGTTGAAAATTCATTATATTGAATGAAATCTGATAATCATAGCAGATTTGAAAACGAATATTTCAAATCATCCTTCAATCATCAATTATGTGTTTTATTGCAGTGTTATGAACTGACAATACCAACAAGTAATAATTTCATCTTTCACTAGAATTAAATTATAAAAATAAATACTGTATAGCATTATTGAGCTCAATATTGTCATCTACCAAAAGTGGCCCGCCTAATGTTTCAAAACTACGACAACGTATTTCCAAATAAAAATCCTCTTTCAACATGATTACAAATTGATTCATCCTGACCTTTATCAATGTGAAAATAATTATGGTCCAATTGAAAAGTGTTCCAAATCTATCTGGGACACACCAAATTAGTGTTGGACACTCCTAGTCGAAATGGCATCAGCCAAATGACAATCTGATCCGAATCCGAAATTGAATTTGTGTGACAATTGACTGTCGCAATCGGAATGGAGAAGGATGAGGCGACGAAATGCTACAATCTTCATTAGACAACTGACATTTATGAGGAAGACATTAGGAGTGTGTTAGTTGGGAACCCAACTACAGCGTGCTAGCACCCTGCACTCTCGCTCTAATGGCGCTTTATTCGTGTGAAAGTTGTGGTCGGTGAACTATGTCGTAATACCTTGCAACTGTACATTACTGCACTGCACCGGCTCACCCATTCCATACTGCATTATACATGCAGCTACAACAACTATAATCTGTGCAAGCAAAGAAGACATTCTGGCAGGATGGGAAAATTATTCCAGCACGGTCAACATTGGTTCAAAAATTATAAATTTGTTCTCAAATTGTAGATGTATGTTTCCTACAATTTGAAACCAAAATTTCAACCAATATTGACCGCGCTGGAGTTATTTTCCTGTCTTGTCAGAATGTCTTCTTTGTTTGGACAAACTATACATACCTTCGCATCATACAAACCTCACAGAGTTGGCGGCGAAATTCGCATCACATGGTTTGTTGCACAACTGCTTGTTTTTATCATTTCCTCGCTTCCCTGTGATCTGCAGCATTCTAGATAAAAATTACAAACTGCTCGCTATGGTAATCGGCGGAGACGCTTGTTAGCCGTGGCGTAACGAGTAGCCGGCGCGATTCCACAGATACGAAACTAGACGTAATTTAACGTGTCTGTTATCAGCGAATGCAAACATCATTCTTCAGCCAGCTAGTTGTGTTACTGGGGTAGCCTTTCGTCAATGAAACCTAAGCTATTCACGATTTTAATGATGTGGTATTCGCTATACTCACTGGGTATTTGAGAATATGTCTTATCAAAATTGCAACCGTCCGCTTCTGTAAGATGTAACTACTAGATACAGTAACTTACAGTAATATACGATACGGTATAGATGAACACTGTTCTTTACCTAGTCAACTATTGCATCATATTCGTACTCGTGCATTTATTTTAATGACTTCAAGTTAATATTGAGTTATCACCATCTGGGGTCTGTACCTCAACTCTAACAATATTTATCTAGGATCTTGATAGCACTCTTTGCTGCAATTGCAGTAAGGTATTGGCTATATTCTGTTGATTGGCATCTATGCTCATGAATTGCTCGAACTTTCAATTGCTTTGAACTTTAAGTGTTGAAAGAAGTTGATGTTCGATTAATATGTAGTTAAATTGTATAAATAATTATTATAATTATTTTTTTTGTAATTTATAATTATTTATGATTTCACATGATTGTTGTAATAATGTGGAGTGTGAGAATAGATAGTGGTCCTGGAAAAAGGTGAAATAATAATAAAATAATTGTGAATTATAAATATTGATTGATGAGCCTACTTGAATCCTTCTCTTATATTCAATTCAATGGAAATGGGAACATCAGCCCAAGATCAATACTCTCCATTGTTGAAAATCAATTTTTATAAGATTGATAATTCCTTTCTATTAAGCCCTGTATGATATTTTAACACCATATTATTGAATATTACTAGGCGTGCCTCTCATCTTCATTCTATCTTATTATGACATTTTTCGATTCTCAACTGGGCTCATGGTTTTCCAAAAATTGAAGATTTTTGCAACCCACACGCACGTGGTGCCCGGTATTGAATGATACTGTAAATACTGAATTCTTATGATGTAACAATATATTATACTGAAATTTTCAATCTATTTTTATATTAACTTGCTCTATTTAAATTATTTCTACACAGAAATAATGGAGAACTAACTACTCTTCTTTTTCGTAGATACAATTTATTTATTCATTTACATTGCTGTCTTACATTCATGTACATTCTTTTACATCATGATCATTTCAAAGCATCAAATAAACGTTGCTTGTCGTGAGATCAAATAATTATAATAGTTTTATCTTCTTGTAGCTCAACAGTGATTCATAGTATATTAATAACATCACTGGAACAATCATTTTAATTCTCTGAACAAAACATTGATGCTTGGAAATTGTATACTTATCATGAAAATTTTTATTGCCGTCGGCGTTGGTTCTGGCAGAAGACGGCAATCATGCAACCCTACCCATTTATTATCTAATTAGACTATATTATAATGATGGCATTTGACGTTTCGTTGACGTATTACGTCTGCCTCGCTTCTAGATGGTAAACATCGCTGAGGAAAACTGAATATTTCTGTAATTACTTTGAATTGGATGGATTCTGTTGTTACCCACCACATCGCAATTCAACTACATGGGACACGCTAGGACGCTCTTATTAAATGTTCATTTATCAATCAATATCAGCAATGTAAAATTTTTAATATAAATATAATGCAATTGAAAATATATTATAATGAAAAATGCTGTCTATGATGGTATTCGTGGTATGAATGTTTTCGTATCCCATCTAAAATTTTTACAATCATTATTGAATTTGTGTATATTTTTCATTTCCAGGTTGTACGAAATGATTGTTGAGCTGAATGAAAAATTACCTACAAAAGTACTACACAGGTGAGTAGCTAATGATCAATTACCATTTTTCATTTCACATAATTTGAATTTCACAAATTCAGGGTGGCCCAGAAGTCACTTTACATTTTGAAAATTAAATAACTTTTTCTCTATCAATCTATTTCTCTTCCTCTCCTTAGAATTAAAAAATATAATCCCTGGGAATTTTTGCCATGGGTTTTCAATTGGTGCAATCTTTAAAACCAGCAGGCAGACTTCCAGAAGCGAGTAAATTATGCTGTCAGAACTGCAAGAAATGACAATGAGTTCAAGTTGATCAAGGGAGATGTAGCTCATTTCAATTTGAATGGACATGTGAATGAGCAAAATACCAGATTCTGTGGCTCTGAAAATCCTCGCCAAGCTCATGCGAGTTCATAGCACCCGATTAAAGTCACAACATGGTGTAGAGTAACATCATAGAGGGTTATTGGGCCCTTCTTCTTTGAAGATGAAATGAAAATGATGTAACTGTAACTGTTGAGAAATATGGAGACATGCTAGCGAATTTTGTTAAGTTCGGTTGTTAAACCTCAGTTAAATTTTGTTAAACCTCAGTTGGTAATCATGTCAGGGTATTGGTGGCAACAAGAGTCTCAATGTTTCAGGATCGGATAATCTCTCTTAAATCCGATTTTGAATGACCTTCACGTTCTCCTGATTTGACAGCTCCGGACTTTTGGTTTTGGGGATATCTTGAAGACAAAGTGTATGCAAATAAGGTCCCAAATATTCAAGAACTTAAGTTAAACATACAACAGGAAATTCTTTCCCTACAACCTCAGATGTTAAGACGAGCCTTGAAGAAAAGCTTAGAAAGAGCTCGACTTTGTAAAGATGAGGATGGAGGCTATATGAGAGACAGTATCTTTCGTCACTAAGTCAGAACTAACTTACACACTCTTAACTTTGTAATAGAAAAATAATTAATGTAATACAGTCATTTAATAAAAAATTATTTAATTTTCAAAATGTAAAGTGACTCCTGGGCCACCCTGTATGTTCGACATATTCTATTATATCTCATATAAAAACTCATCAGTGTGGAACAAGACTACTATAACAGCCTACCATACTTAATTCCAATCACTACTACTTCAGTGGTTTTATTAGGTTTTAAATCATTTAAATATGAAAACTTGTTGATCTTAATTTTCGTCCACTTATTATCCTCGATCGTAACAGCAATTTGAATTGGTAAGTGATCCGGATATCGCCTCAGTTTCATTCTCCATTAAATTCACGCTTGATTAAGTGCTCGAACCGTCTCTGGAACCGTCTCTGAAATTGATGATTTATAAAATGCTGCGAGCTGAAGCAATCGCCAGTAATTATTTAATTGCTATTTGCTTAATCCCATTGAAGTTTTTCCGAAGACTTATTCATTACCGAGTCCGTATGATGAGATTAGATCGCTTCACGCTACGATGATAATTTGACGGCCTTGCTACTCTGTGCGAATATCGTTCGTCCTTTGAGTCTTTCTTCCATTGTAATCAACGCTTAATTGATAACTTACAATCGGTTATTGATCTTTTTTACAAAAAAGGGTAGATAATTATTCAATTTTAGCATTAAGAAAGAATGATAGAAATTCAATTGGAAGAATGAAATTATTGAACCAATAACTGCTTTCCTATCCTATCAGTGCTTTGTAATATCTATGAAACCTTTGGGTCATTCACGATTCATTCATGAATAGAACGAACCATGCGCTCAATTTGAACATTGTAACTCTTTGATGTAATGCCTGTAATTACTAGGGATTCAATTGTATGTTGAAGACATTGTTTGAAGAATTATCAAGTTCTGTAAAAAACCTAGAGCTCACCTAAACATTGAACTCATTTACTGGTGATTTAATTATTATCTGTTACTGGTTGAGTGGTTGGCGGAGATGTAAGCTCTGTAGAAGAAACTTGACCCCTATGGATTACAAACTTCGGTTTCCAGTTTACTGATCTTCTGAAATAGTTGATTAATATTCAACTTTGTTACTTGTTTGTTGTTTATTTTACAATTTTATCACTGAAATTCTCCTTACTGGATAGAACTTGATAAGTTGAACATTCTCTAAACGAAGCTCGCCATCTATTTCCATATTGAGCTTGACTAAAGAATACCTTGGAAACAATTTGTATTAGAAATCCAAACAAGTTATAGATTGTACTTGACAAAAAACTGTTTCGATTCTATTGAGAGCTAGCAAATAAAAATGTTAAATTTTCTTGTTCCAATGGCTATAATAATTCACTGTGAAGCTTTCCTTGTTAATAAATTATTCGATTGATTTCTTTTCAGTTTCTGACCAATCTAATCCTGGGAAAAATGAATTCATCTAAAATACAATTTTATTGGAAAACTAAAAACTACTCATTTATCTGATCCTAGAAGCATAGACATGAAATATTGTACTAGTTTCTTATAAGGGTGAGAGAATGGCGTTTTAAAACTTACATAACAAAGCACACTTTTCTTGTAGCTGGGAGAAATTCCTATCCTATACTCTGCAGTCAATATAGGGGTGAGATTCGAGGATTACACAATTTTCCGCTTCGAAATTGGTCCATCGGAAAGAGGAATAGATTTTTCTTGGGAGAATACGTATAGGCTTCTGGGATACGGCGGCCCCGTCTCTGTGATTGGCGTGAAGCTTTTGTAAACATTCTTATTTTTACTCTCAATTTTACCGAACGGTTGCGGCTCATTTCATCTACAGCCTGTGAGATCTTTCTATTCAGTGGGATACCTCAGGCATAGCCCTCTATTCAACACGGCTCCAAATGTAAGACAGCCGCCAGTCCTGTTATATTTTTGACGAAAGAAAAATGAAAATACAATGTCTATAGGTCATGTTCCATGTTTCGTCGTGTATTTTGGGATCTGTGCCTTCTTTGTGAGCTGATTATTACCGCTAGATCTCTTCTATGTACAATGTGGAATGCAGATTTACCATTTACTGTATTTCTTTCGTTTTTTTAGTGTACTGTGGAATAGCGGAACATCCATATACTGGATCACTACAGATAGGCCTACTATTGTAGTAGCCTATAATGTAGATCAATATACCTCACTATGTTTACGATACTCCAAGTCAAAAAATATTCGAATCTAAGATCCATGGAGTGAAGTGTCTTTTAATGATAGTCTCTTCTTGAGTATAGTCTATCTGACCTTGAGTAGGAAGTAGCTTATCAATAACAGAAATATTGGTTCGAGGTGTGTTTGTACTTGTTTCAATTTCTTAGCTCCACTGATTACTAATCGAACATGGTAATTAAACTACATCGTAGATTAAGCTCATAAAATTTTCTTCACTCAGCTCAACTAACGATAAATTTAATTTTATTGATCTTAGTGTTGTATTGAGGGTATTAGGAATCATTTCTAGAATTTGAAAAGCTATAATTGCATGTTCACTAGTCTCTTTTAAACGCATAATAATATATCGATTGAGCTTTTAGATGACATTAATAATTAGACATAGCACATGAGTTTCATGCACGATTACTAAGCAAATATGCATAAAAGAATATTAGGAATGCATAGAGGAATATTACTACTAAACTTGAATTTAAATTGAGTTTGACTTAGAAAATAGATAGGAATTCGATGTATTTCAATATTTAAGATTGATCTATTGGAAAATAAAGATCTAACACAAATTAATTACCAAAGTATCACAACTATACAAAAGTCGGTTATACGGAGTCGGTTAACTTGCGTTGGTCCAAAAATAAATTCTGTAGATCGTTCGGTTATATTTGGAGCTTGTCATTCCAAATCACAAGAAGCCGTATTAATGTTTGCTGGTTCACTTTAATTAAAATAATGCTGAGGTCTCAAAAGAGAAAGAATCCTTGCTCTCGTTTCCACCTTTGAAGATTTATTCAATTTCTGCTGCCATTCTGCCGTCATTACTGCTGCTTTCGCTCAGTGTTCTTTTCCAGCGAAGTGTTTTCTTTTATACTCTGTCCAAGCAAAGAAGACATTCTGGAAAGTTGAGGAAAATGACTCCAACGCGGTCAATATTGGTTCAAAAATTATAAATTGGGGTTCAACTTGTAGGAAACATTATGATCTACAACTTGAGACCAAATTTATAATTTTTGAACCAATATTGACTGAGCTGGAGTCATTTTCTAATCTTGCCAGAATGTCTTCTTTGCTTGGACTCCCCTCTATACCTGACTCTCAGTTCTGAGCACTTCTTTGCCGTTCCGAAGTCCAGCGAAAATATTACTTATTTTTCAGCGAATGCTCAACACAATAGTCTGACTTGCTCTCAACAATGGAAATCGTTGTTCCCTGTCAGCCCTCACCACCCAATATTATTTCTTTGATCCACGTCGGGTGTTCATTCAATTTGCACATAAATTTCACTTTCAGCTTTGTTCGTTCAGTTTCCAGGAACAGGCATGAGGAAACTCTCGTAAACAACATGAGTAGAACAATGATAGCTTAATAATATCGTCATCGTATCAATCGTTCATCGGACAGGTTGGCTTTTCCTTTCTGCAGTAATTCCGTTCAGAATGCATAGACCAGAGAATAGAGAAGATTCGATTAGGATCAGATCAAATCAAAATTTGTCATAAGAGATAATATTATGGTAGATTCGTAAATGAGAAAATAAGAGAGTATTATTTTTATTTACTAGTTTAGAAGCATATTCATTTATATTGGGAATCAGTGAGTCTTAATCCAAACCCAATTCATGTAAACGAAGTTCTATTGTTGAATTTTATAGTAGCCATCATCATTACCCTTAGGTTGACTAAGTTGACTTTATTTAAGAATGTAAATCAAGTTTTCTCATGAATATTATGAATGAACATACAGTTTTTTGTTAATTTCTGTGTAGGAATGAAGAGAAATTATTGTAGGAAAGAAGTAAAGTAATCAGACCGACCATAAGCGCTCATCACGTATCTAACCAATACAAGCAGACAATATGAAAGCTCGCCACTTGTGAATCAAGATTTCTTTGCTTTAAATCTATTTCAATTATAACTGGATAAATCAACCGCTGAGTTTCATTTTTCAATCACTGTGGCTCATTTTTTCGTCATCCAACTATAAGGCCGGGCGTTAGCTGGGACGCACTTGAAGCATCACGCGAACTAGCCAATCACAGCTCATATTGATGACAAGAAAAGAGCTGTGATTGGCTAATTCGCGTGCAATGCGTTACGTGCGTCCCAGCATACGCCAGGCCTTACCCAGTGTAAACGAGGGGACTGTAAATTTTCTCAAATTTAAAGGAAAGCAGTCAGTCCCACTTTGTTTAGCTCTACTTTAAAAGTTTTGTTTTTGTTAGTTTTGTCTCTAAATCCTGAAACCCCTTTCTTTATTGATTCTCATGTATGAATCTTTCCTTTTTCAACTCGGGATTCATTAGGTCTTCAAGGACTGATTTTTTATTCACTATTACAGTAGGTCCTTGTCATTTAAAACAAGATGGATTGGAAATCCAAGCACATGTAATCCCATCAATGTTTGAAAAAAGATCGACAGCTTAGGAGGCTGACATGATTGAAGTTAGATAGTCGAATTTAATCATTTCGAGAGCATGTGATTTTATCAGTGGATAAAAACCTAGGACAACGTTGGAAACTTGAAGGAGCTGTGTGAAGATGGCCGCATTTTTTCACCTTTTCTGAATAAGTGAAGGGATCAGGCAAGAAATGCGAAGATGCCGAGAACAATAGGAGGCTGATGGTGATGGATTGGGGGTTGAGGCTGAATCTCTTAAGGCGGCAACTTGAAAAGTGGACGAATCAATATTTTCCGACTTAGTTTGAGCGTTGTTGGAGACAAGTTTGGATTTGCAGCTCACGCAAACCCCGCTTTTTACAACGGCAACATTACAAATTTAGCCGATCAACTTTGTCCTTCCAAGTCATCAACATCGCATTAATCGAAAGAAGTGTTAGCACTGTTTCACTTTTTCCCCCTATTTTCAAGATCGATCTCCTATCTACCAGCATAAAACTTGCAGCGAGTTTTTATTCGAATCCACTATCCAGCACCACGATAGGTCAATGGCACTGAAGTTATCACAATGTTGGATTAGTATAAGAAGTTTTTCTTGGCCGAAAAATAACAGCTTCATGAAAGAGCTCTCCTGTATTGGATTAGGTAGAAAAAAGTCTTGGTTGAAGTTCAGCAAGGATGTAAGAACAGTTTCCAGACATAGCTCAACACAAATTTCATTTCAAAACTTATATCGTCTAAAGAACTTGTCAAGTTGATAGTTAGAAAAATGATTCTTTTAGGAGGGTGGAAAAATGAAAGACTCATCGCGAAATCTGAACTACAGTTTAGAGTTTTTTGAGCGAATAGTGGCACTGATACTTTGTGACAATAGTGGAATTATCAATAATAAAGAATGGAGAGGCGAAAAACTTTACTAGGCGAAATTACTTTACTTATAAGCTAAGTTTTCACTATAGCAGGATACGTTACACAAACACATGCAATTACAGAGTATTTCTAATAATCAGAGGTGTTTTTCGTCAAGTTAACAAATAGGAATAATCTGAGTTTTTATATTATAAAATCTCTCCTATTATGCGAGGATACAACATTTGCTTTTTTAAACTTACATTGCATGATTGGTAAATAAATACAACAACTTCTTCTCCTACGAGAGTTCCAAGCATTGAAACATGTAGCCGAATGTTTATAATATTTTTTTTATCAGTTCCTTAGAATTTCCATTTCTAATTCACCCATACATGGGTAGTTCAACAACCTATGATGAAGTTCACGTTCGATGACGCCTCATAAACCCAATATAATCTACAAGTATAAGACCTCTAGTCTCTACAACTTAATATTATTCATATTTCATCTGGTAGCATTTGACAATATTAGATACTTTATTGAAATTTATTGACGTTTATCTCTCATGATTTTCTTCATTCAGTGTACTTAACATCATTATTTGATTCAAAGTTATCTGTACTCCGCGTTTCTCTACCTGCACCTCACGATGTTCAATACCATATTACCTATTATTGCACCTCAAGATACTTAATATTAATCTGAAATTATTTCATTTTATTCCATTTGAAGTAACTATGGATACCTTACCTCCTCTTCTCACTTCCTCAACTAGGTATTATCTTATTGGTGTACCTCCATCCTGAACCAAGCGGATATTCCGTTTGCATGCGACTTAAAAGGTAGGCACACATAACTAGCTGTAATCCAGTAAGTAGTTGTGGCGAGCAGATATCTAAATCCTCTCAACCGGACATGGACGTTGGCTATAAAACGGTGGACTTATTCCCTATGCCACCGCTGTACTGTGTCGAACCTTGTATCTGGTTTATAAATTGTGGGATGAAATAGATAATATCTCGCTTCTTCGTTGTAGTGGCTTCTTTGTGGTTGGATTGAAGATAGTTGAGTGCAGTCCAGGCATGTATATCTATCTATCTCTGTTTCACTAGTCTCTCCATTCTCTTTATCTTTCACTCTTTTTTCATTTCTCTTATACTCTCCCAATCACTCACTCTCTATTCAGCTAATCCTCTCTCGCTCTATACCTGTCTATCTCTCATACTCTACCAAACTATCACCTTCTATTCATCCCTCATTCTCTCTCCGTCGCACTCTCTCCTCTCTCTCATTGTCTCTCTCTCTCTTTCTTAAATCAATCTCTCTCTCTCTCTCACTCTCTATCTCTCTATATATCTCTCTTTTAAGGCCAAGTGTTAATGGAAAGGATAACCTTATTATCCTTTCCCAAGAATGGACATGTACATGTCTAAACTTCGCCTTTTCACTTAGATAACTTACACTCCTTATTCATTTTGCAGAACCTTCAATTTAAAATCTGTATAAATTTTGCATTCATTACATCACCGTTTTTCGTATTTTTACTAGAAGTCTCTATTTTGTGAAATTCATAGGATAATTTTGTTTTACTCATCTATATTATTACAATGTATAATCTAAGCTGAATTTTGTTATCTAATTGAATAAAGTAATCTAATCTCATCTCTCTCTTTTACTCTCTATCTCTCACTGTTTCTCTTTATCTCTTTCTGTTGCTCTATATCTCTTTCTTAGCTATCTCTGTCTCTGTATCTCTATCTCTCTATCTCTCTATCTATTTCTACCTCTATCCACCATCCTCTCACAATCTCCCACTCTTGAGACGATCCCTCTTTAAATTTCGATGTGAATTACTCACCCTCTCTTATTCACTATTTATCTCTCTCGCTATCAATCTAGAACTCTCATTCTCTCTATCATTCTATCCTCTCTCACCCTCTATTCAACTCTCTTGCCCTCTATCGCAATCTCTCTTTCTCACCAACAATCCTCTCTCTCACTATAAATCCTATCTCTCTCTCATTATCAATCTATCCATCTCTATCATAATCTATCTCTTTCTCAGTATAAATCTATTTCTCTCTCATCCTCAATCTCTTTTTTTACTCACTATCAATCAATCCATCTATCCCTCTCAGACTTCAACCCAATCTTTTTGTACTTAACACACTCTCTCGCACTATCTTCCTCTTTAAATTTCTCCCCAACTTCACCTCTTTACCCAACTAGAGCTCTTTCTGCTACCCTCCCGAGGTGACAGTGTGTTTACGGCCCTGCTGGCTGGCCGCAGGCTCCTGCTTTACCAATGAAAAACTCGCGTCCGGTTAAAAAAGCGCCGCAAGCTTTCTGTCGTTAACTGAGCTAAGTACTACCACCCTGAGTCTCGTTCCCCCCTTTCCTCCCCCCAACATGGGTGGGCAGACATGGAAATTGCACGTTTCTGATGCGATTCCCTAGAGTGTCCACACTTGGTACTTTTTGTGTGCTGCACAGCATGCTGCCAATGCTTGGGCAAATACAACATACTCGGTAGCACCCAAAATCGACCAAGTGAAGCGACCAAGTGGTGTTTGAGTTTTATTAGTCATCTCGAATAGGATTACTTACCGATAGTAGTTATGGTCTGTGAGTATCCTGTACTCACAAGGTAATCATTTAAATATCTGTGTTTAAGATGATAATGAAAATGATGAAGATTTGCATGACAATGAGCAGATTCCAAAATATAGAATGGTAATCTTGCAATGTGCGAACCATAATTTCGAAATAAACATTGAAATAACTCTAATTCGTTTTTCAACTGCTTTTCTACTACTATAAATAAAAAATACACACACAGTTACTTAGGCATAATGTTTAAGCACGAAAATTAATATCATACATGTTACAAAAAATCTACAGTGCATCCTTCTGTAGGCTGGGTCTGTGTGGGGGAATGGCTCGTACTCTAAGCATATTCAACAATTCATTTGATCAAATCAGATCAGATCAATTTTGACTATACTTATGGCAACATGAATGTTGAATTGTTGGTTCGTTGGTTGGGAACATAAATATAACGGTCAGATCTAATTAGGGTCTCTGAGGTCTTCTGATGTTTTTCTTCAATTCTTAATTTTATTGATTTTCATCAAAATAATTTATTAGAGACAAGTATTCTAAGATACTTATCTTTTTAATCCGCGTTTCCTATCTAGCTACATGTATTTAGAATGATAGAATATTTTTTCAATTTCTCAAGAATAGTTTTAGAAGTTTTGGAAGGGTTGATGGAAATCCAACCCCTTCAGAGAAATCTGCACTTTTGTGACACTGAATTTAGTGTTGTTGTGCTCCTCACTGCCATTATGTCCTGAGCATTGATCACACCACCACTTTTTATTAATGTATCAAGTTTATTAAATTGAAAAACTTTGCAGAATTTTCTTCGTAAAGTTGTAATATTTGAAAGGGAATGGAAATGACAGGGCAAGAGTGAAAATGGTGGACGATCGCTTCCATGGCCGCAGTTTTATTACTGGAGCATTTTGTTGTTTGCGTTGGTTGCGTTTGGTGCCGGCTACATCTTCCAAAAACAAAACTTGAGTGATTCCCTCGGGCGTTTTTCAGCGAGCACTTCGTATCCTTTTGTATTCCTGACCCACCCATTCTTCTTCACAACTTTCTTTTCTTCGTTCCCATCTTTGCAATCTTCCCTTCCGACCGACATTTCGGTATTATTTTATGGCATTGAAACTGTCTCTCGGCCATGAATTCACCATATTTCATTTTTGCAGCAGTGTAATTGAATTGAATGTATCTTTTCCCCGCTGTAATTGACTTAGAGATATGTCATAGGCTTTATACAGAGAGTGAAATAAAATATTACATAATAGACATTAAATCAAGTTGTGTTATAGTGAAAAACATTTTATTCACATATAAATATTGTATAAATATTTCATTGGATAGATTATTAAAGTTGGAAACTCCATAGACAATTTCCATTGAAAAATCTCGGCCATCTACATACTTAATTTCCAAATCGCGGTAGCTTAGTAACTATAGTCTGTCCAAGCACAGAAGACCTTCTGGCAAGATGAGGAAATGACTCCAGCTCGGTCAATATTTGTTCAAATTTTTGATTTGGTCACAAATTGTAGAACAGAATGTTTCCTTCAATTGAGACCAGATCAATAATAATTTTTGAACCAATATTGACCGAGCTGGAGTCATTTTCTCATTTTACCAGACGGGTCTTCTCTGCTTGGACAGACTATATCTCTAGTTACTATCTCTATCGCTGGTAACTTATCTCTCAAAAATATTTCACAAGAATATTTGAGTTTTTCTGCTTGAATTTCTAATTCACATTAAATTAAATTCATCCTAATCAATCATTGGACTAATATTCATGAACAGTTCAGAATGGACTTTTGTAAGTTGAATTATGAGTTTGATTCATGCAATCTAGTTGAAGATGAGAAGTTTTAATGTTCAGTGTGTGTAGATGCATTTAAATCTCAATTTTTGAATGCGTGTATCTTCTTATTTCTCACATGCTATAAGCTTCCAAAGGGTATTCATCATTCTTAAAACATAAATTAGTGCTTGTTGCTGGCGATAAAGAGGAATATGTGTGCGTCTAGTGTGCAGCAGCTGCCAAAGACATAAATTGTTATTTGAATCCAACATCTCGTTTGTTTGCTTTTCCTGTTACCTGCTCATTTCATGACTCATTGCTCTCCGATGGTTCCTACTAGTACTAAGTGGGTATACAGGTTAAATATCTAGCTTGAGATTCAAGTATTTAGTATTCGAAAATATTCTATGATTCAGTACTTATGTACTAAAGCTAGTGTAGCTTTGCCTGGATGTATTTGTATATGTATGGTTTCAAGAATAACATTAGGAATATGAAATACATATAAATGTCAATAGTGTTATAAGTAAATGCATGTATTCAATTGACAATTTGTTGAAAAATGTTTCAGGTGAGTTCCAAAAAGTAATAATTGGTTTATTGTTCCAAACAAAATTTTCTTCACTTCATCATGTACAACGGATTCAATTGATTTAGATTCAAACTCAAAATTGATACAATTCACCTAATAAAATGAGTATAACTGTATACAGTCGGAAACTTCGAAAATACTGGATCACACCAGCACCAATGCTTGTCTAATTCCATGAAGCTACTAGTTCCTGGTTTTTCATCAGTGAGCAAGGAGTCTGAAATCGGATATCTGGTGGCTTTTATTAGGATGAACTTTGACTGGATTTCAATGACGTGAGCTTGAATGTGTTTATTTGTGAGCCACGCCACACCTAATATAAGCAGCCGCATTAAAACGACTCAAACTATAGACATATTGTCGTGTTAATACGGTTTCAACTATAGATATATTGTCGTGTTAAAGC
Source organism: Sogatella furcifera (assembly GCA_017141385.1). NCBI lineage: Eukaryota > Metazoa > Arthropoda > Insecta > Hemiptera > Delphacidae > Sogatella > Sogatella furcifera. The sequence goes on from CM029546.1 coordinate 48,926,451, forward strand.
GGTTCACACTATAGATATATTGCTCAGCTATCCAGCTATGTAGGTGATGATATCTGAAAGGGCTGTGCGTGTACAAGTGCACTATATCTTATTTTAGAGCCTACATGTGAATGGAGTGTCGGCTCGGCACTGATAGTGAATGGTGTGTGAGCAGCAGACACCGACACTAGCGCTGTTATGTGAAGGCGAGAGAAAAGCAAACAACTGATAAGAGAACAGGACTCGTCTTTTAGATATCAGACGCCTCTTCTATCCGTGAAGTGTCTATTTCTGTTTGCTCATCCCAATGGTTTATCGATACCTTGTTGAGTAAGACTTTCGCTCCCAAAATGTAAAGCATTCTAGTAGAGTTTGCGAAATCTGAGATGATACGCTGTTACTATTCTCTGTTAACTGTGGTGGCGTGTCTTCTCAGCTTGCGCGAATTCTACTCATAGATGTTTATAACGCTTAAAATGTCATTAGACGAAATTAGACTAATGTCATTAGACGACCGGTGGTAGACGAAATTCATCCTACACAAAGTTGATTTTGTACAATCATTCATTGGGCTCTACCGTTTTATATTTGATATAATTTTTTTCAACTTTTGTAGCTGTAGGCATACTCACTTTTCCTTTCAGATAGATAACTTCGTAAATAGTAAGTTTTATTTTCCAGTGAATTTCTGTTACTGTAATAACCTTCCTGGAAAAAATTGTAAATAACCATCAATCTCTCAATAAGAGATAGATTTGTAAATGAAACAGCTCACTTTGAGAGAAGGCAGCTATAATTGGACTTGTCAAAATGGATTAATTTCAATAATATTTGGAAAATATTATAAATCAAGTTTCTATTTTGTGCTTAGCTTCAACTGTTCTTTCTCACTCTTGACGACCCTCATAATATAACCGTTCTAGAAAAATTAAAAATAGTTCCAATTTCAATATTTTGAAGCAGCGTAACAATAATTAATCATTAGATTCAGTTTTACTGGGCTGAGTTGTGAGCTTACTATAGTAAGTTTAGTTCATTTGGTAAAAAAAGGAAACTGTGAACTGAGATAATAATTATAGAATAGGAGAAAGAAACCAGAAGGCTTTTCAGAGTTCTGGCTGTCCAATTCATTCAACTATCTGGACAAAGTTAATAGATAGCCCAATATTATGCATCCTCTTTACCCCTACTTCTATTTTATACTTCAAATTCTTCATTGCATCAATGAGTTATCAATTTCTTGAAATGTTATGGATGATGTTAGTAAAATGATTGATGGTTATTCAGATGGATAGTACAGTAATTGAAAAATGAATTGATATTGTATTGTTTGTATGTCAAGAAAATAAGAGATTTTATGGATAGATGTATTTAAGATGGATTGATTGAATGGATGGGGAAACCCACGGATACTAGAATATATTTTAGTATCCGTGGAGAACCTATCAAATTTACTATAATTGTACTATTTATCAATTGATTAGTATAATATTGAACATGTGAGTAAAATGAATATATTAGCATAATTGGTAGAATATATATTATGAGATGAAAGAGGTTCTTCATCATTTCTGAATCAGATATATTTTTCTCTCGTATCCATTCGAAGGTAGCTTGTTACTATTGCACCCGAATGTATTTTGTTATCACTTTAGAAAATCAACTCACTTCTAAAAACGTACCTTATTGACTGTTTGAGTTTATCACTTTGGAAAATCAGCTCACTTCTAAAACTGTGCATGATCGCATACCTCGCGGAATTAGTTGATTCCAGTGGCAGTCGAGCTATGCATACGAAATGAATGAAAACTATTTTTTGCTCTCAATTGCAAGCCTCAAGCCAGTGCCCATTCATACTTCTATTGTTGCGTCATCGGAGCAAGTTGCAGCCAATTACAAAGCATTTAAGTCGAGATAGGCTGCTCTCATATGAGCGAGCAAATCCCACGCTTCACATATCTATAGGCCACTAAAATATCTAAAGAAATAGTAAAAACTATATCTATGGAAAACGACCACGCGTTTAGGACCGGACCGCCTACACACTTTTCCTCTTCTTTGCTCTTTTCTTTCCCCTCTTCTTCTTTGTCTTTTCCACCTTTTTCTCTCCCAGATCCTTGTGCAGACAGCTTGACGACAATCAACTCTTCCCAGCCGAGTAAACGACCGTTTGTTCTCCAGCAACTTTTCGAACTTTTTCCTTTGCTAATTATCGTACTTGTTCGCTGTCCCACCTCGTACATTATTCAACAAATTATTTATTCTTATTCTCTATTGTTAGTCGTGTTTTATATTGTCTTTTTTCACGTCGTGCTAGTAATAGGCTTTGTTCGTTCCATTAGACAACAGGATAGTGCGGCGATAACTTGATATAAATAATGCTGGCAGATCGGTGTTTTCCGATGTTTGCGAGATAAAGCAAGCTTGTTATCACGCAGCCTACACTAGAATCCTTTCATTTGTCTCAGAAGGTGGAATCAAAAAATAAAGATTGTGAAAATATCTATAAGAATTCCAATTCAATAGTGTTGCGAAAGATAAAGTATTCTGGAACAGGGATTCGTGTGGTTTTAGAAACTCTTCTGTAAGTTGATTACTTTTAGATGAGAAGTATTAAAATCATAAGGCACACGTCCGGGAAAATTATGTTTCATTATTTCACCGGAAAATCGTTACTGTATTTCCTCATCTTCCTGTATTTTCTCTTTGTAATTCCTCATCGTGCTATCCCATTCATGAATAACAATTGGAATTGATGGGGAACTTATCAGTAGATTTAAGAGAATAACATCCATAACATCGTTGTTTCCAATTTTTTAACAAAAGTGTAATAAATAGGCTATTCTAGAAGGAGAATGACGAATACGCTTAGTTCACTTAGTTTGAAAGTCCTTTTATGATATCAGGATCAAAAACTGATCATTTACCACTGTAACAAGAACTAGAGTTTTAATTTTGTTTTACATTAAAATTGAAAAAAAACTCCTTCTAATGTGGAAAAATTTAGAAAGAAGATTGTCGGGACTATCAGGGTTGATCTAATAGAGCAACTGTTGGGAGGGAGTATACAGCAGACTGCACTACTCCTATTCTTCTCAACATCTCAGAAACCTTTGAGGAAAGATAATTTCCGTATTTATCACTTTTTATAACCTTCAATTTTCCGTAATACTGGCGGGAATATTGATCTACCTCAGCTATTCATCTGCATTCCTCAGTTTAATTACTAATTCCTTAAATATAACTTATACTCACGGAGCGGCTTAACTGAACCCTTTAATTTGTTGTACTATATAGAAGTTAAAATCGTAACTACTTTACCAAGTAGTTCATTTCATGGAAGACTGAATATTCACACAAAACTGCTATTCAATTTCTTCCTCATTGTTATTAACCAAAGATTTGATTTTGAGGTAGGCTAATAAGTGAGCATTCTCGACAAAAGATAGCTCTAGATAGCTCCGATCTCATCTGAATTCAACAGAACAATAACATTGAGAGTATCAATTCAAAAATATATTCACAGTTATGATTTATCATACTGTTACGCTCATTGGTTTTACTTATTGTATTACTTGGATGTTGAATTGCTGACATCATAACAATTTTAAAGGGCAAATATAATCCTCCAAGGATAGCCATCTAAACCATCACAAAGATTATAATGAACTTATTCTAGAAAACATTTTGGAGAAATGTTTTTAGTAAATAGATTTTGATAAAATTTGAGAATAGTTTGATAATTAACAGAATTATTATTTTGAACTGATCAAATATAGAAGCCGATTTTTGATTTTGCAAACCAGTAACGTTCTCCATAAATGCTTTGGTAGGATATGCATGATAGAGGCCACTTCAATGATCTGAAATACTTGAACATGAAAATAGATTGTTTGCATTAAACGTAATTTTTGATAAACAACATCTGCCTACTACTTGACTACTTGAATCTTGATCCAATTTTGATTCAACCTCAATCATCCATTCTGATTATCTAAATTTGTTTCAGACCTTCAAAACTCTAGTTTAGCGAATATTGGAACCCAACCGTTCTATGCAGATCGATTTTTCGTTTTGTTCAATTATTTGTGAGAAGACTGAGAAGAAGTCTACAAGCAAGCAGATGTTGGTTACTGTGGAAGTAAATTTGGAACTTATAAACAATTGGTCGGCCTTCTCAGAGAAGAGAGGAGTAGCTGCGCTTATTGCCTTTGTTAATTGCTTTCAAATTTAGAATCCCCTTGCTATCCATTTCTATGAGTGTTATACTACTGGAAGCCTTCAACACTATGCAATGGAAGCATGGATAAACTATGTTTTGAACTATATCAACTTGTATTGAATATTAAATATTTTTAAATCATTAGATGAATGATAAATGAATCATTTAATGGAATAGGGTCAGTGGGTCACCACTTAGTTTGAGTACAACAACTCAAATATCATTAGACGATCATTCATAATGATTGAATTCAATTCTTGTTATCTTTTAAGAACAAGATAATACCTTCAAAGTTCCATTCAATTTTATTTTGTTATAGCCTAGAACATTCTGCGATAAAATCATTACATAATATTTTAATGTGATAAAATGAGGTATCCAATTACTAATTGGGTGAGAAATGTATTATCAGGTGCAAATTTGGTAAACTAGTAAGTTTTACACATATTTTTCCCCATTTACCAAGTTGATTTAATTGAAAAGTTGGCACGGGATGTAAGTACTTCAAGTTAAGTTCTCTTCACTTCTCAAACACCTAAGTTGTAAACATCGTCTTTCCTGTTGCTGTTTCTCATCAATTCAGTGAAGAAACAAGATTTAAAGTTTCTGCACAATAATAGAACAAATCGTATGCGCAGTTCATGTTCATCGTCATGTAAAACCAGACTGTTCATACTGAAACCGCACTTCCATTCCAAGTTATAGCAAAAGTCGTCTCCTTTCAGCAGCTAATAAAAGTACCGAGTAGAATTGCAATGTTGAACTTGGCCAACCTCAAGAGATCTGAGTTGGTTTTCAGAGTTTGAAGACCGGCTTCTGACTCCAGTTTACACCAGTAGTGAGTATTGCGATGTCGAGCAAATGCTCAGTTTGGATTAAAAAAGTTTGGGGCCAGTATGTGTCTACCAGATCGGCTTTCTTGTATGACTTACAGGTCTGTTGTTGTTTTGTTTTTGTTGTTGCTGAACCTGTTCTCTTCAGATGGGAAACATTTCTCGATTAGACCTGAGTCTCTCTGCTTTCAAGCGATGGTGAAGTAGAAATCTCTATTTTGAATAGGTACTGGTGAACTTCACCAGATTTCACCAAATTATTCATGATTGAAAAATATTCTAAGTTTCATTAAACCTAGACAAGATTATTCTTATATTTCAATAATTGAATGAAAAGTGGAAAAATTTAGTGTTTATAAATATAGTGTTTGACTCGGTGCTGCAATGAAGATAAAAGAAAATTATATTCAGAATTATATGCTTAATTCAAAAGAAGTTGGTATTTTTATTACTAAGCTTTGAAAATTTCTAATTATTTCAGACTTTTGATTTGAAATTCAAATTCTGTATGTTTCTAATTTCTAATTGGCTGTTTTCATATCAGATGAAAAACAATGGTCTCAAGTTAATAATTTTCTGATAAGATCATGTTGATGAATTTCTGACAATCATTATTTTGGCAGGGTAACAAAAAAGAATTTCTTAGAGAGCCTGCAGGACAATAGAGTTGATATTGTACGGTTATACTGTAACATGAGTCAAATGTTGTGATAACTATTCATTAATCCCTAATTAATAAGCTAATAGAAGGCGTGGAAGACTTTGAATATAATCAAAAAATTTAAGTGAAAGTGGGCTCGGTTTTACATTCAAATGCAGTGTCATGAAGTAGGTCTATGTTTATTGTTAATAGTCTCCGGACTTAATTCAAATGAGACCATTCCATACATCAGTGAGATAGGTAGGTTCTTCAGTGATGTGAATGGAGTTTGTAGGTAGACTGAATGAATTACGAACTATTGTTCCGTGAGAAATTGACCGTGATTTAGTAAGCTAGGTATTCTTCCGGGGAGAATCACCTGTTTGCATTCCAGATATAGAGCAGAGCTCTTATAAATTATTGCAGAATGTAATGACTTATGTTTGGTAAATATTCATGGAGAAAATCAGGGATGATAACGGTTGAACTTCATGAAACTCCGTTATTCTGTGTTTGAAATACGGAATCACAAGTTGAAATAATAATTTACTTCAATTCAATATAATAAATTATGCGAATGGTAGCCTACTCGTGATCAACTTAACTTAAATGGTACCAATGTGAAGTTGTTTTGCTGATAAGTGTAGGCTACTTATTAAATAAAACAGAATGCATGTTTAGGAGTTAGCGCTTCATCTGATTAAACGGCCTCGAACTCTTGTTGCCAACCTGATTTGTTTTACCATATAAAGACCAACAAACGATTCCGCCCTTATTAAATTCCAGTTCGATCCCCAATCAATTTGATTGAACAATGAGATAATGTGTTTATTCACAACAGACCGGCCAATAATTTAAAGGCCTATACAACAATTGTTTAATCTGGATAATTTAAAAGTCGTTTAAAAAGGGAATGCTGTGTTAATAATAGTTCAATAATCCAATTAAATTAAGAATATCGCCCACGCGAGAGCAGATAATTTAATTTTGAAGATTCATTTTTATGAGTTTAGGTACTACCATCCTAAAGAAACAAAAATATTCAATTGCTCCTTATTACCAGACAAACTACAGTTGAAAACTTTTGTTGGATAGACGTTGTTAAGTCTAAGTGGAGGTCATCAAAGGAAACAGAGGATTACTGCCATGAAAATGACGAGCAAACTCATTATCAATATAATTACTCTACATTACCTGATTAGTTACAAACTAATTGTAGGATGCAAGTAAAGTTGAAAATTACGACCCTCAAAATGGATGTGAGTAGAGTGAAATAGATTAGAATATAAGAAAGAATACTGTTTTATCATGCATATTTGACGTGTACACTTTACATGATCTACTTGTGAAGTTGTTTTTTTTCTTGGTTTTTTTTAGATTCCATTCTGTTTTCAGTATAGCTTAATTAGTATGGAAAAACATTGAGTATCTTTTGATACTTGGGAAAACTAGTTACAAAAAAGTTGGCTGTTTTGAAATGAAGTGTGCCATTTTTTGTTGGCGCAACCCACCCTATTAGCATTCACGCTATTTAGCAGGCACGGTCAACAGTGGGCTTTGAAAAAATTATAAGGGTCTCAATATCATAGATTTTGCCAAATTGGAGTATCTGTAGCTTACGTAAGTGTGTTTTGATAACTGTGATTATATTAGCCTACGATGAAAAATATTAACAAGGAAAAGACGAATTGGACTGTCGAAATTTATAAGCATTTAGCCTGAGTGACCTTATAATCTGAGTTGGTCGTACGTCCGTCCGCCTGTCTAATAATGATAGAAGGTCTAAATCATAGCAGGGGCCTTATTTGATAATAATTTAGAGCAGAAAGGAGGGTTTCAAAACAGGATGGATGAATAAAAAGTGCAAAATATATTCCGGGCACATACACACACATGCAGGGTGGGGCACCTGACTCGACATTTACATTAGATAAGGATAGATGCCAGCAGCTGTCTCTGTCGCACCTGAGAGCGTGATCAGCACACCTGTTGCGATCAAGGCCATTGCGAAAGAACTTGTATGGCGGTCCGATGCAGATTTCATCCCAAGAACTCAACTTTCGTTTCCATTCATTACTGCTGTAGGCCGATATCCAAGCCCTGACAATATCTAATCTTAAGTTTCCATCTGATTCACTCATTCATTATGTACTTCTTTTCACTCTTTTCTTCTTCCATCTATTCACATCTATAGGTTTTCACGTTTCTTGTTCATAATTTTTGTTTTTCCTTTTTTCTCTCCTCCTTTTCAAACGTATTCTTCTTGTTTTGGTTAGGTTAGGGTGAGGTTTCTTTTTTAATTCTTTTCTCATTACAGTATTACTGGTGTATTATTATTTTCACTGGTGTATTAGCAATTTGTTGCCCCTACTTCTTCATGCATTCTTCTACACTCTTCGCTGGTTTCATTCCTCTTTCCTTACTTATTCCATTCTATGATTTTATGAGATCTTTAAATTCAGAAATTCAGATCATGCTTCAACTTTTCATCTTTTCCCAGTTTCACCCTTCCACAGTTCTATTTTTCAATTCTATTGCGCTTTCTTGTATCTCCTGTTTATACTGCTCTTCTGCTTTTTTCCTACTCCATTTCTTCTTTCTCCTCTAATTCTATTTATTTAAGAATAAAAATTCTAGATTTTTTACTTTTACTTTTTCTCTTTTTTCTTGTTTCCTTTCCTCTCTCTTCCTACTCCCCTGAACTCTACTTCTCCCTTTTCTTCCTCCTCCTCTTCTTTTTTCATTTTATTCTCTTACTTTTCTTATTTTTTTCTTTTTCTTTTTCCTCCTCCTTATCCTCCTGCTTCTTCTTCTACTTTTTCCCTCATTCTCTATTTCTTTATTTCCCTTCTTCTTCTCCTTTCCCTTCTTCTTCTCCTTTTCGTCACCCTCTTCCTCTTCTTTCTCCTCATCCCACTAATCCTCCTTTTCTACTTCAACTCCTTCGTCTTCCTGCAAACTCCACTCCCTGTTCACACCTTTTCATTCCTCTCTCTTTTCCCTCCTTCTTTTCAAACACACCCCACAGCAGTCATGAGCACGTGAAACGGACGCGTACAATAAATAAAAGTGCGCGCTAAAAGGACGCCTAGTATTGTAATAAGCTCCACCATAGCAGACTGATTGGCTTCTATCCGCGCATTCCTGGCCTACGTTGCTCAAACACACTGAAAAGCAAAGAAAAAACCGCCAAGTTATTCAGAAAGTAGCCTCTGTGTAGGCATGCTGTAGCTGTTACATCACCTCTAGCCACTAATGGATTAAATTATTGTTTTATATTCATTGCTGCCAAGCGGTCTACCATCTCAAGCAATGCTCAACATCGTAAATATTCTACAACATAAGAGAGACATTTTTATTTATATTTATTATATATACTTCTACTATATATTTATACTACGTATTGTAAATAAAATGCTACTTTCAATACGCTCCGCGAAACTGTTTAAAAAAGTTGTCATCCCTGATGGTTACAATGTTCATCATAGCCCTGACACAGTGCAACTTGTGTTTCGAATGTGAAAACAACTTTTCAACTTGCAGCATTAGCATTGCGAGGCGGCATTTTGACACTCACTTGGTCCACTTTGAGTTTGGGTCTGTGGGTTGATGATGCAATTTACAATCGAAGAAACCGTGTGGACGGAATTTGAAAACTAAAAATGATAATCGGTTTGTTGAATGGTTGAATCACAGTTGGAGGATCAATATCGCAATATATATGTTTTCAAACTGTTGTTTCTCTGTTCAACAAATCTCATATGGATTCCTTAAATTATTTGAAAGAATAGAATATTAATTTAAATCCATAATTTTTTTTTATTCTACAATCAAGATCAAAAATTTAACTTAAAAAAATTTTCATACGCAAGTTTCACTTAAGGGAAGGCATAACGCCCAAATAGAATCCTCTTCCATCCTACAACCGTTGCTACTAGCTTCTTTTTCAATCTCAAAATTTTCAGTCAACAGTATTCATTTACATTGCAGTAAATGAGGTTGACACATTTTTATTTTCTTGAGTAAAAATACAATCATTATATTCTTATAAGATAGCCTTGATTTTTCCCATAATGCTGCAAAATCTTTTTACTCACAACCACAAGTACACCAAGCTACACCAACAGGAAAAACACAATAATTCATTGATTCATTCAATACCTCCACCAACTTCCGCAAACTCTTCTGTTCAAAATGTATTATTACATATCTATCACTACACAATATAAAAAAATATAAATTGACACACAAAGTAGTTTTTCTTGCTAAATGAAGTCATTACTTCTCAATAACTCAAATGTCACAGTAAAAAGAACAAGTCATCACTAGCATTTCAAATTTATTAATTTCTTTAGAATACTCGACCTCAAATTTGGCAACCTTGACACTCGTAAGCTCTTAGAAATCTCACCCAGCGTGAACATTTATAAGTTATTTATAACATAGCATAATGTTTGTTCTCAAATGATTGTTTGAGGCAATCTCAAACATAATCAAAGAAAAAATTTCAAAGGTAAAATGATTGCAGTTATCCTTGGGTAGAACAGCGACCCTGTACGACCACCCTGCTTCCTAACTAATCACAAGAATACCCACAGAATACCTCCAAAAAGGAAGGATAAAGAGTACCGATTTTTAATTAGAGTGGACAAAGAGCAGCATGATCGCCGATTCGTCGTGCTCTGTCCAATTGATTTCGGCACACCGCCTCGTTTATAGAATATCTATAGTTTGCTTTCGGCACACTGCCTCGTACCATATCAATAAGTATCTAGTATATCTATAGATAACAGCGACTACTGGTTGACTGTTATGTCGTGATTCGTGTCCATTGGATCGGTCTCATCATTCAAGGAGCAGCACCACAAACTATTACTATTTATATTGCTTTATAGAAGTATTGGAGCATACTTACTATAACTATATATCTTGCACTTATAGATATTTTTAAACCTCCAACCCACCAACTATAACTATTTATATTGATAATATAGATATTCTGTAACATGGTAGTGCTGCCTGCAATTACAGGGCGCTCCTCTCCGTGACCGGCGTTATTATTCGCGCCATATTAAATAGAAATTGATAGATAAACTTTGTACAAGCCGCTGTAAACGTTCGCCTATTATCCCCGCGGCCTTTGTCCTTGTCCGTCCGCGTTTATTATTATTATTATTTGGCGACAATTTCGTGTTTCTCAGTAATTGTCGTCGACCGGCTTTGTCACCGTTCACAGAAAAGTTGGCGGTCAATTTCCATCTCTATTCATGTGCTCACAATGAAAAGCCGGATGCCCGAACATCAAAGCTGCACACACAATAAAGTTAGTTAGGTTTTTTCTTTAGCCGCAATTGTCATGCAAGTCTAAGTTTCACAATATCTACTCTCCAAAATTGTCCGACAAGTCATGTCATACAAGTCTTTATAACGATGGACAATGGACTTGAAAAAAAGTAGTTTTTATCTAGAGTAGTAGCATTATGAAAAAGTAGTCTATAGACTTGATTGTGTTCTAATATTGATAGTTTTCTTGTATCTTGTAGTTGATGTCTTATTCTGTTTTTTGTTTGCTGTACATTCAACCTTCACTGTATATTTAACATGTTAATAATTTTTATAGAAATTGTATTTTCTCATACTTCCAAGAGCTTTTCCTTGAATTGTTCAACTCATATTACAAAATTATTCTTAGACATTTTATTCCATATTGTCTTTAGTTACAAACACCGTTATATTTTTTCTCCTTACTATTTCTAATTTTTGTTGTCAACACTATCCATTCTTTTCGTATATCCAAAGACTATTTTATTATCTAATTATACAAGATTTATGTATCAGATACATCATTTTCCCATCTCATTTCGTATTCTCCTTCATTGTTGAGCAGTATTATATCATAGAATAATAGATCTCTCTTGACTTTAATAAATCTTCTCTGATTATATTTTCACAAGCATCTTCCACTTCTCTGTTCCTACCATTACTGCCTGTCACAATTTCCAACAGATAACATAAATATGGAAGGAAATAATATCTCATCCCTAGCCATCGATTTTCACGGCGGTATAGTTAAAATAAAGAACTTTGAATTCCCTTCTTCTAATGTATGTGAAATACTGACAGTTGACACTGATCTTGGCTGCTTTAAACAACAACCTACGAAATCACAATAGAAACAAAAACATTATCATGATCATCAAAATGTTTTAGAGTTGTCTTGTAAGTTATTCTCCCATGTACGATATAACTCTTTCCCTTTATTTCGAGTTCTCCCGCTCTCCCTTCTAGTGTCCTAAGTCATATTACGGATTAGAAGTTATGAGGTTGTCTATTTTATGACCCTTGTCATAGTGATACTTTCGTTCGCTCTCTACAAATGATGACAACTTGCTTAATATCATTGGGTAACATTTAAAGCCCTCCGATTGCTGATAGTGGCTGTAGTGACTGCCTAACTGCTCTCTGGGGAGACAATGCCTCGTATCAAATTTCGAGATGCTGATATCAATCCAATGATATCTCATGGATTCCAGCTCGCTCAGATGTTCAGTAATGCAGCTTTTCTTTCATTGCAGGATTTGGATTTTCTTCCTAAAAACATGAATTTTGAAATAAATTGTTTTCATGATATTCATGACATGAAAATTAATTCCTATTGTGATGCATTGATTTTTTAAGTGATGAGTATTTTCTTGTATATTATTCATCTTTTTCGATGAAATATCAGACGGGGTTATTAAACAATCCACTCATTATAAAATTGCTTGAAAATTGAAAATTTGGCTTCTTTTCTATCAAAAACAATAAAATTATTAAGTTTATTTTTTATGATTAAATGGAAACAAGAATTCGGGAATAATTTTAATCCTGACTGTAGGACAATAAAATTAATCATGATATCACTTGGAAATAGTAATAGAAAATAGATTATACACTTTTTTTAGCACATATTTGAGATTTGTATGTAACGTATTCAACAAATCACAGTAAAAGCTTTTAAAGTTTATTTCTTACTAAGCCAACTGGTTAGACACGCAAATCTGGCCAAACAATAGATTCAAGATCGATCTAGTTCCCGTAACAATAAAACTCGACTGAAAAATCACCTTGAAAATCAAAATACTGTGGTGGGTCATAAAAATGTTTTGTTGGAACGCTGTCAATTGATTGAACAGATAAATATTTGCCAAACACGTTTTTCACGACTTGGATAATGGAATTAGATTACACTAAATCTTGAACTCTCTTGTTCAAGATCAATTATAATCTTGCTGAACTATATATCTCTAACCCTATTAGATCTATCTTGAGCCAGTATTCAGTATTTCTATGTTAATTCATTCTCTAAAAAGGTGTTTTAATTCTCTCATGTCTGTTAATTCTCCTGGTTGAGCGAGAAATGCGTCTTATTGTTTGGTGAAATTAATTCATCTAAATGTGGACCGTTAAACTATTCATTCTGGAGAGATTGAGTGACGCCTACATGGTCTATTAGGCTTCAGATTATCGTCCCACGTATGAGCTCAGCCTCCTCTATTGCCCGTTCAAGCTATTGTCAATGGAAACTCAACAGGAACTGGCTCAATCCATAAAAATTCGACCAAATTTCAGCTATCAAACTGTCATCAAACGATCAGAGCTCATAAAAAAGAACTGTATACCCAATTCAAGTATCGTTTGATCTTTCCAATCGATAGTTATATATAGCACAAACTATACCAACAAAGTGATAGTATCTGTCTCTTTTATTTTGGTTAAGTGAATTTATAAGTTTATCTCTGTGTGTTTCCATCCGTGTTTGTAGTATTGTAATTATTCCTTTCTTCTATGCTTGACAAGAGGTTTCATTCTATAAATATATTAAAAATTTTCCATCGTCATTTTTATTCTCACTCAAAACTCATTTTGAAACTGGAACCGAGAATAATCATTGAGAATAGAATCAATCAAATGATCTGGGCCACATTCATAACCAACTAATGACTAATAATTATTTCAAATAGCTAGACACATAGACTCTTGGTCTAAGGAAGAGATTTAACTGTAATGAGGAGTTACCCAAAAACAAAATAATATTGTGACTTTTTATCCATGTAGTAAATCTCTTTTCCATGATAGCTTTTGTACACATAGAGTGAGTTTATATTTTCTTCCTGCAAAGTTTTATTTCTAAATCCATTTAGAATGAAGTTCATCCTTTCTATGCTCATTGGGTGCTTGCATGGCCAATCTAGTTTAGTACATACTAACTCCACAGAAACATTAAAATAATGGAACAGAATTATAATTCTAGGTACGTTTTTCTATGTCAATGCCAATCCTGAAACAACTGAGGCGCTCTCCTGTGATGAATGTCACGACATCCAGCAATGAAGGAGGAAGCACTCAGCCTTGGTATTTCCATGTAATAATTGTAACTCCTTTCAAAAAATCTGGGACAATTTTGATGTTGTTACATTATTTTTAAGTGCAGATAATCGATACGAATTGCAGGGAATTTTCTGTGAATTCTCTGTTCAATGGCGTTTCTCAGCAAGATGACATCCTTTGTTTACTAAGAAAAACGTCATTGTTTTAGTTCAAGAATTTAGATAGCAATCGTCATTCCAAGCTATTAGCACTTGGCTTTATTATGGCAAGTTCATGATTCAAGGCCATGCCAGACTCTGAGATGTTCTTTGTTGGTATGCAATTGCTCTTCTTGAGTCTTAGCACAGCTATAGTCTGTCCAAGCAAAAAAGACATTCTGGCAAGATGGGAAAATGACTCTAGCTCGGTAAATATAGATTCAAAAATTATAAATTTGGTTTCAAATTGTAGCGAACATTCTAATCTAGTATTTGAGACTAAATTTATCATTTTTGAACCGATATTGACCGAGCTTGAGTCATTTACCCATCTTGCCAGAATGTCTTCTTGGCTTGGATAGACTATAACCAGGTGATGATGTTGATAGATGATGCGCCTTTTCCCTAGCAACCATTATATTACAGCAACATGCCAGCAATAATAAGTGAAGTAGTAAAGAGGTGAAGCGCATCTCTTATTATTGTGTCAGAATGAGAATGAGGAAATATCAATAAAAAATATCACTCCTTGAATGACAATACCATTTTTGCATTCCATTCATTGTCATGTGTTGATTAATTTATTTGTATTGTAATTGAGCACAGCTTCTATCTACTTGAATAATCTTTGGAATATTATCTACTTTAGTCATGATTTGAATGGAAAATTAATGTGAAACTGGAAAAATTATTTGAAATTCGAAAAAATGAGCATTATAAATGCATATTATAAATGCTTATAAATCAGTACTCAGTAAAATACGGATAGTTTTTTTCTAATTACTACAATCATTACTGCAATTTACTTCAATCATTAAAATCTATTATCATTATCTAAAGGTAATGTGTAGTAAGATTCATTTATTTATAAGTTATTCAACTTATTCTAGTGACTTAATTATGTTAAATTCAACTTAATGCTATTCATAAGTTATGATTAATTAATTATGGGGTTCAGATCAGGGATGATATAGGAATAAATTTGATTGAAATGGATTACGAAGATCGAATGTCGTGTCATTCTGGTGTAGACCATATTGCCTACTAGCCGGCAGGCTCGCTTCGCTTGCCTTCTCTGCCTAGCCTTCTCTGGACCCCCGACAGTATCGGAAGTGTAAGAGAGTCAAACAGGCTCGCTTCGCTCGCCTGCAAATTCCGTTCAGAAGGGATTCGAAGTTTATTGAACACAGCATTTCTAGACCTAATCGAGACCTAATGACCAAATTTCAACATTTTCTGCCGATTTGTTCTCGAAAGATCCAAGAAAAACTTGTAAAACGCTAATATTGAGCTTAACCTTGGAAAGTATATCGGACATAGTTTAAAGCTTGATTCAATATATTCTAAATTAGTTCATCTACAATCTCGCTAAACCATTGAATTTACAGTAAGGATTGGTCGTATCAAGGCGGAAGGTATGCAAACCGCAATACATTTACAATTTTGAAGTGATTACTGGCGTATTTTTGAACGGTTTCCAAAAATAGCCTATTTCAACACAGCATTTCTAGACCTCATCGGAACCTGCCCACCGAATATAAACATTTTCTACCGATTGGTTATCGAAAAAAATAAGAAAACGCTGAAAAACTATAGAAAAACTCAAATATTTGGCGTATCCTTATGAAGTTTCAAAAATTCTTTCTTAGCGCGCGTCTAAACGTCCAACTGAACATGCCTGCCAAATTTGAACGCATTCGGTTCAGTGGATTTTTAGGTCTGGTGATGAATGAATGAATGAATCAGTGCCATTTCGCTTTTATAAATATAGAGATATATCTCTCCCGATACAATTCATTTTACTACTTTACGGAGGGTTCTACTCTGAATAGTTTGTGGAATGATTTTTCAAGTTATAGAATCAGCCTTCTTCTAGGATCTTTTCTTTTCCTCTTCTGACTGGTGACATTTTTTCATCTAATAATTATGATAATCCAAGGTTAACAAGACAATTCAAATCTAAGATTCTATTACTATTCAGCGTGCATATTTTTAAAAATATGTAGTTGTTTACCGATAGGAATTCTTGGCATCATTATTCTGTTCATGTATGGATTTTCATTTGAATCGGATGTGTGTTCAATTTCCATGTATTCCTGACATCTATTACTACTGATCAAGCTCCTAAATGAAATGCATACGCATAGCATTTGAATAACTTATCAAATAATAATGACTATTCGAACAAATTTTCCTGTTCGTTATCTGCTATGTGATCATAATGTTCTGAATAAGGAAGGCTTGAATGTGGCATTTTTCCGTTTACAATATTGTCATCAAAATATTTTTTCTCAGAAAAGTTGTGTGAAAGCCTAGATTGTGATATTATTGGGAACAACTCTATGTAGCTTGTCATTTTATTAGTTTTCACCAGAGAGATATGGAATGAAATATGAATAACTTGGCTTTCTATTTGTTTCAGTCCTAAAACAATCAAATTAATTTTAAAATCCTAAATCCAACTACATGATTGAGAAACGTAAATTTCCTATTAGGACTTAGTTGGAGGTACTTTGAGATAGCCAACTGTGTAACTTATCATTTAATAAATTGTGTTGATATTTAATAGAAGTTGCCTCATTTCAAATTTGTAATATTTTTAGGTTGTGAATTGAAATGTATTCTATCTTCATATTTTATTCCATAATGATAACGTGTCGATTTCATTGTATTATTTCATTACTGATAACAAGTTGTAAGCTAGGTGAATTGACCATCTTGAGCCGCCCAAAATTCCTTTCAGAATTCTCACTACACCACAAGCACACATGGAGAGAATAAACTGAAACAGTCAGTAACTATTAAAATTCTACCTCTCGAAAATCCATGCCATGATAATGGATTATGATTACTCGATCGCTGAAATTGTGTGTTGTGCGCAATTATTATTTCCATAAACCGGCATCTCTAAATTTCTATTTTTCACCTTTCAATTTTCTCCCGAGGGGGACCGGTTTATCGAGCTTTATGTCGAGTTATTAGCCTACATTACTATACGCTGTTGTTTCATGGGACATCAACGTTTTCGGTTACGTGTTATGTGTACGGGCTGATCCGGTTTTTACCGTAAAACTCTCGTTGTAATGATACCTTGGGACGCGTTCTCCTGTTCCGAGCTCAGAAATCTACTCCGACTGCTCTATCTCGAAGCCTGACTGTGAAACAAGAGTAGTGGATATGTTCTTTTCGCTGTCGATAGATTTGCTCGGATTGTCACAGAAGCACTCAGCTTACACGTGGGAGACTTGCAATGACCTTGTTTGCATTTTATTTACTATTATTTTCTGGTGCAACTTTATCCCCCATCGAATGTACTTGCGAGACTGGATCATATACGTTCTTGAAATCCAGTAATAATCTTGATACATGTACTTTGGTTTCTTGATTCCACCTTTTCTTTAAAACGAATCCAATAAGGAAAGCATTTCCCATGACAAAGTTCCAGTTTGACAACGATCCATTAGTAAAGGCTTGATCTCCGATGGTCAACCCTAATTGTTATGAGGTTTATAGAAATTAAAGCATTGAAATTGGAATTTGGAATATTAGTTGAGAGCAGATCAGTCTATGCACAGAAAAGGAATTTTTCCTTCTATGTGGTCTGTTTAAAGTTTGCATATCCAAGATTTCAGCGATTCCTCCATTGAAAGAAAAATTCTTGCATGAATGATTCAAACAGTGAGATAATTGGCAATAAATACTTTATCGGCGTAAGCAAACAGCAATTTAAGTTGTGCAATTGTAATTTTATTTACACAATCCACCGCGGACGTAATTACCGTGGATTGCGGACACAATCTCATCTTGGACAGGTGTTCTCTCAATGGATTTATCGATTGTATCATTGATAAGTAATTAAAATTGAAACTATCAACGTTTTTTGACAAGTATTTTCCTTCATTACATCTAGATGATTAATACTTCGACATAGATTCTCTACAGTAGGCCTATTCGTACAGTATATGTATAGAATGTAGAAGAAATACTCTACATGAAATGCTACAGTGACAACAACAATCATGAAAATTCCTTTTCTGTGCATGAAGCTTTTTTATTGATTTCACAGATGAGAGCTGCCAGCAATGCCAATATAACTCAACTTGGTGCCCAAGGATTTTCTCAAATATCAAGCTGTAAGAATTCCGCTACCTACCTTTCTATTACCTTTCTCGTTTCTCATTAGGTTGTTGATTCGAATTATGCATTAACATCTTAATCAAAACTTAAAAAAGAAAAAAGGCTTTTACAAAAACAAAAAAAAACTAAATCAAAGTAGCAAAATTATAGTAATACAATGAGAATATCATCGATAAAAATAATTTATTTTTTACTATTATTAGTAAAAGTACAAATATAGATTTTCACCAGTTGAAGTGGAAGCTCACCCAAGCAGCTGAACCCTATAATGAACTACTATCGATGAACTCAAATAAGAGTCCCAAGCTCATTATTTAAAATCATAATTTTACTATTTCCGAGAGCAGTGAATGAAAACTCATGTCTTGCTGGAGATTGCAGCTGCATCGAGGATGCAAAGCATTTATCACAAGCATCTAGGCCATAAATCATATCGGGCCGAGCCAAAATTGTTGCCTCTCCGTTTATTATCGCTCGACATCGTTAGGCTATATCTTATTATTTATCTTCTCATTTCCTCACAACTGGAGCATGAGGTGAGGTGCGTAGGTGGAAGCACGTAGTGTGTAAACGTAATTGTAGAATCAAATTAAAAAAGGCCGAATTTATAGATCAGTTTAGGAAACACTAATAGCAGGACTTCCTTTAGCTGGAGTGGAGCGGCAAATTTAATAAGCCGTAGTTGTGGAAGGAAGTGGAAGATAGATCGGCGATGCAGATAGTCTGCGCAGGCTGAGAAGACACTTTATTCAATAAACTTCAAATCGTATGGCGTGTCTTCTCAGCTTACGCAAATAGATGGCCGTTGCAACTCTGAGAAAAGTCCTCAGAGGAAGTTGAAACGAAAGTGCCTGGAGTACGATGCGATACGAAAAATAAGACCATTACAAATATAAAATAGTGTAGTTGTGTGATAGATGTAATGGCTTTCTTTCATTGGACTTGAGTGTGCGAGTACGTAGTTTATGATGTGGAAAGAGCAGGACTCGGGCCCTTTTTACTTCTCAGTGTCGAGCTTCGTTCGATCACTCGTTTACGGTCGTGTAGCTTTCTGAGCTATCCTTCATCTGGGCCTGGGGATTTACTCATAGCAGTGGTAATAGCTATCATTTCCAGACATGTGCTAACAACTTCAGAACCCTAGCCAATCAGCAAACAAATTAGTACCATCAACGCAGGTAACGCAGGTTTGCGAATGACGTGTTGATTGATCTCGAAAAAGTTTTTGAGATATTCCCGAGCTTAAAATATCAAAATTGATTTGAAACGGTGAACTACTGTGCTGTAGATCCATTTCTTCCACAAATTGATCATGATGAAGTTAAGGCTAAACTAAGTTAGCTTATCAGCATGAAAAATGAATGCCTGGATGCAAAGTTTTACTATTATCTGAGTAGAGTTTCCAACAGAAAAATGGCGGCTGAGACAGCTAATCAGAGTAACACTTTATTTTTCTCCATCTTCCTCACTTCTTCAATAACACTTCTACAACACTATCTATCGTTTCAGTTTTTTATGAGAAAAATCATCATTTTTTTGTTAGGAACTTTACAAGAGCTAGAAGATAAATTTCTATAGCATCTGGTACTAGTAACTTTCGAAGTTGAACTTTGATTGCTTCATGTAAATTCATAGTAGTTGTTCGTGTTAAAGCTTTTGGAATGCTTTTTATCTCTCAGAAAATTTCTCTTCCTGCTATCAGAAATCAGAAACAATAAAGTTCTTCACTCAAAATGCAATACCCATAGTTATTGATTACTCATAACCTATTTGAAACAGTTGAGATTTATAAGATCTCTAGTAGTTCGTTGTTTTCTCAGAATCTGTTGAGACCAATGAAAATTGCAGTTGGCTACCAGGGCGATGCACTGAGTGAGCTATAACCACAAAGTAGCAATACACGGCCTGTATATAACCCAAGAGATCTTCAAACAAAGCTTGAAACAAGAAGCAATTTCATCGAAATGACTTAGCCCTTTAATATTTTGTTGCCCGGTATGCAGTTCCCAGTTACGGAGTGGGATGGCTGAATACGTTCAGTAACAGACTGTAACTGATTCAGTTCAGACTGATTCTGCTTTGTTCTAGTCAGCAATCGTAAAAACTTATATGGAAATGACCGTCATTAAGAATTATTGCACATTAGTTATTTTCTCTACAAGATGATAATTTATGATTAAACATAAAAGTGGACGAAAATAAACCGAACACGGAAGACGTACTTAGATCCTCGAAACGTAGCTGTGGTTGTAAATTACAAAAAAGGCGGATCACAGATTGTGAGACCGTACTTTTGATGAGAAAACTGTAACCGTCATAATTGTTAGGCTAATTATTAGGCAAAGAGTGATTGAATTATAGTTCAAGTGCTTAAAATAATTAATAATCAATGTCCTCTGTCCAAGCAAAGAAGATGTTCTGGCGAGATGGGAAAATGACTCCAACTCGATCAATATTGGTTCAAAAATTATATATTTGGTCTGAAATTGTAGGAAACATTTTGATCTACAATTCGAGACCATTTTTTTTTTTAATTTTAAACCAACACTGAACGAGCTGCAGTCATTTTCCCATAATGCCAGAATGTCTTCTTTGATTGGACAGACTATAGATACGAGTTATCGGCACACTCATTCATGAGCAGTGCTCGAAATAGGCCTGGTGCTTACTTTGATAAAAACGTCGTTAAATTTGGTGAGTGAAATTATCGAGTTGACGTCTTATCCACAGACTAACGTTTCAGGTTTCGTGACAGTTAATGACTTCTAAGCCAGCTCAACTTAGATAAGTAAGCGAAATTTCTCCAACATGACATTTAGCTACTATGTTTCTAACTACTGGCTACTACATGGCTAATGGAAGTAATATTCTTTTAGTTTGGCTATTTCAAATAAAATATTTTGGAACTAGACTTATTCATTGAAGTTACTTCTTATTTTATGACTGAAATTAAGAGTCTTAATTATAAGTATAAAGTATATTAGAGTCTTAATTAGAGTATAAATATTAATAATCTTAATTAAGGCTGAAGCGTATGAGTAAAATTGAGCGTACTTCAAGTTCAAAAACAACAAATTATTGGAAATCTGAAGAATTGGTCTATTCGGTCATTCGGAGAATGCTCCACTAAAGAAAACCCCAGTTTAATTATTTATTATTGAATAACAATTTTTATTCACAAATTTCTAATGATAGACTAACATGTTACTCTTCTAGTATGTGGTCTACTTTTATCGAATATGTCCAATTATTCCAAATTTACTCTACTTGTTTTACCTCTCAAACTCAAAATCATCCATTCATAATACGTAGTATTTCATATCAACTCACATTTAGTGAATACCATACTTTTCTTTTAATTTGGAATTTCATACTAGGGAAACCATGTTGATGAATTCATCAACATCACCGATTTCCTCGTCACCCATCAATAAACCTAGTAGAGGTCATGTGTGTATCAACTCAAAAAATACGATTTCTATGAATTATGGAAAAATTTCATCTGAATTAACCTCCATTAATATAAACCTATAGCTCATATGTTGTGCACTCATAATTATTGTGAATCCTAGACGGTTTTCAGGAAATGATGAGGATCAGAAACGTTTTTCTGTCAAACTATAAAGATTTAGTCGATTAATGGAGTGCATTATAATGTGAACACCCCAACCGGTTGCCCAGCCCAGGCTGCGCGGTCTTACCTTACCTACTGAACTTTATGACAAGACAATCGTGGCAAGCTATTAGTGTACATCTTGCCTATCCGTCTGTAATTGGCATACATTAGCAGAGCAGAGTGGTTTGTGTTTTATCCATCGGAAGTTAGTTGTTGGTTGACCGCTTCGCCAGCCAACCATCCGCCAAGCTAAGTACTGTTATTCGCGTGTGTGGTGTACGCTATGGGTGCATCGGTTTAGTCTGTCCAAGCAAAGAAGACATTCTGACAAGATGGGAAAATGACTTCAGCTCAGTCAATTTTGGTTCAAAAATTGAAAAATTGGTTTCAAATCGTGGAAAACATTCTGTTCTACAATTTGAGACCAAATTTATAATTTTTTAACCAATATTGACTGAGCTAGAATCATTTTCCCATCTTGTCAGAATGTCTTCTTTCCTTGGATACACTAGGCTATACTTACTGAGGTGTGCTTAAACTTGGTAAGATGTAACTTACCTATTAGCTTACCACGTATAATATAGGAATTACAATGTATTTCAATACTTTAGTTACATCTAGTGCTTGCAACGGTGCCGGGCCTGTAGTTATTTGCAAGCGATGCAATGAATTAGTGAAGCCAGTGTCGTGTCGTGTCGTGCCGTCCCGTGCTGTGCTGTGCCGGTCGATAGCAGCAACACCTCTTCATTATATGCACCGTAATCGACTCGGCACGCAAGCACATATGTCCGCTACACACGTGCGGTCACTGAACGTGTGAAGGTGAGCACTCTGCAAAAATGGTGAAGCGTGGATACCGGCTCATAGAGGTTTACTAGTACAGGGTGTAGTTGAGTAAAGGGTCGTTGTCACCTCAATACCACCATTGGAGTATGAGTATTGTTGGGAGCTGAAAGAATTAGAAATAATTTCTAGCAATTAATTCTCCAAAAATAATATAAAATCTTGCAATTATGACTTTGTATTTCCCCAACTAGTTTTTTCACAGTCAGTAATTATGTTTAAGGTTTCAGCAAATTGACACATATAACTAGGGTAATAATAAATTTGTAATATTAATATTACGAAAATATTATAATTAATGTTATAATACTGTAACACTTGAGATTTTCGCATCCGTGAACTGATTATAAAATCGATATTATCGGCATTGATTATAGAATAAATAGATGGGGTGGTAATTTGAAAAATGCCACTGTACAAGAATAACCATTGGTGATTGAAGATTTTTATTGTTGGAATCTTACAGTTCACTGGCGGAACAGGTGAAGTGTATCGTATCTTTAACTGTACAGCACTTCACCTATTTGGTGGGCACGAGCCGCCAGCGTTACAGTTACAGTTAACAGTAGAATGTCGCGTTTCGACTCTTTTGTTTTACCACAGACAAACATGAATGCAATAATTATGAAAGAGGTTTTTATTTCTTGCTCTAACTTACATTTCATCGTATTGAATCATTATATTCGATAATATTAAGGTGCCTTGGTTCTATTATTTCTAGAGCCCACCTGAGTCGGAAAAAAGATTTCCAAGTATTGAACACACTTTACACTCAATTTTCACTTGAAAGTGGATAAAGTCTGCATATAAGTTTTCAAAACTTAACTAGTGACAAGTTGCTATAGTGAAGTAATGCAGTTATAGAAGCTGAGTTCACCTGAGAAGCTACGTCCGTTTATTTCACTCACTCGCAAACCACTCACGTGTACACTCAAACAGTTGGTTCAGAAGCAAGCAGGTTGACAGGCAGTCCTTTGAATGTTGCCGTTCTTAATTAGTTGTTCATTAGGAGCCTTGTTCTGTTTGACCCAACGATGACCGAACAGTCTCTTCTATCTTCTTCCTGCGACTCCTTTCCAAGTTTTCACTCTTGGATCTTCATTTAGGCCAACTAGTGTTTGTAAATATTTCACCGAGATGCTAAAACAGCCTTGCATAATCTTGACCGGTTTATATGAATTCATTTCTTGTAGGAAGGCACGTTCATATTTCGTAATTGTCCGTTCTTCAATCTGGTGTCTTCTCTCATAACAATATGGCAACATATGAGAATTTTGTTAACACAGTGATTGCTGAATATTTTTGTTGTTATGGCATGTTACAAAACAGATTTCAAAAAATCTTGTTCAACTTAGCATATTTTTAACATTATTTCACCTTTGAGGAAGGTATGTGGGTTGGTACTTGTGTGCGCTATCTCGAAAAGGATTCTTTATCAGTAGCAATAAATCTTTGAAAGAGTGAATGTCACATCAAATTTCTTCAAATACCTGTTACATTTCAAAATCTGAAAAAATTTGGGAGTTGTGAGATCTCGAAATTCCAAGTGCTTCCTTTTAATAACTTATGAGCTTATTTCTAGCTTTTCATTGACACATTTAAAATTATAATAAAATACTACTTAAAATAGAAAGTTTTAAGATTACTGTTTTAAAGTGTAGAAAAACAATAACCAATATGGTTCTATATGTTCCCATCTAGGGAAAATTAGGTTATATGGCGAAGTGGAACAACCCTTGGGTCTCCCCACTATTAAAAGCCTTATTATGCTGAATAATATTTTTTTAAAATGTTTTACAACCATAGATGAGGTAGCTCTTATATCAATAGTACTAATGGAGTTTGAAAAAAATTGAGTTGATTTTAATGCTTATAATTCCATTGAAGAAATAGCTGATTTACTCGATAGGTGTAGCTGAAGTAGGCTTTTTTGAGAATAAGCAAATTTTAACTAAAGTGAAAATTGTTGAGATTCCATGTTCCACATGAATTTTAGGCAAATTTCATTTTCAAACAACAAAATCTTAGACCGGAAATAATAAGAAATAAAGCATGTTGGGAGAATAATCAAAAAGTAGTCAGGAAAGCTACTAAATTTTTTTGTGTGCTGCTAATTCCAAATCCATATTTATTACATTCCGCATCTAGAAGACTATCCTTGTATTGGGCGTTGAATAAATTGGGGTGCAACAAAATAAACATGCTGTAATCAATAGTTCGCCCATAGTGGAATGAATTAAGTGAGTTATTTACGACGCTATTTGAAAGATTTGTTGATTACCGTTACGGGTCGAATGCTCCGTAATTTGAATGCATTGTTGCATTCGCCCACTGTCTGCATTCATAAATTTCATAATGCAACAATGAACTTCAATTACATATACAATGCATTCCACAAATCCACCTTCTTATAAAATATTCTCACATTCATCACTTTCCATGACCTCGCTGCAAATTACATACATCTGATACAAAATTATTATCTACTAGCGTGATTTTATATGCATTTATATGTTGTTATATTTATACCAGCTTACATAATTTATTATTATATCAAAAAATCTCAAGACTTCTGAACAAAAATGTAGGTAGTAATTTTTTGGTTGTGTTCATAGGTAAAAATTCGAGGGAGCTACGAGAAGCAATGTTGATATTCTGTACAGAATACTTATTAGTGAGGAGGGTATCATACTCAGAATTTACATAGAACGTTGCTGTACTTGTTTCCAGTTCAAATATGAAATTTTATAGGATCCAAACAATATCCATTATGGTTATTGAACATTTATTCATTGATTTGTATTTTATTCATTCATTTTAGTACAAATTAATATTCTGTTTATGGAATTGAGAAACAGGCATCAGCTTAAAACTTCTTAAATACTTAAATTTAGGAGAATACAAATTTTCAAATTTTTTTTGGATGTGCACCACCAAAGATTAGCCTACTAGCTACCCAGAGGTATAATAATAGCTGTAAATGACTATTTTCCTTCTATATTTTACGAATAAAATAAATTCTTAGCTACATTAATCATTATTACAATATACAATAATAAAAATAATTCTCATTATTGAACGAAAATAGGGAACTGGGCATCGGAAAATGAATTGTACATACATACATCTCCACTACTTTGTCTCATGACGAGTAGATAGAGTTCTCAATATTGAGAACAAACAAGAAAAATCTTCCATCTTTGAATTTACAATAGCATACATCTTGCAGTTTTTTTGCAGTAGCAAAAATTAAAACATTCCACAATTTAACTATATTTTACAGTAGTATTGTAGTTCATAGGAGTATGTTGAATTATTCAATCACTGTTAGAAACTTTTAAACCAACTTGAAAAGGCATATCACCTCACAACCTCATGTCAATCAACTAATTTTAGTTCCAATAATTTCAATTTAAGTTTCTTATTCTGAGACTTTACTGGCATATTTGGCTATGGCCATTGAATGCCGACCATGACCATGGAATGCCGCTACCATTCATAACAACATTATAATTGTTGGCTTCTTTAGCGGCTGTTGACAAGCGTGCAATGCTCACAAATACCATTCATTTGGTTGATGTCACAGTCAGTTAATAGTTCATTGTTTCTGTTTCAACGGATCAGTAGATCGAGATGGGAGGGGGAATGGGGAGGGGGTCGTCCAATTAGTATCCGTTAAGATGAGCTTTTCTGCGAAAAATGTCCCCAGGAAAAAAATTCCAGCCGTCTGGCGGTTTCGGTCTCACACCGGAGTGGATGAAAAAAGGGTTGCTGCGGGAAAAGCGCTTACTTGGAAAGGAACCAGATTCCGTAACAGGAACGGGGAACAAACAGGTCCGGAGAGAGACTCCGGTCTTTCAAGTTGCCAACTCCCAATTAAGGCAGACCCAGACAAGTCTGCTGTCGCTTAATAAAATGTTAACGTTTCGCTGCCCTGTCAATTCGCCATTTTGTTTTCATCAGTTGACCGTCGGCGGCTCTTGTAAATACAGGCCATTACCCTATTTGAGAATCACGCTTCGCATGAATCCGATCTCAGGGGGTTCAGGCGAACTAATTCACACCTGAGAGTGTTAGCGTTTGATATGGATAATCCATTACAATATTAGTGTATATCAGCACATTGATAACTATTACAACTTACAATTTGTTATTATAATGTATGATTTTGCTTGTAAAATCAAATACTTTATATTACTCTCTCTGAGGAGACGTGAAACCGTTGGTCCCGACTGCCCAACAGAAGTCGCCATCTCTCATGCATGATCACCCCCTCATTACTCATGTACATGCTTAAAGCACATGTGGGACATCGTCTTCAGAAAAAAATGTTTTTCTGATGTTGCTTAAAATATGAAAAAATTATGCCATGTTCATTCATTGGGAAACTCCTCTCTCACAATTTTTGATGAAATTAGCGTTTATAAATGTTTCTGCATATTGTATCAATAAAATTAATATAGCAAGTTTATGAAAATATCACCAAACGTGAGATATGAAGAATGTAATAACACTTAAAATAGTTGCATGAAGAATTTAATTGGGAGCAAAATTCGAGGAGTAGATTTCAAGAGAAATGGCAGAAGGAGAGAAGAAAACAATTCAAGAGTAGTATTAGAGCTTTTCAGCAATACCAATAGTATAGCCTATAGCGCCCTGTATACAGTGTACACGGGGATTGTAGTGTCGGCCAGTTGAATATCTGCAGCCAATCACAGGTTCACAGCTGTTGTTGTTTGACTCAATGACAAGACAAAGGCAGTGATTGGTTACAGATATTCTACTGGCCGGCACTACAATCCCCGTGTACAACTTGTTGCCTAACCAGTCCCCTTCTTCGAACGAATCTCTCCAATTCCACGTTGGTCGTTTTTTAATTAGTTCTGAAACTATGTCTGAGGATAAGTTCATAGAAACACAAAAACACTAATGATCGAAAAATGTTTATGTCCGTCAATCCTCAACAGTTATAGACCGAAATAAAGATGATAAAAGTAAATTCCATACAATTATTGCATTCTCTCTGGTTAAGTTGATGAATGTTGAAAATATTGAATTATTCTTACGTTTGGAAAATGGAACAATTTCTGCCAGCTTGTGACTGCTATAAGATTTATTAATTCCAACAGTGTAAAGAAAAAATGTTTTATAAAATATTGTATTTCATTCAAACACATTTTAATATCTAATACTATATTATTCAACCTTGTTTTCCTTGAAAAAATCAATTGAATAAATTTTTTTCTATACAATCGGAAGTTATTCTACAATAATGCCGGCATAATTCAGTAAATTGGAGGACAATCATTAAACCGTTACAGACAGACTGAGTGCATTTGTTAAAATCTATATTGCTAGATTCGATCAAAGATAGTGATTCATTCCTCTTGAATATAGTGTGCTCCCATGAGGTCATCATTAGTTTCTTTTGATCGTATTGTTAGATGTTCGACTTTCAAAAATCTGCTCAGGCGATGCAGTAAGGAAATCGTAGCTCGCTACCACTACGAAGTGGGCTACTTGTTGTTTTCCTTGTTCTACAATATTTGAAAGTGAAAAACACGCTATAAATGACCCATCCTAATGACATTTCAGCCACTTGAACATGCATTCGAAATCTGAGTGACTCATAGAAATTCGCCTATCACATTGCAAATCTGCTTGACAACGAATTTACGCCTACTAAAAATTCTAGTGACTCACTAAGATGTTGTGCAGATATAGAATGGGATATTTTAAGGTAGCCTAGTGACTAATTTAGAACATTAGAAAGTTATCGCAGAAATGTAAGCATATTTCTTTCGTCAGTTCAGGGAACCTACTTATCAAGGACTTGGGTCATATAACTTTTATTCAGAAATTCCCAGATATAATTCTATTTTATATCTTATATCACTCAGCACTTCCCTGCGTCAGGATCCCTGTCATACAAAGCTTTTTGAAGTAGTTTCCAGATATTTTTTAAAGCTAATCATATTCCACAACTCATTTATGATTTGAGATGGTTTTTGAAGTTGAGAATATATTATAGTTTTAACAAATTTAATAAGAGGATTCAATCTGATAGGGTAGCTACAGATGATGTGAGATCGTTCATTGATTCAGAACAAGTAGAATATCTTGGCTATCCTTCAGCTAGTTACTTACACTACCTCTTGTAGGTATTATTAGAGCACAATACCTTAACATTACGATTACGATACATTAACATTATTATTGAGATTTTGAAGTTATTGATTATCTTGTCATCCTGATAATCTACATAGCTTCTTAATCTTAATTTGGCATTTGAGAATTATTTGGCCAAATCAATTTACTCTGTGGAAATTAAGGCAGAAAGTGTTAACTGACAGTTATAATGTGATGGCTTCTCAGACCTTTTCACTAAAGCTAAGTTGGAGTTCAGGAAAAACCTGTCGATGAAAAAAGACTTTTCAACTTTTCCCTCCCGTTTACCATCTGTTACTGCCGACAATTTTTCTCAGTTTTTCGCTTCCTTTTTCCCCGAAACTTTCTGAAATACATTCCCTCCCAAAGATTTGCGAACGTCAAATGGAAACTTTGACGTTGGCTCTGAAGATCATGTATATTCCTTTCACGATTTCTTCTGCTGAATTATCCTTATAACTTAAACAAATTTTCCGGGCGGCAAACTTGAAATCCGAATAAAAGAACGTTTAGACAGTTCATTTTTATTATGGATTCTCCCCTTCTTCGTAGAACTCCGCTTAATCCAAAATTTGTTCCCAACTTTTGGTGGAGCACTAAGCTCTGTAAGCTCTGAACTTCTACCGATTTCTCTTCACACTATGAATCTAATAAAGTTGAAGCTTTAGTCCTTTCTCAAATGAGAAATGAAATCTTCTATTGGCTCGAATACTCTCTGCCTTATGATAATAGCCTCTGTTTATCAACCTCTGTTTGAACAATCGTTTATTTATGTGGTTGAATATCGTGGTTTTTAGCATTTATTTTCCAAAAACAATTGTTGTATTGAAACTTCAGCAAACTATAGGCCTACAATTTTCGTGTTGGATTCCAGCTTATCAAATTCAATTTATTTGAGATATTGATTTAAAACTTGACATATGTCACTTACACACAGACTACAGAGACTGAATACAGTTTCTGTAATTCAGACCTCCATCTCCAGTAATAGAGCTGTGAAGCTAATGAAGCAATATTGCAATATCGAAGATTTATTAGGTTGCCTCATGCATATTTTATATTTAATCATCATGTGTGATAATCTCATTCCATCGATTTCATAAGTCTATAGATTTGTTCGAGTGCGGTCTGAATTTATTTGAGTTTAATGATGAAAACATTGATTGCTGGGGTCTGATGGTGAGGTAGCCGATAACTGGTTGCTTATTTATGCAGTTGATCGTTTGTCCTGTTATTAATATGTTAGGCTAATGTAGTAAATACAACTCTGTGCAAGTCTTGTACGCTTTCTAAAATTATTAGTCGGCCGTAGAGCAAGTACCAAGTACCATTACAGTAACTATATGTATATGAAGAATATGAACTATTACTCGTGTATGAAAAATCTAACTATAATCGAGTCTATAGTCAATCGATCTGTATGTAATAAGAAGGCCGGCTGGAGAAAGATGTTTATCATAGGAATTAGAAAATCTGTGAAACGGCCGTGATTTATAAATTCAGGGTGATCGAGGTGCGAGTAGAACAGCGCTTGGAGAGATTACTCTCAGCGGGGAATTGAACTTTCATGATTTAGCTACCCGGTTTTTGTTTTCTCTCGCATCGGAAACTGGCCAAGCAGCCAATGAATGAATGAGGGAATGAATAAATAAAGTCTTGTTTAGTAATCGAAGGCTAAGCTTCCTGAAAATCGACTTCTTGGCGTGCCCTGCCCCTGCCCTGTCTGTGGCCTCTGGTGTATTTCAACCTGCTCTGCTCAGCCCTGCCAATTCAAGTTTCTCTACCAACAACTGCTTTCTCCCGACAACATTACTCTATCTCTGCATCTTTTTGTCAAATCAGTGTGTGTTAAAGGATATTATATAATGTTATTACAACCTATTAATTAACATTTCAACGTTTGTTATGTGCTTTTGGCGTTATAAACCGCCTACACCTGTGTCTGTACAAGGTTCACGTAAGAGTCGAAAGTAATGAGCCTATTTGATTACTTAATTCAAATGTGGTTGGGAATAAGCTAACCAGTGAAACAAGAGAAACGTAATAATCAATAATATTATTATTATTCTTGATCAATTGGACTAGGTCAAATTCACATTTCATCGTTACGAAACATTCATATCTGCGCATGATATCTTAGAACTTGACAGGTTTCGAAATTCAACTTTACAAATCAATTCATGTGGATACCATTTGTTGACATGAATAACATAGACCTTATATCAAGATCGGTGTAAAGTCGACAGTTACTCGACTTCTCCCCTCAGGTAGCTTTTTTCATGTCACAAAGTTCTTGAAACTCAGAATTAATGTAATAATGATCACATGGGATTTCTCAAAATTGAGTTCTTGTGAAATTGTGGTGGAGTTTCGCTTTCCTCCTCGTGTGAACTGGATAAACAGATTTCTTCTGAGCTTCTTGTGAATTGTCAATCCTTGTTTCTAGAACAATTGTCAAAAATGACGGACAGTCAGCGGGAAAAGCGGGTGACCGTGTTTCACGGTGAGTGGAAAACAATTAGTGAAACTACAGCAGTAGTTACCGATTCGGTGCTCAGTGGAACGACAAAATCAAAAGTCACCTTCGCCAGTAACGCCCAACACGATGGATGACATTCAAGAATATAACCTACAAAACTCACCAATACTGAAGCGGGCATGAGAACAGAGTTTTCCATTCATTTATGTTTTTGTATTTTCCAAACCATCGAATGTGACCGTAGGCTACAGCTAGAACAAAGCACAGGAAATGCAGTAATGACAAGAAAGGACTCCAAATAACAGTTCTCCTCACTATCGTAATGCTATTTCATTTCGCGGATGGTTTCACTGATTGTTTTATTCTGGAACTGCTCTTCGACTAAATACCATCCAGTAAAGTATCTGTTCAATATTTCTCCTAGAGAATTACACAATTGGAAATAATTTACCTGCTTTGAAAGCTGAGCCTTGCATAATGTTATTATGTAGAGTTGTAGTAGAGTATTATTCATGGATACCGTAACAAAGTTGATGGTTCGGTTTAATGGTAATGCAATAGGACTGGAGTTGATGATGTTTCACAAAGTTTCTACTCTTTTCATCAATAAGATGCAGTTCACTGATTCCAAATATCTGTGATTTGTAAGTTTTTATCTCAATTTTCCAAGTACTATTGAAATATGATTGGATTTCCTATTCACTGAACGCTTTGCAACATTAAGTTAAATCATGAGAAAGATTGGACAAGGTGGATACTGGTGATTTTTATAGAAGAAACTAATGCCAAGTATAAAACTTTGAATACATACTGGCTCAATAAGAAAATAATAGGCTATGTCTACTAGTCGATTTGTAATTTAAGCGATCTCGTAAATATGTATTCTCTACTGACTGTACAACGAAATTGAAGAAAATGCAAACAATACTGAGAATATGAGGTGCAGTATTAGAAAATTTCAAGGATTAGAATGAAATTGAAAACAATTGTCTATGAAATGGTATTTTTGATGGGCTGTGGTTGTATGTGGATAAGTAGAAAGTTTTCTCTACTTTAACTGATTTGAAGCCTATTGTATGATAAATGAAATCAATCGGTTGGCTTCTAGAATGTGATGAGAATGAGCACGATTGATTGAACTCGGAGAACAGTTATTTCTACAGTCGAAAAAACCGAGGAGATCCAGGATCAACTGGGGAAAGAATGAGATGTAGGTGAAACGAGGATTAATAGAACGAAGAGGATGAAGAAAATGCGTTTTACGAATGAGGAGACACGAACGGGAGCTGGTGAGGAAGAGGAGGAGGAGGGGGAGGATGACTGTTTCGAAAAAGATGACTCGGAAGAAGAAAAACATGACGAATGCAAATGAAGGCGACGATGGAGCTTAGTCTCCTTTTTATTTTACTGTTTTTCATTCTTTTTTGTTTTTACGATTCTTTTGGGTCCTCTTTGGATCACCGCTATCCGTGGTTCAGTGGCAATCCAACCAATGTTCGGAATGATGTTGGCTGGCTGACTGACTGGCTTTCTTCTACAGTTATGATCGAATCTTGTGCGTTTTGTTGTGGTATGTCATCAATGTCACCAATCGCCATATATTATTTACATTTACACCATATAATGATAATATAATATATATAACATTCAGACTTTCTATTCAAAACTTCGGATTTCTGATGTTGTTAATTGGAAATTGATGACCAAGAAAACAGATTAGATTTAGAAAACAGTGAACTACAAAGAAGAGACTGTATACTCTAAACTACAAAGTCTCTATACTGTGAAATAAGTAGTACGTTTTGTGGTAGAATCAATACTGCTTATAATTGAAATTTTCTATCTTCTCTAATTTTCAAAGAAGTTACTGTAAAATAGTCTACTTTTCAGTCAGTAGAAATTGCAATAATGCATTGGCTCTTCCAGTACCCTATAATCTCACAGTATGGTGTACTGTATGCTTCAGAATTGAGTTCAATAATTGACTATTACAACTGGAAATAAACTCAAGATTCATGTTTCGTGTGTTTTAGATTGCTATGTAATTTACTGGGTAAGAAGTAAGTGGTTCTGGATTCATATTCATACTACGATGCCAAATGGTTGGGGAAATCTGATATACAGTACAAGTAAGTGAAATTGTGCTGTGAAATTTTGAAGTAACGGAAGCTTAATAAGTTTGTGAGTGCGGAGATAACTGAAAAATGGAGAATTGTCGAATGTAACCTTATCCTGGTTCAGTTGCTCTTTTATTTACAGTGCCGTTTGCCGAATCCCACAATCAAAGGAAGTTTGTACTGTATGAGGATGTAAAGAAATTCTTCAAGAACATTTTTGGTGAATCTGTATATTTATTGGGTCTAGTATAGGTAACAATTTGTAAAACCAAATTAATCTAAGGATGTAGGCTACACTACATGTAACTGACATGAACTGCGACCTGAAAACTTCGACACCCGACCTTAGCCAGCAAGTATTATACGGTATTATAATTATCAGAATTATATCTCCGAGTCTTGAAAAGTTTAAAAAAATCAGAACCTGGTGTTTGAACGATTTTAGCTATCTCAATCGATCTATCTGTTTTAAACAGCCCTATGTTTTAAACTAACTGGAACTTGTCATTGCAACTTTTAAACTTGGGGAAACTTCTTCAACAATTACTTTCTCTGTTAAATCTCTTTGTGACTCACTCAATAAGGTAGTTTGATAGATTACTTCTTGTCTTTAAGTAATTTGAAAAATTTTTTTTTTTCAAGGAATTTCTATAATTTTATATTGCTAAATATGTTGAAACTAGTTGAAAATCTCACAGATGAAGCAAAATTTGATTAATGCTCCAACCTTCAAATTTTCCATTAATTTTAGTTTGTGTGAGGTGTATTGCACTGTATTCAAATAAAATCGTAAGTGCGTTTCATGAACAGTTATAGCTCCAGGATATACATCAATGTTGTTCCATTAACAAATTACTAAAATTACCAATTTTATGGAAAGTGGCTTCTATTTTTGTAACAGACCCATATCGATAACAGGTTCCACACAATTTAGTAGAATATAGACTACGTATCGCAGCTGAAATCATAGTAAATAACTGTCAATCGTCCATAAAGGTGTTGAAGGTTCGGTAGTTTCTCTTTCCCAGGCTTGAAATATGAGTTCAACAAGCGTGAACGGTTTTGTCTAAGGAGGCCAAACTGAAATTAATTGATTGGCTCCTATTTTTGGCGTTTCCAGGTAGAGCGGGGGAGTGTGTGTGAAATGTTTGAAGACGAGTCAGGTAGTCGAAGATGGATAGATATGCACCCAAGACCCAAGAAGTTTCTTCCTTGATCGTGGCTTCACCTCTGTAGTTTGGATTAGCTGCTGGCGGCAGGTGATGATGATGATGGTGGAATAAAGGAAAGGGGGGCGGGAGTGGTGAGTAGTTGAACGGCAACAGCGCTCGCCAACTGAACGAAAACTCGCCAGCCAGTCAGTCTTCTGGCGTGCGTCTGCCGAGTTGTTTGGTTAGTTTCAGAGTAGCGTCATGGCGTTCAAAATACCAACATTTCGTTGCCGTTTCAAAACAACGCGATGTGCTTGACAGTACTGTGTTATTATTTTATTATTCAGTGATCTGATGTGCAATACATTTCTTGATGTGTAACTTGAACGGATCAGTTTGAACGTATGAATTCAGTTTGAAGTGTGTAAAAGTTCTCGTTGAGTTTACTAACTGAAGTGATGTGCTACGGATTGAAACAGCTTTTTGGATTACTTCTTTTGCCTTCTCACTCGAATTTCAAAACAGGTATATTCAATATCACTATTCGATCCCAATCAAACTTATTTGTTTCTGTTCTTAAAGTAATTAAGGCGCACAATATGTTATTGTTATTGTCTGAGAAATAACATAACCTAACAACAAGTTATAACCGGTTTGTTGTTGGTAAACTTTCTAGATGAGGGCAACCTAAATGAAAATTTCGGATTCTACTTTGTACTTAGCATTTACTTGTGCTTTTATTATGCCATGAAAGGACTTAGCAAATGTTGAGAAGGAGTTCGGGAGATAGCTTTAAACTAGTATAAACCCTCATCGTTGGTCGTAAATATTCTAACCTTCACTAACACTTACTGAATAGTTAGTAGACAGTAGAGTTGTTGAGCGCATAGCTATTCCACACTCCACTCCCAAGAACAAAATTATTTTAAAATGTTTAATAATTCAATCCTTTTTCAAATTAAAAATGCTTTAATTTATTCTGATTCGTAAACAATAACTCAGGCTACATAAACAGAAACTTGAATATATTTGACAAACAAAATGTTAACAATTTCAATAAAATAAAAGATCAAAATATACTGAAAAGTAATTGAAAGAACAAGTACGTAATAGTATTCAATACCGGTATCTATTGTTCCATATTACTGTGTATTCCAATTTTTTTATAAACATCAGATTAACCTACCAATTCCTGTCGTTGACATACGATTAGTTACAACACTTAAATGTTTATTTTGAGCTATGCTTTGAGAAAGATATGAAAAAGTTATCAATTTGGGGGCGTTCAGAAAATATGTTATTACTGTATCAAGATCAAGATTTTTGTATCACGATTCCTCTTGGTATGATGATCAGTATGAATACCGTACACAACTAAAATGGAAATGCAGTATGAAGTTCATACAATGAACATTAATAGATTGGATAAGTTATATGTACCAAGATTTGTATATCATTGATACACAGTCTGTAAAGTTCTACCTGTATAAAGTTACTTTGTGATAAATTTTAATGTTTAAATTCCAAAATCTGCCCCAATAGATATTTATATTTACAATAGAAATAATTAAAGTACCCTTGAAATAAGTTCATATTTCTCCTCACTTACCTAAAATTATTTCAAGGGTAGCCTACTTTGATTATTTTTTTTATTAGTAGCCCCAATAATAATAATAATATTTGTGTAACCTGGCTGGCTCAGGTCTGGTGTCAGAGTTTTCAGGTCGCTCCTGATCAATTTCAGTAGCCCTAATAATAATGTGAACATTATATAATAACATAGTATATTGTTTGTCTTTTTCAAGTTTCGAAATTTAGTCTATCCATATTAGGTAACTTATTAAGTAAGTTACTTTTTCATCTCCACAATGTGCGCATGCATGATTCATGATTCAATAAAATGACTAAATTGAGTAAATTATGATTCCATAAAATATGTGACTACTGACTAACATATTAAATCCTCACTTATGCATTATAGTAAACACTTTGACACAGCACTGAGGTCATCTTTGGAATGTTGTATTTGATTCTGACTATTGTCCGCATGTCCAGAATATCTTATCAACAGGAAATGCGATTTGAACAATTTCTCCATTTGTAAATATTTATTTCTTTGAACTTCAAAACAAATAACTTTACGTAATTGGTTCGGAATTTACTTTCGATTATTTTTACTTGAGTATAACCAGAAAGTATAGTACTCGTATAAGAATTTTTCTATACTCTATGAGTAGAATAAAAACAGTCAATTTTAAAGTTATAAGTTACAGTATGCACTGTAAGTTATTTTAATTATAATACTCTTCATTAAGTTATAGTTATATACTTATACTTATATTAGTTATAAGTTACAGCATTTACTGTAAGTTATTATAATTATAATCTTCATTAATGAGAGATCATTCCACAATGATAATATCCATAAATAAGTAATCCATAAAGCCTAAAGCCATTCATCCCAAGGCACATTGAACATTTCTATGAAAATTGCAATAAATGAAGAAAAATATTAAAAATCAGTTATCATGAAACATGTTTCATAATTGCAATTAATAAAGAAAACAATAAAAATCAGTTATTATGAAACATGTTTTCATAATTTCTTGAAGTTAATAAATTAAGTTTTGGACTTTGAAGGTCAAAATGGCCCACCACATCATATTTTTTAAATGCTCGCTGTTATCTTTATTTACAGAATTTGCAACATATGAACACTTCATGATTTATTAAGCGAAATTGACCTTTCAATCTTAATTTCATAAGCATGAGCACAAACGTCAAAGTTCTTGCCTAGTCTAGTCACTTGAATAAAACCTATAAAAATCTCAATATTTATGGATTGATTTATATGTCATTTGACATTTGCTGTTCTAAATGAAGCCGCACTTCACAAGTAGCGACTGTTGTTGTGGAGAACTTGGAATATAAAACAATGCAATGAATAGATACGCCCATGTACTGTAGTAACAGAAACTAAGTACTGTACTGTACTTATATTATTGTCCTCTACTTATTATTGAGATTCCGGCCCTGAAATGTCTATTTCTCTTATTCCATAACCATTCTCTTATCCTATTAGCTTATCTGATCTCAAGTTATTGCTAAGTGGTGGAAATATTCAGGTCAATCACAGTATCAGCCGTTCCATTAAATAGGTGTTGTAGGTCTGCCGTGGGTTTTCAGATGGAGTAAATAGTGGAATTGGTTTTCTGAAATGGGATGTGAGAAAAGGAGGGTTGGCTGTATGGTCACAAAAGAGTTATGAAAATGGTGAACCTCAGAAATCGATTCCAAAAAGATTTATAATCTTCTTTTTCAAATCGAAGTTTTGTTACCAGATTGAGATGCAGGTTGACGGTGCCATATTATTGTTCGCTTCTAAATCTGAGGGTTTTTAAGGCGGGAGTCTAGGATGAAAGCTCCTCTACAAAAAATATCTTGAATTTTTAAGGAATGTGAAGTAATTGAATTGTCAACTTTCAATAACTCACCTGTAGAATTGTATCTACTGATAGTCAAATGGTTTTCATTAAGTGGATCCATAAATACAGGAGGTCCACAGACGATATAAAA
Organism: Sogatella furcifera; assembly: GCA_017141385.1. Classification (NCBI taxonomy): domain Eukaryota; kingdom Metazoa; phylum Arthropoda; class Insecta; order Hemiptera; family Delphacidae; genus Sogatella; species Sogatella furcifera. The sequence goes on from CM029546.1 coordinate 48,964,779, forward strand.
CTGATAAGATGGCAGTAGAATGTGAGTGTTAAAAAGTAAATAGTTGAAAGTTAAAAAGTAAATACAATTTGTTGAGAACATCTTATCAATAGGACTAATTTTTCTAGGTCTATAGCCTACATAAATCAGGCATACATGAAAAAAATAATTTTGAACCTAGTGGACTGGACATTAGCAAGCTAAACTGTTTTTTAACTACATTCTCATCAGGGTAATTTTTGTTGAAATAGCCACAGTTTGGGGCAAAACCTCTGAATTAGTTACTTTTAACATTTCCATGATACTCATGTCTTTTACAATGCAGGGTTACGATACGGATACGACTTACGAGGGAAATTCCCTCATAATGACCAATTAGCCAATTCTTCATTGCTCTTGACTGCTGTCATCATGATTTTCAACCAATATAAATTCTTGTAAAATATTTATGTAGTGTTTCGATGTAAGAATTTCCTCCCAAAACAATATAATCATATTCACTGTATTTTAACGTTATTCCACTCAAATATGTTCTTGTATTCTAGTGAAGGCCAAATTTATCCAGAATTTCTGAGCCTTGGTGACTTGAAAATTTTAATCCTGAATATTTTTCACGTTACCAGTTATGGCTAAAACGTAACTAGTAGTCGAAAAAATAGTAAGCTGACTAAAAGCTGGCTTTCAGGTTGTCTTGTTAACATGTTTGACAAAGTTTCGTGCTCTCATATAGAGCTCTACATATACGACTTTGTACATGCAATCTTTGCACGCGATTTCGCTTAGCTGAGAACCGCGTTTTCCTATGCTAATTCCACCTTTCAAACGTTCAATACATGCTGGTATTGCTTCTTCATGCTACATTATTTGGCACTGGTATTGCATATTAAGTTTTGAATGAATAAAATTTTAGTTTTTCATGAATTCTGGCCTCAGAAACTTATTCCCAAAAGATTTTGGATTCCATATTCGTTCAAGTATAAAATTAAGTAAACATAGTAATATTTATTTAAACATAAATATTTTAAGTAAACATAGTAAACATTTGAAAAGTCCTTAGATTTTATAAAATATTTGTTTATGAAATAAGCTTCCTAATCCGATAATGAGAGTCAAGATGCTGAAATTAAATTTGCTGAATAATTCTTTGATTTACTCTTTGTATCTACATCTCTGCAGACTGCAGGTGAATTTAATTGTGACGAATTCTGTACCTACATTAACTTCATAAACCAAGCCTCATATCTAAAAAGAGGTTCTCATTACTTTCTGAATAAAAAAAAATAGAAATAGTTGTAAAACAGTATACCTTTCAAACTCCTCATGAAGTGCGATAAAACTCATGGAGATAATAATTTTTTTCAATTTTCCTTCCTCATCTTCAATTATTGTGTAATATTTTCTGCGGTGAAAGGATCAGTTTAGGCAATTAGCTAGCAAGTTGCAAATCTGCGAGTGTTCGCATCCTTGAAAAATATAATTAGCAATTCAACTTTTCAACTTCAAGGGTTTCTCGACAATTTATATTGATAATTTACAATAATTACAAGGGAATCAAGCAGGTGTTGGTCAAAAAATCAAAATAATCCCATGGTTTCAAGTCTGTTATTATTGAGATTGCAGTAGCTACAACCGGAGGTCAATAATTTGAGCAATTCAGAAGCAAATTGAGATGGTAACAACCACAAAATTACAATGTAATACAAAAATTAGCATAAGCACATATGTTTGTCATTTTTATTCGATTCATATTTTATCAACATAGTCTCAGTCCATCAATGTAATAATCTGTAATTTCATTATCATTGATCAATGTATTCTCGATAAGAATTATTTTTCGGCTTATAAGCTTCTACTAACTTATAGAAAACAGCTAAGATCCATTTTGACAGCCAGGTAAATCTCCTGGGAGTAGTTGCATGCTTCCAGGATCCACTGTGTTCTCAATTGGTCCGATCTGAAGGCAGGTGATATTCTAGTGAATGCTACATTGGAGTCAGTTCTTTTGCTGAATCTGTGCTGAAATTCTTCCACCATGTTTAGCTGTGAATCTAGTGATGTGTCACGTATATAAGGGAGTGAATGGGAAATCCTGAATTCAGTTCCACCTCTATACCTTTGAAAAGGACTAAACCAAAAGGTACTTTATACCTTTGTAGTGCCAGTATTTTTTGTAGAATTGTCCTGCAGCGTTGCCAGTTTGTTTAATGATGTTGAATTCTTGGAATACCTGTGCAATTGGTGGGAACTCCATGGAATTCTTGAAGAATTTCTGTTGTCACTAAAAAGTGTAAAGTATTGTAACATTGTTTGCTAACTAAACATTTATGTAAAATCTATTCAAGAAAATTCAATGGAATCTCTAGTTAATTGAATGAATGTACTAACAAACGTTGGCAAATATAGTATTTTCGTTCAAACTTTGGTCAACAAAACGTGGTGTGATCTTAATTTTCAACTGTGAACATACAGATAAACAATGAAACCACGTTCCATTAGAATTTGTTTAAACAAAGATGGGACAAAACTTGAGCATAAGGACCTAAATGAATGAATAACTCAGTTGAAGTCAATCAAATTTTTATTTCAGATGGTTTTACAACCAGAATTCAGTATACATAACGATATTAACAACAATCTGACAATATGCTTCAGGAGGAAGCTATAGCTATTCATGTATCAAGGAATCACAATTGTGCGCATAAGTTTACATGAGTAATGAAAATGAGTAATCTTTATCTGCATTATAGTCGCTTAACGGGATGTTCGGAAGCCATCTAGATTATTAGGACCACCATATGGAACAAAAATTAGGGTTGTGAAAGTGTCCTCTACCACCTCCGAGCAATAACATCCTCAATAAAAATAATATAAAAATTGAGTTCCATCACTAACAAGTCCTACATTCCTGATTAGAGAACGAAATCTGATCTAAGTTTGAACAATGAATAAGTAGCCTATGTTTGAATTATTGAAATGACTGTGAAGTATTTCAAACAGATTATCATGCCAGAATAGATCAGATGATGAATTACAATAGGAAAGCTTTTCACAGTTTCGGGTGTCTGACGTGATAGTGTGTTAAAATTGTCTGCAGCTTTTCAACTCCAACCTTTGCTGCAGAATGGAAGGGGCGTTGACGTTATAAAAAGTAGGCTATTTGGTGATGGGGTGTGAGGTGTGAGAGTTGCAATCCACCCATTTATTTGAAACAAATGGAAGTAGGTAATAGTTTTCTGCAGAAAACTCGTCCCTACTCAGTACCATGTACCTACCGTTCTATCATTCATTCTATTCTCCCTGTATGGATTATGGTACAACATGGTTTAAAAGCATTTATTCTCAATTATTTCACTGCTTTTATCATTTTAACTAATATACTGCCTTCCTCTTTGTAGGTGAGTGGAGACCATGAGTGGAGTCAACATGCATTTTCAACAATTCCTGGGAAATTTGTGAGTTGGTGAATTGCAAGTTATTTTTTACTAAAAAGAACATCTTCCGGGAAATTTGTAGAGTCCAGGAATCATTCATATAGTTACAGATTTGTTGATTATAGCTATTCTGATGTTCTATAGACAAGGTAGTGGTTTCCATTATAGCTGAAATAATAGGAAATTGAAATTCTGAATCCGGATATCACTCTCTAGTTGATTAGGATTTGAGCTTGCAATATTAGTTGAATCCGCAATATCAGAAACTTTATTTGTTTTCATTATTATTCATCATTATTTGTTTTAGTTATTGCACATGAAACAAATTGATTGATTCAGCAATATAATAGATTTCGTTTGAAATAAAAATCTATAAACAATCGATTTGTTCAGTAATCACTATCGTTTTATTTACGGTTTCATTAGCAAAAAATAGAATACAATTTAGTTTGGAAATTTGCCAGAAAATTGTTTATTGGATTGATTGAATTTGTTTTCTCAAGCTTCATAGTGCATCATTATTAATTATTCTGTTTCTCAATGTAATATGGCAATCGTTTATGTATTTCGTCCGTTAAATATCTCAATAGTTCAATCCGTTTAGTTCGATAAGCTATTAGTTGAGAAATACTAAGTTAAGTTCTATTATCCAGACAGAAGCATGACATCTGGTCTATTATCAGTATTATTATTATTGTTGCCTTACTCTTTTTTCCATGTCTGCATTTTTATATTCTATGCTTTTTTGTGGGCGAAACAGATATAAATTGTATTAATAATTATAGATTCTAATTGTCAATCATATAATTGTGGAATATCTTCAAGTTAGGCCTCACCTCAAGATCCCTATGGAGATCTTGTATGGATGGAGTTCATTTTCGAATACATTTCATCTCTCAAAAGAAAGCCAGAATATAGTTTCGTCCATGATATTAGTAGCTTTTTAAATTTGTCATAGCTTTCTGAGACCAGCAACCAGCTAGCTCAAGGGTGAAATCAACTATTCTTATTCAAGAGAAAAATTATAGGAGTGAAAGATAAGTAGTAGCGACCTCCATAGATGTTACACCAAAATTCCTCCCGTCCTATATTAGTAAGCTCTGGCTGTGATTTGTAAGTCACCAGCTTTGAGCATCTCAAACAGTTTGCTTTCTCTCGTTTCTTTTTCCAAGTCTATCAATCTTTCGTCAGAAGACATCTCGACGTATCCGGCAACTTAACGGCCACTCTTTCAAGTTCATACTATTGTCGCGCCTAGTTTGACAACGCGCATGCGCCAGCCTGAGCTTACTTTCAAGTAGAAGTTTCAAGTCAAAAATAGATAATGCTATTATTCTTCTCGTTTTAGCCTTGGAGGCGACTATTGGTGGTTTAGTAGACTATTGATGGATGCAGTCTCTAGTTTTGAAATGGAGAATAGAAAAGTGAGGCCTGCAGTGGGCTGGTAAAGGGCCGTCGACCGGGCTATCTCCATCTCCCATTTGTATCAATTGTGTCGTAATAAGCGGCTAGCTCACAAGTGAATTGAAATGAAGATGATCGCGATGATGATAATGATAATAATGGGGCGCTCTCGTTTGTACGATTGTTCCATTATGCTGCTATGAGGCAGCGTCTCACAGTCTCACAGTCTGTGCTTGGAAGTCCTATGCTATCCCAAAAAATCCCGCTGTAGTTCCACGATTTCATGCTTCAGGCCTGTTATCTGTCCCGTCCCTTATCTCTATAATGTTGCTTCTCATAATATATAGGTTTTTACTACTGTAGAAGTAGTAGAGTATACGGTACATAGTAGTAAAGAGTACTGTACTACTCTTACTCTCTCAAAATTCAGAAGTACTGTATATAGCCTAGTAGGAATCTCACAATATTTAGTAGTCTAGTTTAGTTTAGTAGTTTAGTTTTAGTAGTCTTGTATTTCGTGCTCATAATTCATTTGAATTGTAAAAACATTAATTCACTGGCACTACCATTGTAAGCTAGTAGAGACTACTTGAATGTATTATTTTGAATAGGTTAAGAGTTATAAACATGTTACTTGCAGGGTATAAGGTTACCCCTACTGAAATGATATGTACTCGTACTTCGTGCATGATGTAGGCTATATTTCAAACGTGATGTACGTAAACACATTTATCTACATTGGAGTGTTTGGCCGAGTGCATATCTAAATTCCTGTACATTTAGATAAGATGAATGAATAAATTTGGGGATTCCCTGGAAGGGTAAATTTAGGTTACTCGTATGATATATTACTGAAGGATGCAATATTTTCATTAGGCATTGATTTTTTTTAAAGTTTTAAATCAGTACTACTCATTGAGTAAATCAACTAAATTGAGTTATGAGCTACTTCTTATTTATCTCAAATAATAATAATTATTATCATTAATTACTCAATTAATATACAAAAAAACTTGGTTTCTCATCACTCCATTCAACAATGAGTTGTTGACTTGACTTCATTCAACAACCTTACACACATTATATTATTAGTCTTAAACAATACTCCCCAAAGTAAAACGCTAATGTAAATTTGGAGTAAAGTATCAATTGAAATGTTATTTGAAACTATGCTACAAGCAAAGAGTTTTGAATAGGGAGTAGAGTAGGCTTATAGAAATACAGTTCGATCTCACAAGAGGTCAAATTATCTGAAGATGAACTGAAAACGTCCATAGTACTAATTTACATCTATTATCTATGAATATTCTATTTTTCTATAAGATACTATTGTATAGAGTACTCTGAAGCTAGAGGTGACGAGTGAAAATGTTACCTCCTTCGAAGAATCTTTTTTGTATCCTTATTTCGCAATTATAACTTTTGTACACGTGCTGACTGTCAGCAAGGTACCTCCGTATTCCGAGATTCCGACTCATTTGAGCGTCAATTGTTGATGAAAATGCGCGTGTACATTGCATTGAATGGGTTGAATTGAGCATAAAATCGGCGTGAAAGTGTCGATAACTCAATTGCACGTGACGTGCTCTATTTAGGCAACCAGCAATCAAACCATCATGCTCTGTAAAGTGACTACTGCGAATCGCAGGCTAAACAATGACTATTATGATAACGAATTATTCATTAAATGCAAAAGGCGAATTCTTCAAATTAAACTGTTTGATCACAGAAACACTTTTTGTGTAATTAAGTAATTAAGTTTTTATTGGTAGAATTAGTGAATTTCTTCAATAAATAAGAATAATTTGAGTCAAATTTTAATGGCAATTGGCGTGAATGATTAATATGTTTTCACGAGTTTTGATATTATTAGACAAGTTAGTGACTTGAGTTTTTGAATAAACAAATCAAGATAGGAATCATGTCAAGATTATGATTGTAAATAGATTATCACAAGAAATTCGAGTAAAAAAGGTAGCATTTCAGAATGTTTGAATTATTAAATATTTTTTATTCATCTACTATCTATACTATCTACATCTATATTTTTTATTAGACCCATCCAATTGAAAATTTTAAGTATAAATTAGTAGCTTGAAATCTAGGAGTATTGTAATCAACCATGAATTTATCTATTGATCAATGTTATTATGAGTCTAAAATAAACCTCTGGAAAATTTTCAACAAAATCTTGAAAGATAGAAGTTTTTATTGTACTTTCAATCAAATAAATATTCAATTATTTTATCAATCATTCGTTGTATCGTGAAGTTATTAATTATTGCAAGTTTGATACTACTTCAAAACGTATTAAATTTTCCAATATCAACACAGCCTTGAATCAGAAAAAACCTTTTATTAGAAATATCTCTCACTGGATTAGATTGAAGGTGTATTCGTCTAAAATTATTTTACTTGGGAAAATTGAGTAGGCCCACTCTTTATAACCCCAAATCTGATTAGTTCTTATGAGAGGTAGATCTGACGATAAGAATTTTCTTTGCAGTTCTTTTTTCGTGGGAGAAATGAGGAAGAAGGGCTGGCTCTAGGAAAACACCATCTGCTTGTCGGAAAGATATTGTTGGGTTCACGCCAACAAAAATCTTCCACCTTCATACAATGCACCTTGCTTCTCTTACCTAATGACGTCGTTGAAAATCTTTTTCGCCGGCACAGTTTTGGCCCACATCGAAGCTCGAGAGAAAATTCGCTGAAAAATGAGAATCTTCCCAAAACTCGCAAATGACTCTGGCGGTGAAATATGGAGCCACTGGGTAGAATATTTAAAGTATGATGAATTATTTTATCTATTATTAGTCAAGCTAATTAGCCTGAAGATAGTTTCTATTATTAATGTGGATGGACTGGTTATCCCTAGATATTCACTTTTGGCTTTTCCTGTTTCTCATTTTCCTGTCGAGTTGATGTTATATAAGCTAATATGGTCACTGGCGGCTCGTGCACATGAAACTGGTGAAGTGCTCGTATCTTTCACTGTACAGCACTTCACCTTTTTCGTATATTATATTAAATCTACTAAAAACTCTTTTCTATACTCTACTAGAAATATCTATTGTCGATTTTATTTATTTTGTCAGTAAAGTAACTGTTAAATTATTTTTCTATTTCTATTTATAATAGACTATTTTTCTCTTATGCCCGTATGTGTGGATAGTCTTGAACGTGATAAAATGTTTAAATGATAGCTTGTAACTTTCGTTTGGTAATTCTATATTTATGATGAATGGTTCAAGAAGTTGTGCTCGTATAAAATTTCAAGTTGGTTGAGTTGTGAAATCGAGAAGACTTTCATTTTTGCATTGTGGCGAGTGAAACTTGATGCGTAATTTAATTTCTTTTATTCTTGATGCTTTTTACATGGTGAATGTCAATCGATTGTCGCAGTAGTCTTTAGAAAAGACCATCCCGGTTGTTCTTTTTGGACAGTATCTTTTTGTTTCGGAGAGAATGTGATTTCTCCGGTCGGCACTAATCCAGCGTGGCCCTTTCAGAGATGTCACGGCGCGGACTTTTGTTTGACCTTCATTTCTTTCGGTCATCTCTTCTCCACACTTTCCATTCCAAGCCTACAGGCACGGATGGCTCTTCTTGAACATTAAATACATTGTTTTATAAACATTTATAAACGAAGCCTCTCTTCAAACCGTACAATAGGCATTGATTAGAAATATTGAGGCGAAATCGAATTGAAGAAAACCATAGAGACTGATTATACAATCTCTGTAAAGAAAACTACCCATTTTTGTGCCCACAAATAGTTTAGGAACTATTCAGCCTACAATATCTGAACAATCACATGATTTCAATCACCATATCATTGAATAAAGTTATTATATAAGTACTAGTATAAATAAATTTATATGTGAGAAGAGCTGGTAATATATTATCTCAGTATGTAATATTAGATTTTAATATCTATGATGCGTTTTGATTGTGGGCTTTAACATACATATACTACCAAAAAAATCTTAAACACGGATTTCGATTGACAGTGATTTGAATATAAACATGGGTTATTGTAAAATATGTATTAGAATTGAAGAAATTCCAGTATAATGTATTTTCAATGATTCAATATAGAGCGTATGCAAAAATAGCATTGCAAATATTTAAAAAATCAGTAATAATTTTTGTTTTCAGTTCAGTTCTCTCAGAAAATGAATAAATAAATGGTTATTGGAGTGACTGGGTGACAGACTTATCAGGACCTTTCAGAATAAGCTTAGGGCCCTGATGTGATTCCAAGACTATTCTGTCTTTTGAAGATGCTTTTATTTTCTGTATCGGGGATGAGACAATCTCCTCATCCGTTCCACTTGATTTATCAACTTCACTTTATTCCAACTCTTTCCGCATCCAATATTAAGAAGTTTTCATCACTTGTCTTTGTGAACGAGAATAGCCTCTTCTCCTCCGAACCGACTGAATAGAATAATAGGCTGTGAATCTATTCTGCAACCAGAATCGCTTTACAATGTTGAGATATTTATGTGAGGCCTTTTAGTTTTGTCACTTTTAATCGCTGAGAGAAATTTGGCCGGCCACTGTACGCTGGAAATTTATTTGAAACGTTTCCTGTAGCCGTTTGTAGTTGGGGAAATAAATATAGAGAAAACAGGAATAGGATAAAAGAGTGGAATAACAATAGAGGGGGGTTAGTGAGAGGAAGAAAAATATCGCAACGCTTGTTTGTGGCGCCCGACTTTTCTCGTCGTATTCCTTGATCCCTATCTTTTTTCTTGCAGCGACGAAATATAATCTAGCCGGCGCAGTTAAGTCCTCGCCTCCATTTATCTATAGCTGCTGCTAGACTGAAGAAGCGGAATAGGAACACTTATCTTCTGGCTTGGATTGATCCCCTGGCATAATAACATCATTGAGGTGGTTGTCTCAACCGATTCCCCCTTTCCTCCTGCGCCCACGCCTTACTAAATAATAATGCATGTTTGCTCCACACGCTGCCTCTAGCATTAGCAGCCGATGATATATATCAACTTCCTTGTGCTTTTGCATGCAGAGAATTGCCGTTTCGGTGGTTGTTGCTTGGAAATATCGCAGTGAAGAACGAGTTTTGTTTGAACTCGTGCGCTGTTTAGATCGGCGGCACTAGTTTTCCACGAATAAACATGGAACATCCGTTACATTAGAAAACGGTAGATGAATGTTGCGGATTCTGAGAATTATTCACACTAGGGAAATACTGATCTTGTTTGTCGGTTTTATTAGGAACATTTTATCTATGATCTTGTTTGTTATTTATTTGTTGAGGATGAATGCAGTATATCAATACAATAGTGTCATTCCTTGGCAGAAATAAATCTCTCATTTAGTTAGTTCTTTAGTAGTAATTCTTCTCCTTAGTATCTTGTTTTCCTCTGTAAGTGCAAGCTAATATAATAATCAATGAAATTAAATAGAAATAATAATAATAATCAATTACACCGAATGTACTCCATCCAGTCGTGTTTAGAACCTAAATTTGTACTAGAATATGGTGTACCGCCTCAAAAACTCAGAACATTTTATTTAAGTAATTTATCCTACATTAGGAGTACGAGTAGTATTTCTAGTAACTAGCAGAACAAGATTTGTTTCATTCGCCTTGCTCACAAAAATAACTTCTATTTCTATTCATTCCATGTCAGGAAATGAATAATAGTCCAACATAACCAAGGTCTGAATCTGACCGTGTTGTCCCAAATTCATACTATTATTTGCTTGGTTTTAATGGTAAGTGCTCTTTTGATTCCCATGAAGTGCTTTTCCAGTTGTTTCTCTTTTGTCAGTGGCGAGATGGTGTCAAGTACGGCCCGAGGCCTATTTTTACAGCGCTTGTTGGCGAACAATGGGATTCTGACCCGTGTCTGCTAAACTCACACCTATTCAGGACGACCCGAATTATCACAATTAGCGGCAGACGGTCCTGGATTATCCCAGGATCACGAGAGCGCTATCCTCAAGCGGCCCTGACACTGTTCACATCCTCTCTCTCCACAGTTCGCAACTAAATTAGCTCCCATGCACTCTCCCACTGACCCATTCTAGAAAAAAATCCTAGTTTCTAGTGCAGCCATGTGCTGCAATAGCACTGCTCGCGGCTGGCTGCAGCTATTTTATTCTTTTTTTGAATTGCACCTCTTTGTAGCAAATCGCCGGAAACCGGAATAGCCAGCCGCCTTCTACCTTTGTTATACGATTTGTTGTTTGCAAATTAAGGCAGCCTTCAAACTATTACACGCCAGTGGTCAATTGATTTCGAATGCTCATTCTCTAATTTCCTGTTCTAGTCCAACAATGGGGCTGAATTGTTAATTATTTTCTTCTGAACAAAAGTTCAACATCCGACATAGGATATCTGCTATTTCCTTGCCGTTTATGGATTTTTTAAAAATTATTTACTTTGTCCATTGAAACAAAAAATACAGAGAAATATTGATATGCATTAATCGTTTTTTTGTGATTCATAGTAATTCTTTTTTTGTGTATTGAAACCAATTTTTCACGTTAGATACAAAACCAGAAAACAAACAATATTAATAATATTGTAACGCTTATTCTTGGTATTCTTATTCCCTCATTCTTATATACTCATCAATATGATTGTATACTATATTAATCATCCATCATATCTTCGGGTCTATTCGATTTTCTTCGTACCCTTCTTTATCTCGACAGTTGACACAGTATTTCAGGTGCGGTTCATAAATTCAAATTCCAATAATAGGCTACATCTCGTGACAACCCATTATCCTGACTACTATATGCTTCTATCTGAGATTGTGGTAGGATTTAATTGTGGAACGCTAGATTCTATTTGGGAAAATCCGTTATGCAGTTTCCTAACAGCATTTTCTTATCAATCTGTTCTCTGAATTGAATTATCCTTTATAATCAATTCAATGGCTATTTATGTATCGAATTAGGACTTTACCGTGAACCACCCGTTAAAATAAAGAATTTTAATTTGAAATCATTAGTAAATTATTTGATTCTTAGCGATTGTAATTAAATTGTACGTCGCTATTTAACGAACAATCGTCATTAATGACATACCTGCATAGTGTAATTCATTGTGTGGAAAGTACTGCAGGGGTTATCAGCCATATAAGGACAGCGTGGACCACCAACGATCAGGTGAAGTCGTAAAGTAGAGACATCCAACAAAGTAATTACCAAGGCGTACTTGGTAGTTTGTCGGTAGGTTCTTAATCAATTAAAACTTGTCGATTATCTGCGGAGGGAGTCCAGCCTCCTCCAGTGCGCGTGCGTGTGTGATTGCATGGGAAAGTCGGGTTGTTGTTTGTCGGTCACCGGCCGAAACGATGCATTGAAATTCAAATGGAGTCGACCAATTCCAAAGATTCCTTATAAGTTGATGCTGTTTTTGCCGCCCGTAAGGGACTCTGGGAATTGGAGCTGGTTAAACTTGCCGCTAAGTTTGCGGGTGCATGGGAGCGTGTGGTCCTGCGAGGAAGCGGTGCTCAGTAATCGAGTTAGGCGAGATGGCTTGCAACTGGGTCAATTTCTTGATACAGTATTTTGTGGCGTATATATAAGCAGACGAATATTCTCTTGTTAAATATTCACCGGCGCACCTCTCGTCTTGCTATCGACTTGACTCCATCTACTTACTAATACTAATACCACAGAGCAACTGCTCGCTTGCATCATAAAAGTAAATACTTAACTCGCAGCGCAATGGCTTTGCAAATTACGTCTCGATCCCGGTGGCAGTTAGCTATTACTTTATATTTTATACTGAGCTCAACCGTCACTGCCACCACCCCTCGCTCACGTTACCGAAACAGGTTATTAAATCTGTGCTGTCGCATTTGAATTTTAAATATGAAAATTGCTAGCTGATGCTGGTCTAATTAGGTCACTAATTTGATTGTATCGTCGTGATATTGTAGCTGAGTGCATTGGAAATAGCTATCAGTCCAGTTATAGTTGCCAACTTTCGAAAGCATTATTTACCATACCAGCGCTCTGTTGTTGTATTTGGGTTTTGCATATGGAAATAGGCCTATTTGTTCTATTTTCTAAAAAGTGGTAATCACTGATCGCACTGCCATGAGAAGATTGAAATATCAACTACTTATCTCTATAATCAATGCAATTTCTATTCCATCTTTTCTGTATTGCAGTGACCACTCAGTACAAATTTACACTGAATCGAAGCTGTATATTCATTCATTAACATAAGCATGTAATATTGTAAATGCTTTAAGTTGTGTGTTTCATGGTGATTAAATAATTCATCAAGCTTTTGAATAATGTCAAGATATTCAACAAAAATGGTTGCCTGAATCATTCTTCTATTTTCATTAACAAACTATGATTTGTCAGTGTGGAATTGAAAATAATAAGATAACAGGAATGAGGAATTAGTGTAAATCATTAGTTATCAACATACTTTCATGATTTTTACCAACTTTCTTGAACATCTTCCCATGTATGGTATATGCTACGGATTAATAAACTTCAGTTAAAACTATACTACTGTACTCTAAAGATGAACTTACACTATTCGCCATTGTAAGTCTCGACATTTCAGTCTCCACTGAAATGAGAGTTGAATTATTGGATAATACGTTACTTAATTGCACGGTTGCCTCAAGTTGGTTCGACTTTCCTCAACCCGAAACTCTCAGGGTCAAAATAACTTGGCGAATAAATCAACTATAATACTTGGGCTCGTAATTTTGACAGGCAGCAGTTTCGCGTCAGAGGAGAATCTGAAAGTGAGAAGCAGCGCTTTCGATTTCATCAGTATCGATTCGTGTGTGATAAGTGAGGATTATTAATAACTGCTAAAAATGTGGAACAGTTTCCAAACCACCGTAAACTAAACTGTTTGCTTTCTAATAGCCATATGAGAACCTTCAAAACAGAGAGCTTTCATTTCAATCATAAATCATTCTATGTTGAAAATTTATAACATTACTTTAAAAAACAACACTTTTAAAATGCACTAGAAAAGTACACCAATATTCACCAATTCGAAAAAATTAAGAATCGATACTCACCACTATTTATACATGTATACATGTGGTAAACACATTTAACTCTTCTAATAATTGTCATTGCTGATAGCGGATTATTTCAAAATTGGCTGAATCACCTGATTCACCAATACACACTCGTAAAATATAATAAACACATCCGAATTGTCTCACTTCAAATTTTATTTATTCAATTAAAAAACTAATTAACACCTAATCCAATGAAAATTGTAGTGTCGGATGGTAGGCTACCAATTAGTAAAAACCAGAACTCTCTATGTGGCATATGAGCAGCGATAATAGAATATGAGAATAGATAATATGAATATGATAATAGAATATATTTCTATATTCTATTCTCTCTGCATATGAGCCGAGAAATAATCGTAAATATATGGGGTGTTAGAGATTTTTCGCAAGACAGAGTAACTAGATAGGAAGTGTATAATAAAAGGCTACTGCTTAATTGATAATGCTGTACAACATAAGTTACGGTCCAAAATTCTAGTGATGTGGTTCATGGTCTGGGTCCCTTCTTTTCAAACTTATCTTCATGTAACTCAATCAAAACAATAATTGAGCACTGAAAATTCAATTTTTCTACAGTCGGTTCGTAATTAATTGCTCAGAATTCTGCAGGTGAACGTGATAATTGAAAATTGTTCTTGACGCACGTTCCCTCTCTCTTTTCCTCTCCAATTCGACTACTACCGATTTATGATTGTCGTGACGAGTCGTGTTTCAATTATTCTGGAATACCACAACTCAGACCCATGGCACAGACTGTTGTCAGTTATTATTGCGTGCTAACTTTGAGGTCGTAGAAAAGTGAACAGCGCACTGCTGTTGTCAGTATGGTCTGTCCAATCAAAGAAGACATTCTGGCAAGATAAGAAAATGATTCCAGCTTGGTCAATGTTGATTTAAAATAATTTAATTTTGTTTTAAATTGTAGATCAGAAGTTTTTCTAAAATTTGAGACCAAATTTATAATTTTAAAACTAATATTGACCGACCCGGAGTCATTTTCCCATCTTGCCAGAATGTCTCCTTTGCTTGGACAGACCATAGTCTAATTGACGGTAACTGAGAATTCAATGATGTTAAGGTCTTTCAAATTAGCGTTCAATGCTTTTGCGTTTGGACTGTAAACAAAAGAATTAGTGTTTATTATTATGCGAGGAAATTGCTGGCATCCATTGCTGTTGAATACGTGAAATAGAACTCTTTTTACCTTTTTTAGAGAGAATTAATTAGTGAATTGTTTGTTCTTCTAATACTAAAGATAGTATAGTATTGTCTACATTGGAAGAAGATTCGCGTTTCCATGTAATGCAAATTCAGATTACTAATATAAACTCCCTTACAAACCTATCAACCTGCGCCATTACTAATATCAGTAGACATGATCATCTAAACAACGATAATAATAATTTGAATATTTTTATTACTTGAAGATGAATGTAGGCACTCCTTTCTTACATAAGAAGTGGTTTCTCAAGTATATGTTTTGTAGCTTTAACTTGAGGTCGTTGTATATTGTGGTGCGTACCGTTTATCAAAATTCGAAAGTTTTACAAAGCTCGATAGGCCAAGTTATCTTATTATACAAAGAATGTTTTGCTCATATCGAGGTTACGAAATTGTTTGGAATTCATATATTTGAATCGTGAAGAGCCATAGTTTTTTGCCACAAAGGAGAAATAAATTCGGATTATTGTCAAAATGAAACTTGAGAGTTATTGAGAAATCTACTCTCGGTTTCTTCGTCCTAATCACGAAAGAATTATAATGTTTAGTGTGTTGTTGTCCTCGCTTGTTTTCGTGTGTAGAAATGTTGTTTTGGAACATCGTTTTCATTTTATTTGAACTGCCAAACTCAAATCACAATTCACTTCTGGTTGTACTTAGCGTTTGATTTCTGAGGTCGCCGAGGGCTTTCGTATGGAAATGAAGGCATTCTAGAGGTGAGCCACACAGCCGATTACGACTGGCACTCGCGCATTTGCCGATCATAATTCGTTCGAAATCGACTTGTCGTTTGTAGAAGCTGGATATGTGGGGCTGTACATTACCAAACCATATGAATCTCCACTTCTCCAAGTGGTTGAATTTGTTGGCGAATTGTGCTGAGATTTACATAAATGGCAAAAACAGCGGAAACATAAATTTGAAGAACCTCATTTGAATAACAAGCTTCGGCTTTGAGAGAATTACCTATGGGGCTAAATTTTATAGCATTATGATCTGGAATTGTGCTGAATTATGATGTCCAGTGGATTGGATGCCTTTTGGTGTGTTCCGTCATGGAACGGCTTTGATGTATTTATTGTTACTGGTTTGGCTTTGGGTAAAATAAATTATCATTTTCATTGACATGAATAGTATTGCTGGAACTGGTTGCATACATGCAGTTATTCAGCAAAGTGGTACTGGCGTATGAATAAAAATTGTTTTACAATTTTAGTAGTCTAATATATAGATTTATTTGTCCATCCTTCCTTTGTAAACAACTTCAAATTTTCTAAGTTACCAAGTTGAACAATCTAAGTCATCAATAGTATCAAAGCTCGAGTTTACTTTATAAAATCTTTATAGAATCTCACTCAGAGAGAATAGAAATAAATAGTTCTTTGTATTCTCTCTGATCTCATTAGCTGATTTTATTGATAGCTTTCATTTTGTGGACCAATCCCAATCTATTGAATGTTTTAAATTATATTTTTGAAAATTTTATCCATTTTTATGGTTATTTTTGTTCTTTTCAGTACCTCATTGGACTATATCTTTGTCATTTCGACGTCCATTACATTCACAGTTGGAGCCATTGAATATATGAGTAATGTTAAGAAATCTATAAAGATAGTTTAGATAATAATAGATAATGTTAGTTTGTGTATTTTGTCCATGTAACGCCATTTTTCTATCAAGTTTGGTTTTAGCGATGTGTTTAAATGGAAATTTATGATCACTTGAGTCTATTTTATGGAAGGATATTTTTCTTAGTGCCGTTCTTATTAGGAGTTACTAGAGTACTCAGACAATCGGAAACTACAATATTTCATTCGAATTTGTCCAAAACGCAAGCCGAGTAACAAGCTAGGACGGAAATAATAAAACTTTAGCACTTCTAGTCGATCCCATCCTCACTAAGCTGTTATTCCAGGAAGATGGACCCAGTCATGAGCCTAGTCTACGGTGAACGCTCGAGGAGGTCCTAGACGCGATTTATAGATGCTTTTAAATTCAAACTGAAACTCATGTTTAACAAGCGTGACCTTTTCTGAGACTGGAAAAATGATTTTACATATAAATTATAGGGGATTAGCTCTCTTGTGAGACAATCCCGCCTGGTTTGGACGTTACTAAGAAAGTTCCGAAGAAAAGTGATTCAGGACCGGTAAATTCTGACTCATGAATGAGTATTATTCTTGTCATTGTTTTCTGGAGTGTTAGTCACCCAGAAATAAAAACAAATGTTATTAATTTCAACTCCATGTTGGTCAATTGACATACCTATAGTATTTTCTTATGAAAAGTCTTATGTTTTCTCATTCCTACTGTTTGATCGATTCTCATTGAAATTCTGACATCACATGCTTCCATATCAATAACATTGCTGAGGTTAAGTGTAAGTTAAGTTTAAGTGTAAGAGAGCACCTATGAGTCCTAATTTCCCTTCATAAACTGTATAATTCAATAAATAAATGGCAACTTCAATTTCATCTAGGCTCTAGTATCCAGTTTCTCCTATTCCTGCATCATTCAACTTGAATAAATTTAATACAAATTTAAATTTTGTTTTAAAATATTTTTCTCTTTTCCAGGTTGGTGTTCTCTTTCTCTATTTTCGATTATAGGGATCAGTTTGACATCTATGACTTCGATAAGGTATGTTACGTCCACTGAAATAATCTGTTATCAAATCTTTTCTAATCCAGTAAAATTGATTGCTAAATTATCAATTTTAATCATTCCATAATTTTTAATTCTCTATAGGCTAATGATTGTAGCTACAGTTCTACAAACTTTGAGTAATTAGTTCATTACAATTTAATAATCCTACAGTACTTACAATTAAATCATACTTGGTGTAATAGTTTGATTCAAAGTCTCTTTCCATGATTCATTTTTTTCAAGTTATAAAGTGAGTGAATGACCGATTGTATATTGCCATAAAGTTATAGCTTGGATTTATAAAGATCGCTCAATGTCATACATTGACCCCAAGTGGCTCTGGATAATGATAATTATTTGATCCACAGGCCAGGTTAATATTGATATTTAAGATAAAATAATCCCTCTTTTCCTTTTCCATCCTTCACACTTTCTGGAGTAGTTCCAGATTGATTATCTTGTATGATTATTTCTTGATTGATTATCTAGTATGGTAGATTGAAGTATTAATGAGATAATGATGCCTAATTCCCCAATAAAATATCATTAGATAATTTTAATTTCCAATTCAGTTAATTCTCACATGTCACCTGAAGATTTGAAAATTGAAAATCTAAAAATAGATTCATCTCGTTGTACATTATCAATATTTACTATAAAATGTACGAGTCACTATACAATTATCAGTTACATATTCAATTTGCCAGAAATTTCGAAAAATTTCGTATGATCTGTATTGTAAATACAATCCTTCAAAATCCCTATACAACTTGATCGTAGAAAATCCGCTGAAAATGTAGAGGAAAATCAACTTTAGCCTATTATAAGCAATGCTTTGATATTATAGTTTAGTCACTGGCGGCTCATGCCCACGAAAAAGGTGAAGTGCTGTACAGTAAAAGATACGGGCGAGCCGTATCGTGGGGGGCGAACCGCCAGTGTTTAGCATATCTTAAGTTAACTCGTATAATGTCAGTAACATCTTTTATTTTGTATTCAGTGAACATAACTTTCGTAATTTGAATCGCATCATATGACATATCCTTCCTAATAGCATGATGACGTTCTAATTGGTGTTGTCCGTCCGTCCCTTTTGCGCTCCTTGTGACCTCTGTGGGATGTACGTGCACGTGCAGCCCAGCTCAGTTGTCACGTTCACTTCTCTCTTTTCACCTCTTTCTACTCTGTGACTGGTACTCGGTAATAAACGCCTTCGATAAGAGCCTGGTGCAGTGCAGTGCTCCTTGACACACTAATTTAACTAGACAAAAATACTGGCAGTACTTATTTTTCAACTGCTTCTAGCTAACAACACGGTTGCACAGCCTTTTATCTTGGGAAAATTATTTTATTCAGTGGTGTTTCGACAAGGATCCCACTCCTTCACCTTTGATCTCATGTCATTTTCTGTGATTTTGTAAAAATCAAACATCCAGTTGACACTCAAATCTAGAACAAGGCCTGAACGCCTTCGCAGTTCTAGGTCAAAATAGTTGTAGATTGTTCAATTTTATTTATATTTATTGCTGATGGATTAAAATTTATTGCTCTCTCAGTACATTTCTCAATAGTTCAGGAACAGGTACATTTAATCTATCAAGTGTTTCTATAAGAAACGAGTTCTACTAATCAATACGATATTTTATCTTGACTATGCACTTGTAGCAGTTTACAACAGTTATGCAAGAAAATTTAATCAAACCTTGGTGATAACAGATAGTATAGATTCAGGTAAACTTATAAATTATTTTCCCCAAATACATTGATCGGTCGGTAATCAATTGATGTTACAGTCAATGAACATTGTCAAAAATCATCACATTTGTATTTTGATGTGACATTTTATGTAGCCAATCATTGTAACTTGCAACAGATTTTATAATCTGTATCAACCTTTTATCTATTTTTCCATCATGATATTTTTACTGTTATCATATTTTCAGAGATTATGCTGATATCAGCGATATTCGTTCGACATTTTATGATTTTAATATAAAAAATCATTCATGGCTAGAAACAAATCCCCAATTATTCCATATAGGAAATCCCTTTCATACCTATCAAGCATGTAACTCCCGGCTTATCAATTAGCATAAACTTATTCTACAAATTGCATCAAAGCATTCATGGCTTTCTGTTTGGAATTCCTAACCGCTTGGTATTCATTGTAGTTCCGCAAGCACAGGATTATTTTAATTGATTGGATTGGCTAGTCAAGGGATTGAACACGTGACAAATGAGGATATTTGTATTATTCATGGTGAATGGTGAGGGGAAATAGGGGTGTCGTCGCGTGCTGTTGGAGGAATAACGACAATTGATGCGTGGCTGACTAGAGAGAGTACCGTAGTGCACTGCTAAAAAGAGTACAGTACACTTGCCTCACTCTATGCTCTTTATTGTGATTTTATGCATGTTAGCAGCGCTTGTTTATGGCAATCGCATTATTGTTATAGACTAGCGGGCCGTGATAATTCAGCTGCAAGCATCGTTAACCAAAAGGAGTGCAGGGAGTCGGGAGTCGATGCAGTGCTCTGCTCATGTGTCCTCCTCGGGAAATCTTATGCGAATGGGGTCAAGTCGTGCTCTTTGTCCTTCCGTGAGCGTCGCGATTAAAGGCATTTCCAAGTCGCTTTTCCCCCCTCCACTTCAATTTGGCCATGTTTCAAAGCTTATCTTCATCCTCAGCTGGCTGCTCGGCTAACCGTCACATCAAAAATTCACTCACTCCTGTCCTGTGCTATTTTCATCCCGTCAACTTGACAATCTAAAGACCTCAGAGACCTTGGCCTTATCTTTACTACCATACAGTCTCCATATATCCTTCAGAACTACACTTCTTACTTGAATATTACTGTATAAATAAACAATTGTTTCCATGAGAAATATATAGTACTGTACTCGTAGGGTAATCTCAGTTTATGAGAATGCACACTGTAGTGTGCCATGTCTCTACATCCACGTCCAAAGTTCAAACCATGTTCTTCAAATTTTAATAAAATCGATTAAAAATTTCCCCTATCAGCACTGTAGAATAAGATTGAGTTGACAAATCTTAACCTCAGTAGGCTTTTCATCCAATTTTGTATCGACTTAGCATTGATCTAAAGATTTTTCGCAAGAATGAGGGTCGTTCTTCCTCTATACTTTGGAGGAAATTTCGAATTAATATCAATGTTGATTGCACCACCTCTTCTATGAGCTCTGAACGTTTTGAAAATGTTATAATAAATTTCTATAACACTTTTCTTGAACAATACATGTGCTATAAGTGTGTTATAGTTCAATCTAACACATTTATGTTATTTTTAATTTTAACTGTTAAATCCTATCAAAAAACAATCTAGGATCATGCTTCATTCTCTTGTCTTCCAGTGCGTTAGTTTAATTGGCTCACATTTTCTCACACCCATGACGTTATGAAACTGTTCATATGATAACGAATCAGTTGGTTGTTCTTTTATTGTTACAGTTTCGCACTGTTGTCTTAACAGAGGCTATTTGTCGCCTGCTGGTCGCGTGTGCCCAACTAGTCAATCAGAAGTGGCAGTCGACTGACTGACTGACTCGGGGCAAGTTGGCTACCTAATGCAACTTGCGGCACGCGTGTTATTGTTGTAGCATGTGTCTAATAAATCATTGACACGTTGTTGGGGCGATTGCTCAACGTTAGAAAGTAAGTTATAGACTGTCCAAGCATAGAAGACATTCTGGCAAGATGGGAAAATGACTCTAGATCGGTCAATATTGGTCCAAAAAATATAAATTTGGTCTTCAATTGTAGAAAACATCCTTCTCTATAATTTTGAGACTAAATTTGTAATTTTTGATCCAATATTGAGCGAGCTGGAGTCATTTCCCCATATTTCCAGAATGTCTTCTTTACTTGGACAGACTATACGACTGCTGGTCCGTGCAGTGCTTAATGGAGTAGACTCCAACGAGACTGGTGGTTGATGAATGTATCTAATTACCTCTCAAGCCTCTCAGGACAGTCTAAAAACGGTCTAGAAGAGTGAAACTCTGTCCGAGGTTGCTCTCAACACGAAATGCTTTCGAAGACCACTCACTGACTGTCCTGGCAGAGCTGAATGTTGATAAAAGTCATTTGTCAACCGCCAGTGAAGTTGGCGTCTTTTGTTTCAATTAGGGGCGTCAAGCTGCCTCTCGTCGTGTCAACTGCATTCTATCATGACAGCGTGCCATGCCCCCGATTGTGGTCAAGCGCATCTGTGAAGTTTAATCGATCGACGGATACTACTCGGCTGGAATATTGATTGATGGATTGGCACAATCAATAAGAACTGCATGTATTCTACGATAAAAACTGGAATTTCAACAATAATAGGTCATTTAATTGTAGATTAAGTATTAGTTATACACTAGAGATATGTACTACAGTACTGGGTTCACCTGAGGTGAACAACTTTCAATTTTTTGTCAAATATTTTAACAGACATATCTCTGTAAATTGAAAGTAATTTGTCACTTTTGTTGGAAATAGATTTGGAACGCAGTGTGCCTGAAAGTTTTGCCTAAGCCGTGAATTTGAATATTCAATTGAATCAAGTTATTTTGTTATTGGACATTAATTTTCTCGATGATATAGGGCTTATTTTTAGTGGATGTGTTTACTGTTTACGGATGTGAAAACTAGTGAAATTTTGAAATAAAAATGAGAGATTCTTGGCAATCGGTGACAAGAATTGTGAAGTACAACTTATACTGATGCTGCTTCTTTGAGAATGATGAAACATGAGTGTAGCCTACTGATTACAGGGTTTGAGAGAATCAATCCATTGATAACCTGTAGACGAAATTTGATTTCTTCCAAGAACCAATCTGATGATCTGTCAAACAAGCCTGTAATTAATTCGACGTTCTATTAAAATGAACACTTTTTAACTCCCGTCCTACATCTATATTTTGTGTCTTTCTCTTCTACACACTTTTTCGTCTGCAGCTGTCTTCTTCTAAGCATCTTCTGCTTCCACGAGCGCTGTTGTGTGGTTGAGAGTTGATATGAGAGCAGAGAAGAGTCTATAGGCACAGGCAGTCGGCCGCATTCCTCTCTCGATTGGATTAGACTAAATAGGAGATGATGAATAACCTAATGGAGTGAGCGAGGAAATATGTGGACGAATTAAATTCATCTCTCAACACGCTACACGAGTCGAGAGTGCCAGTGGTATCGTTGTGAATCCTTTTACACGTTGTTCGAAATGTTTCCATCCTTGGCAGGAAGGAGTTCTGCCGTGTACCAAGTATTTTGTATTATTTATTGTGTCAGATCTGTTTTCTATAACTAGACCTGCATAATGGTACACGTTTTCGTCTGCAGATATTTACCTTTGAGAACATATTTTTGAGTTATGTTTCAAAAAATTTATGAAGCTGTAAATAACTGATTATATAGATAAATCAAATTAAATCTAATAATGTATACTGAACCTAATTAATGATTTTACTCAATGATTTGAAGGCCGTTCCACTACTTAACAAGTACGCTTCAAGCACTTGGGACGAGTACTAAAGAAGCTGTTTCGACTAGTTTTCTTCTAATTCTGTTGCAAATTTATGAGGTTTTAGAATGACATAGCATTTATGATTCTCGAAAGTTGTTTTTTCGCCCGCAAACGATGTTTCTCAATGGAAGAGTCGTTAGGGAAATGGTGATGATGAGATTATCAAATCAGTGAGCTAATTATGAACTAGTTGATCTTGCAGTCCGAGACAATTTACTCTGGGGGGTTCATTCAAAATGCTAATGATGCTTCCAGCTAGTTATTAGTGGCCGGTTTATTTTAGCTGTTAATTGGTTCTATACTTGGCAATACGAGTTGGAGGAGTCAAATCAGAGCGGAACTCTCATTTAAAGTTCCTTCAATTGTAGATTTATGGGCTGTCCATTTTTGGACGGCTGCGCCTAACAAATATAGGCTCTGTCCCGGTCCAGGTGTATCCTTTTCCACCAGATAGGGCCAGATTTATTAGCACTTTCCTGGCAGTGAGTTTGATGTTTGCTGTCCACTGAAATACCGCAAAGCTTATTTATAGAGAGCACAATCTGAAATATTGTTTGGTGTTCGCCTTTTGCGTTTTGTTCCATTCTTGGTTAGTTAGTGACACCGTCCATCTACGAAATATGCCCAAATTGGAAACTGACTTCCGATGCCCGGCGTATTTTGGAACGGTTGCTGATCGTTATCAGCATATCTCGTGAGATTTATGAGTTTAGTTGGGAAGTTTTGGAATGTAACCAATGATGTACTGTGTTATTGGCTAGAAATAAAAAAAAAAACGTCGATCAAGGTAAGGTTGAATATGAAATATCCATAGAGAACTTACAGTTTTAGGGATGAATTAAATCCTCTTTTTTTCAGGAGTAAATAATTAAGACTTTCATAAAATTTTTCATGCCAAGCAAATAATTTAGTACTATAAAACTTCGAAAATCTTAGTCATGAACGCTTTTTACTTTCTAACAATAGCTTTTATATTTCTGGTAAATTATAAAAATCTTGAGTTATGTATCAAAGTGCCATCATAATTACTATTCTGTAAGTTTCATACAATCCTTGAATTTTCTTTATTACAGCTAATGTGTTGTCTGTTATCGAGAGAATGTAGTATTGCAGTGTTCGAATTTCAACTTTTTCCTCAAGTCTGTATATTTTCCTCAGTTTATGTATTCAGTTGGCTCATCACATTTCAATTGCTCTGAATTTATTATTAAGGCCTAAATATGTAATTCATTCAATCTCTTATTCAAAGAAATGCATAAATTTAATCCATATCATAAAACTTAAAGTCGAATCTTTCTGGATTGGAATATAAATAAGTAATTATTCAGTCAAGTTTCTTGCTGTTGGAATTCGATAATAAAACTTGCATGAGAAACCTGAGCCTGGCAGTGAAAGTGAGCCATTAATTAATTTTCACGATAATTCCGTATTCATCGATGCAAATTTAATTGCATTTCTTTGGCAGTTATGACGAGGGTCTTTAGCTCGAGTTTAAAGCCTTTATAGCGTTCTCTAATGAAACACTTCTTAATTACCCTGAGTGGCCTAGGAAAAGGACTGAACTGAAATTACCTCCATTTTTATAGTTTTGCTAATTTACTTTAATAATTTTTCGTTGATTATCAATGCAACACTGCATCGCGACTTCATAATTCAGTTCTACTTGAGTTATGTAATCCTGAACTCTGGACTTTCAGGTCACACCTTTGATTAGATTCTTTGTAGCTGCAAGTGAATAGATATGCTTTCTTATGTTTATTTCGTTTCATACATGTATATTTACGCAAGCTGTTTAGTAACTTTCTGTCAATTTTCTGTTCCTATAAAATATCAGTCACTTTCTGCTGCTTCTTTAATATAAAATATAGCTTGATTTGTTCATAAAATGATTCGAATATTTTTCCTTTTGTTTATATTGATGTAGCCTACTGTATGTGATAATGAAACATCTAGACTCACGATGAGCTTGTCATTCATGGTGCATTGTTATATGATAGTTACTCTAATTTTGTTTTTTACCTTTATTTCGAGTAGTTTCTATTAATTGGAATTGCTTGGAGTGATTGAACTGTTAATTAATAATATTTTTTCTATGATTCAATGAATGACCCTATCAAGTCTGTATTAAATTAATTTTCAACAACCATGAACTTTTCGTGAGGGTGATCTTGGAAATCAATTTCAATATTTTTAGGGAATATTTTGAATGCGGTGATGTTGAAATTTGGGAGTGTAAGAAGTGGATAGTTTGGTATAAAAATGCTATATTAAGGCTATCCATCTCATCCAACATGGTTTTCTAATCACAGGCAAGGTGAATCCTTGACATAATGACATTTCGAATTAGGCAATAAATCAAGTTGTGCTAATCATATTATGCCTTTGAAAAAATTAAAGCTCATTTATTCTCAGGTCGTTGCGTAAAAAGTACATATAGGCCTACGTTAACACATTTGATTTCTCGTTCAGGAATGCTGTTGATATTCGAATCTACGTAGCTCGACATGTTTTCATTCAGCACATAAATTTACATTAATGCATTTCGAGGTATTATTTAAGCATAGCTTCCAGTGATTTGTTGAGTTGTTCACTAGATACAAGTCGATTTTGAAGTCGTGTGATTGTGAAATACTAGAAAGCCTAAACGAAGGTTCATCTTCTGCCAAATTATTTATTCATTGAATTAAAACTCTTAAATTTAGCGGGACTGTTTTTGTAATGTGTTTTTGAATAAATAAAATTCAATGAATTTCTTTATTCGATTGCAAAATCGTTACACTTTTGAGGGTTCATCATCATTATTTTTTAACCATGCATTTATTCTAATTGTATTTTCTATTTTTGTATTCTGTAATCAAGAAGAAAATTAATCAATTTAAATTTCAATTTATGTGTGAATTTATTCAAAGTAATCAATTTATTCTAAACCAAAGTTCATTAATATACATGTTTGAAAAAATTCATTTTTCTATGTTTCTCCAATTCTAAGAAGTTTTGTCAAGTTTTAACTAGAAATCATGTCCTTAAATTTTGAAATTGCTAGTTTGCTGTCATAATCTCGATTGATTTTATCATACAATTATATGATTCCAGAAGTATTCAACCCTATATTTCCATCGTTAGATCACTTGAAAATAATGTGGAGTGTTTTTCGAAGATGACATTAATAGTTCTGACGAAGCTCTCATTGATGAGTCACGATATCGTGAGCCACTGCGCTGCTGTAATAGGGGCGCGACAATTGCGCAACAATGTTTCTTGTCAACAGTGTGGATTGGGGTGAACGATTTCCGAGTGTGGGCGCACTAGGATGTGGGGTGGGACCTCCGGAATTCGGTGGTTAATATGCATAAACAACGCTCCCGTATTGGACCAGCTCCCGGAGAGGAAAAGTCTATGTTTAACGTAGGTTGTGGGTTGAAAAGGGTTGCGGCAAATGTGAAATGCAAAACGCGTTAAAAATTAATGTCCCTATTTGATAGAATGCAGCGCGCACAATCGATCTCTCGGTGAGTCGACTTCTGGAGACGTTCGTGACGGAGTTTTAAGCCAGGTTTCGTGTGGTATGAGCCGTCTACATTTTTCTGTATAAATGAATGAAGGTCCGGTCCGATTTGCTTAATTCTCCACTGACCGGTGTCAAGCTAAGACGGTGTGCGCTTTATTTTGTCCTCACTCAACTGTCGCTTCCTATTTCTACTTGGCGTGAAGCACGAACTTCTGTAACTTCGTAACTATTGTGTACGATTTTACTTGTTCATTGTTTATATTTTAAATGATGTAGGCTAGTTCACCTAATTTTATGGTTGTATATTTGCACCAAATATAGATTAGTTTAAACTTATTTTATGTAATTTCAATGGTTTAATAATTCATATCCAAGCTTGTTTATTCACTTTTTCAACAATAATTAATTATTGTTTAAAATTCAATTGTATTATTGTTTTTGCACTGTTTATTCTTGCGTTCAATCTATATTCAAGGAGATAGTATTATTTGGTAGCACGGTGAGAATCACAGTAGTACAATATAATGATTCGTTAAATTCGAAATTCAAATTTAGTTTTGCTAATCTAGGAAAGAATCTGTTGTTCATTGAATTCAGTTTTGGTAATCTTAAAAAGAAGCACTCGATTGGTGGTAATTGTTCCAATTTCATTTTGACACCAATATTGATGTTCTCCAATATTGATCAATTATATAATATAGGGTATTTCCGAATCCAGAGCAAGCTCTTATCAAAATTAGTGCACACTGATTGAGCGTGCTGATTGTTGAGTGCTTAAGATTATTCTACCAACTGGCAAATTGTATTTCTAACCCCTTTCATATCAGTAGTAAGTTTCTCATGACTTAGTAGTTCCTGAGAAAAGGTTACACTTTCCAATCATGCATCACGGTTAGGCAGATCATGCAGTCATGTACAATTCAAATTATATTCAGTTTTTCGGAGAAACCGCGACTGCTTCATTATTATTATTTTCAAATAGCAACTCTCTTAATTTATTCATCGCTGAACTTAGTTACAGTGGGAACGATGTGGAATCAAATAATTTGTTTCTTTATGTAATGTGGCGGCGGGGCGTGCTTAGATGGAAGCACGCTTCTCGGACCATCTTCAGTGACTTTCGCAATGAAAGAGAAAGGATGCTGCGCTGCGGTCCATGCAGCACACCGTAATCGTAATCACTGAAAAACGACTCATGTAGTCGTTTAGTCCAACTGGGCATTAGGGCAACCGCTTTGGCAACCACTGAAATGAATAATATGTCTCACTCTACTAGCAGGCTGTAGCCTATTGGTGTGGGCGCTAATGTGTGGCAACACTCGTGTGTACAAGAGGTCACCTCCTAACTGATGATGTATGACTCGAGCAAACATCTCCAGTTTACAACAATTTTCGCCATTTCATCCAATTAAGCCGACCTATTTTTGGACGAGAGAATTGGAATTTGAATATGAAACTGGTGTTTCAAGACAGGGTACGGTAGTAAAAGACGTGTTTTGGGTGAATAAAATTTATTTAGCAAGTTGAAATTGTGACATTGTTTTGGGTACGATTTCAAAAGTATTTACGAAATGGTTTGAACTTTTATTACTGCTCTCATTCTCTGGTGAATATTGTAATCTATTTTACAATTTTTATTCAATTTCTCGTCCAAATATTCAAATGTAAAGTTCTTGAAATTGAATTTTAAAATTTTCAAACCAGTATCAGATCGCTTGAAATATCATTAATAAAATATAAATTCGTTCTGTGAAGTGACCTGAAGTAATAGTACTGTTTTATTAATGCTTCGAAAACATACAGTAATACAACCTACATTAGTACTATTAAAAAATCGAACAATTTTGCAATAATTGCAGCTCTTATAAACATAGTATATGAAACTGGACTTTAGTTATTTCGCAAGCCTTTCTAGTGTAGGCAGCCTTGTGCACTGGTAATGAATATTAAACTGCATTCGAAACCTATTACTTAGCACCTATAAATAAACACTATTACTCCAATTTATCTCGACAAGTGTTCTAGCTTGTCCTTGTTAGTTAGTTGTTAACAATAGTAAAATGATAATAAATTTAAATAAAATGACAGTATCATATTTCTCAGAGGAAATGAAGAATGTCCTTGTTGAAAATATTAGAAATTTTTTAGTTTATGTTGAAGTAATAGGGGTTGAGGCGATAGTAAACAATAGTAAAGTGATAATAAATTGCGCGAATAAAATGACAGTATCATATTTTTAGAGGATTGAAGAATGTCCTTGTTGAGAATATTATAAATGTTTTATGTTATGTTGAGGTAATAGAGGTTGAGGTGATAGTAAAAGCAAACAATAGCAGAATGATAATAGATTTTGTATAAAATTACAGTATTTTATTTTTAAAGGCCTGAAGAATGCTCTTGTTGAGAATATTAGAAAAAATTACAGTTCCTGCAGAGTTAATGGGTGTTGAGGATAGTCAAGTGATAATAAATTTTGTATTTAGATGACAGTATCAATTTTTCCCAAAGGATTGAAGAATGTCCTTGCTGAGAGTATTGAAATAGTTTTAGTTTGTGGTGAGGCAATGGGCGACTGGCCTAGTTTATTATTCTGTACGGGGTCCGTTGTTATTGGGACTGGTCTCCCCGCGGAGTCGTCGGAACAAGTTTATTGTGATTCGATTGAGCAGCTCGGTTCGGCTCGGCCGAATAGCGCAGTAATGTAATAAGATGAATTCCAGATAGGGCAAGATTTACGCGCTCGCCGAGGCCAAGTCGAAGTTTGCGTTTTTCACGCGCTGCCGATGAAGAACGGTCAGTTGCAGCGGCTGCAGCGATGTCGCAGCAGAAGCCAACAAAACTGGCGGTTGAGGAATTCCTTGTCAAGTCAGTTCAGCTCAATCAGGACAGTCTGAAAGCGCCTTAGAAGAACCAAACCGTTTTCCTGAAACAATTCTCGACTAGATACGCTTTCATAGACTGATTTCAGACTGTCCTGACTGAGTTGAGTATCATTAAATGTAATTCGCCAACCGCCAAGTGAGTTTGTGTCTGCTATAGCGACTGCAAATGAATTGGAGAGGGGGAAAAGGGTGCCCTCTGCAGTATCCGTGAGTAGCCGGCAGGCATCTTGGTTCCAGTCCGACGCTCTGCTCCATCTCCATCCACTGACAATTGATCACACCTCAAAATTGATCACACTATTAAGTACCTTCTATGAACTGAACAACTGCTACAGATCTTCTACACAATAAAGTTTTTTTACCAAAATTGAACCTCAATATAATTTCTTTACATTTATACACATTTTAGTATCTAGAATCGACTTTTTGAATCTTGGTTTTATGTATTGTTGTACAGTTTATTTTTCAGTTTGATTGATTTATCATTGATTCAATTTGAACTTAGTTTTACCGAGATTGTTTATGTTTATACGGTACACACATTTTAATATTATTAACCTATACTTAGAACCTTGATTATAATATTGTTTAATTAAACAATAAAACCCAGGCCGGCCGGGTTGGCCGAGTGGACTGGGGCGTTACAACCTTCAGTCCGCTAGCGCTATACCCGGTCGTGGGTTCGAATCCCACCAGAGGCATGGTCGTCTATGCACCTCATCAATCACCATCGCACAGTCCATTACCCACTCACAAGTAAAATTGAATACTTATGTGGGCATCATCCGCAGCAAAAAAACACACCGTTTTAACCGAGATTGTACATTCGGTAGATTACACCTCGTACTCAACCATACGGTAGCAGTCTTCAAAATAATATTCATGTACTGAATTATTTGTCCCTCGCCAATAAAAAGCGTAACAATTTATAATATTAATTTGCAATTTAAGTGAGTGACCGTAGTTCTACTTGAACTTCCATCCAAGTATTGAAAATATAATAAACGTTAAAATAGTCAACAAACTCTTTGTGGTGTGTTCAATTTTCTGCTACTTTTTCGTGCGGTCACCTACCCTCCAATGTCATCATTTTCCTCTATTTTGTGGTGTGGTCAACTTTCCGTACAATCAACTTTTCGCTATCCGCGATTGCAGCGAACAACATTCGGTGTCTCTCCTCTCCACTCGCCTATTATTCGGCCGAATTCAGGTCACGGCTGCACCAGTTTCATTCATCTGTCCATCTATTCGTTTATTCAGAATGTGACCGGTGAAAGTGGATGTGTGACCCATGCCATGAACGTTGCTGCTATCTATCACTCAATCACGCCTTCAAATGTTCACTGTTTCGCTTGGCTGGCTGTTACACTCGATGATTGTGGTCGATCTATTAGTTGGCATCGAATTGTATAAATGTTTTGGTAGTTTTGATAGAATAATTCGGTGGAGTTTGGTTTGGTTACGTTTCCTATGAAATCATATTATTAGTTTTGAAGAAATGACTGATTTTAAGACTGCCTAAGGTTGAAGTTGACCATTCATTTCATATATATTGTTTTTATGCTCTTTTACTCTTAAAAATTTCAATACATGTATCTGTGATGAATATCTAACGATGCAATGAAAAGCTCTTCATTCTATAAACAAAAAGATTAATGAGAATAAACAAATAGAGACAAAATGAAGGAATAGAACAAAGAGAGGATTATTTACTGTAGAATAGAAAAACCTTCTAGGAGATAGATACAAAGGTTGATGGGAAATGATAAAGTCGTGGACAAAGAAGATAGAATGGAAATAAACCAGATTTTGAGTTTTTGTGAAAATACTTTGTTTTATATTGTTGAATTTATTTTAAAAGTACGCTTGTATTGAATTCATGAGGTGAAAAACAGCATGCAGTGAAAAGGACAGGAAAGGGTTATTAGTGATCTTGGCGAGAAGGAAACGCAAGTTATTGTTTCCTCCACATACAAAGGGAAGGCCAGAAACGTTTACTTTTGTTTGTAGCAAGTGTTGTAATGTGCTCAGCAATCGCTTTCCAGTACCCAACCTACGCCTGACCCTTCGGCGTGGGTTTTCTAACATTTCCCAACACCTTGGGGCAGCCAACCAACCACCCGAGTGCTCATGTCGTGCTCAAACATCTTTAGTACCTGGTGCCATGCACTCGCGCCGGTCACGTGTAAAAAACATTGTCCGGTGAAAAGCACAACACCTTTCCAAAGGTAGCTGCTTCTGCTGCTCCGTCAATAAATCACCTCACAGAGCAAACCCTTAAACAACACATTAATAACTTATAACTTTCACACGGTGCTTCCACTCCGGCGAAAATAATCTTTAATGCATGAGAGATTTGCAAGCTGACACCGTTCCTACTATTTTGAGTACCTCTGCTATAAATAAACGTGTATAAAAAGTTGCACTCCTATAAATAAACTTAGCTGTTCTATTTTTATTGGAATTATAATTTCAAAACTACGCTCCCGATGACGTTCATCGAGTCTGGGAAATCACGTCACATGCCGTTACGTAACTTGAGTTCATGATCTTGATTGGCTATTCGTATGACATCATTTCATTCACAAATCAGATTAGCATTTATTTGACTTGGTCTGAGGTTGTTCATCCCAGATATAAAAAGGTGTGTTTCTAATAATAGCTTCGAGTTATTTTAATAAAATAATATCTGGAAAATGTTGAAAGTGGTGGAATAGATGTATTGTTGATGTGTGGTGTATGGCGGTAATAATAAATTGGTAGTTTTAAAAGTAGAATAATTTTTAAAGTTAATACGTATACCATTCTGTGGGAGGTGGATTGCCAAATATGTTGTGTGTTAATGGTTAATTATGAAAACTTGAGGTTTATTAATCATACTTTACGTTAGCGAATGCAAAATGATCTAGGAGCTGTAGAATTTGAGCTCTGGCTTGAAGCGTGCCTTGTCACTCCCTTTCATCTTTGAGCTAGCATGAGCTATGAGGCCTACAATAAACCATAATCCATAATCTACATGAGCCACAATAAGCCATAATACCAGAGATTAGTGTAATGAGTGACAGCTACTTTCACTGTAGCTCAGGAAAGGGATTGTCGAGTACCGTATTCATGATTTGCCTCTCACACCTCTGGTCCACTCAATAATTTATCCAGTTGATTATGCCAGGTGTTGTAAGGCAATTCCTAAATAGCCTTAGCCCTCGTTGCCCTTTACCCCTTATGAAATGCTTTAATTTGAAAAGATTTGTCTAGGATTTAGCTACCCTTGACGACTAGGCACACAATACTATTTCCGGAATAGGGTCCAGACGTGCGTACATGATTTCCCTGTTCCTAGTCTTTTCAAGGGGAGCCCATTTATAGGACTAGTTGAAATCCACACCTAGTTCATTCTATTAATGAAAATCCAAAAATAGAATCAAATCTTGTAATGTATTGTTCAGTTAACACAGTGTTCGTGAACGAGAGCTGCAGCTGGAAAATGACATATAAAACGTCGAATATAATATCGTATAGGCCTACTACGAATAGAATAATAGGTACGCCTGTAAGAGTCCTGTCAAATTTGAATAAATGCGTCTATTTTTAATAATTCAACATTATTAAAATGATATTGTTATTGTCCAGTGTCTCCTCTGTCACTCCACCAGCTGATTTAAAATAATTATTTGGTTTTTGAGGGTCATTTTGTATTGTACTTGTCCTTTCCATTTACAGTGTATTGTTATTTATTTTACTCATTTATTGTTATTCATTTACAGTTTTTTTATTTATTTCATATTTTCCTACTATTGATCCTGAAAATTCATTGAAGTAGTGAACATGCTGCTGTTTTACCAGAAGTAGTTGACATTGAAGAAGATAATTATTTTAAATCCGTCTTCAAGTGATTTATTTTAATAATTATCGTGCTACAGTATTGAACTGTACCAATCGTTAACTAACACTGTTGAAGGCCTTAACAATAAATTTGGAACGCCCGCGCATGCGTTAAAATATACACTAACAAGGATCCGGCAATCGGTAATCGATTTTCGTGCTTGTTGATTGTCATTTCAGGTGAGGTGTCGCTGTAATTTGATTTGCATCTCCATTAAGAAAAAACCTACCGAGGTCACTTTTGTTTTCTTGAGAGGCGACTTTCGCACGCGGCTTTCCGCGAGTGAGCCAGGTGAGTGAGTCACTTGACAGAGGCGTTCTCGGCGGCAGGTGGGTGTTCGAGAAGTTCCCTGACTTTGGTCCCACTCATTCACCTGATGCTTCACATGTACTCACTCTGATTTTTTTTACTCGTCTTCTTTCCCCCCAACCAAAACCTCTATCAAGCTCTTTGTCTCTACATCGCCAAACTTCCAATGAATTATTCAAACCTGGTTGCAAATCATTTTTCTCTTGTTGAGAAATATCAGCTATTAAATCTGAAAGTTTACAAGTGTTGGTTACAACGATCTCGGCTGGTGCGCGAAAAACTATTATAAATAGATTGTCCCATTGTATACAAATCAGTATTACAACACACTTGACACTCATAAACCAGTATTGCGAAGCTTTTGTAAATTCAGATTAGACACAAAAATCGTGTCTTCGCTAGCAATAATAAATTCAGCAATCGCCCATTGTTTCAATCTTGATAGTCTCAACTATAAAAATGCATAGGTTTGAAAGTTTTTCGAATAGTAAACAAGTGTGATTTTTAGGTCAAGTTTACTATAGATCTGTGAGAGAACTATAGATCCTTTCTCCGTTGACTCCTCTATAAATTTCTCTCTGATAACGATAAAATACTATGATATTATATTCGTGAAAATTGTTGGGATATTGATGTTATAATGTTCACAAAAATACTGTTTTCCTTAATTTTTGGTTGAATATCATCAAAGAATTATGGGAAAAAGGAACTAGGTTCTTCGATCCTCCCTTCAAAAACAATCTCTGTCTTTGCTCTCTCATAGCAGGAGGCAAGAGTAGGATTTTGTATGACACAATGCGTATGTATGGTATGTTCATCTTCCATATTATATTTTTGTATATTTTAATCAAGCAAATTATCGAAGCTGCGATTGCTGACGTAATTCCCAACACAACTACAAACGCTTCAGTTCTAATCAAATTATAGAATCGTGACACCTAGAAAATAGGGCACCTAGAGATTTAGTTTAATTAGTGACATGCTGACTGCTTTGGCAGTATTTCATTGAGAAATTATAGGTGTTTGAGCTTATTCCATAAAATTTATAATAATAAATGATTTTGATTACCACCGTAAAGAAAAATAGTGGAATTATAGAGAATAGAATTGCATAACATATTGCTATTTGAATCAAGATTTGTTATTCTCGATTCAAAAATTATCACTGAGTTTTATCTTGATACAAGAACTGTATACTTCATCACCATCAGTTTCTCATGAGAAATAATTTCATTTTTAATTTCCTTCTTCTGTCCCAGGTTTGAATTAATTGTTCTTCTTGATGAACCGTTGTTTTCCCCCATGTATTCTTCAGCTGCATAATTTTTGTCAAGAAAAAACGGCTCACTACGTTTCCTCTACTAATTATGATTTACACTCATTGTTTGTTATTATTCTGAATTCGCGTAATGTATTATTATTATTTTAATTATTTACAAGGTTAATGTACCTTTAAGGGATTGAGATTGCTACGGAACGAATTGAATTTTCCTATCTCTCATGTCATGAATAGATTACAAGAGCACAGGTTGTATAACTTGGTTAAATAATAAGTCTTCCATGCTCTACCTGTGAACGTGTGAACTTTTATATCTTTCAGAGACGTTGACATGCTAATAAAGTTAGATTATCTTTAGCTGAGAATTTAACGTAATGAAGAAAGTCTCGAATATTTGAAAGTATAGCCTAAACGAGAAATTTTATTTACTATCATGATATTATTTTGCTTTGCATAAAATAAAATTGACAAAATGTAAAACTCCACTCTTAATTGATATGTTTGAAATGTTCTAATTTTATTGTTTTGTGTTATCTTGGCTGAATATAATTAAACCTTTCTAATTCAAAATTTATCAGTTACTTCAGATTATCTTTTCTTGGAGTGGAAACCTTTTGGTGAAGCGAAAAATTACATATAACCTGTTATAATGTTTGGACTGTTTATTATGTAACTAAATTAGGAATAGAAGAAGTTTCGGGCAATTGCCTGTTTTCTCATTCCTTATCTTGTATATTTACTCTAATAAATAAATAAATATAAAAAAATAAGAAATGTTGTATTTGAAATTGTCAAATTGAAATGTTTTCTTTTGTTTACGATTCAGAAAACTGAATCCAGTAATCTAATTTCTTCTGCTTTGACTCCAGTTCAGCAATTTTCAGTCTGAACCTTTTAGATTTTGTTAAAATATGTTTAGCCATGAAAAATCACCTTAGAGTCTAGAATGATCCTACAAAATTCTGAATTAGATGCAATACGATGGTTTAGAATGTTTGAGTGTTTACAACTACTATCATGATAAGATTTCTGAAGCAATTTCCAAGTATATGCTGCTTGAGTACAGTTTGGCTGTGAGCCATGAGTCTTCTTCCTTTTTATTCACGACGAGAATCAAAGTTGTTTGAAAACATGTTCTTCTGTCAGACTTCACAAAGCTAGAGAAGTTGTTTTTCTGCAATTTCAAGTTTTATAATGTGTTTTATTATTTTTCATGCAATTCATTATGCATTTCACTTGTCTCTTCGTTCTTTATTGATTCATGCTCAGCATTCTATGAAAGAACTGAATTAGACAGTCGTTGATGTATAATTTTCGAACAAATTAAAATAATGAAACATGTAATGTAGGGTGGATTCTTAAATATTATGGAAACACTATTCTTTTCAACTAGAGTTGTGAAGACATTAATTTTTTGGCAGTTGCAGTAATTGAGGCAATTGTTAATTTATTAATAAAAAAGCGTGTTTCAATGGCTATGGTAGGCTAATGGTTATGCTAATAATCAACGGCTTCATGGTCATGATTTTGGATTACCACACAGTACTCACTCCGAACTTTTTTACATTTAAAGTTTTTTGTACTCAGAATACATCCACCATAGTTGAATCACTCTGAAATGCATTATTAATTTTGGTTGAGCTAACAGGCTTCAAATTAATGGAGTATGCATTGTTGACTATTCACCATAACTGAGAACAGCTTTACTGCAGAGAAGTCATAATAGTTACGCTTACAATCTTGTACAGTTTTTTTAAGATTGTATCTAAGAACATTAATCAGATTAGTGGAGTGACCAGATTTCAGAATCAAATTAGCTCCGAGCGTTTTTTCTGTGGCGTTTGAATGAAAATGTCGAAATCAGTGTAGCAGGTCTGTCATTAGAGCAAGTTCTCACAGTAAACAGGAGCTCTCGTAATTGACCCATAGCTTTTTTACTTTCTTTTCGGTGTTGTTTTTCTCCAGTATTTCATAACTCAGTCCCGAGATTGTCAGTGTGCTATTAGCTGGGTTAATTTCGTAATATTTTAATGGGTGTTGCGCCGGTAATTTGTCGTGTAGTATAGTGCACGCTTGTCACAACAGCTCTATAGTACGGGGATAGAAGGGATCTTGGGCTGGGGGATATAGAATAGAAGGCCTGAACCAAGCTATTGCTGAACGCTCAGGTAATTCGATGCTGCCGTATCATTTTGAGTAGGGGCTTGTGGTGGTAGTGTGGAGGACTTCTTGCATGGACTGTACGCCGGTCGACCGGTGGGTTCAGGTTTTGCATGGTGACTGTACTTGCCGAACAGGTCTGATCGAGACACCTGTTGCTGGCCCTGCTTGCTGCTTGCTCTATTCTATACATACGGACCACGCCTGTCCC
Source organism: Sogatella furcifera (assembly GCA_017141385.1). Classification (NCBI taxonomy): domain Eukaryota; kingdom Metazoa; phylum Arthropoda; class Insecta; order Hemiptera; family Delphacidae; genus Sogatella; species Sogatella furcifera. Next base: position 49,002,273 of record CM029546.1, read on the forward strand.
CGTCTTCAGCTAAGCATCGAGTCTTGAGCTTGGGCTTATACTTGAAATAATACAACTTCCGTATCGACGTATGCACGTGTACTACAGAGAATAGAACAAAATCCGATACGGAAGTTATATGTATTGTATTAGTTTGCCCTCTCCTGAAGGCGATCGCCTCTGGAAGCCAGCGGAAACACCGGTTTGCTGGAGATTTTAACGCGACTCCGGATGTCGCTCATCATAATCTACGTTGTCACAAGATTTTTTCCTGCTCATCCTGAATCCTCCACACGTTACTAAAATTGACCTCAAAAATTTGTCTTCTCGAATTTAGGCTGTTGGATTAGCAGACGTTTGTTATATTGTTTTTATCAAAGTGGTTTGGTCATCAACTTGAATATCAACTTGTTACTATTAGTTGATTTGAAAATAATTGTATTTAGTTGATGTAACTTGAATAAAAGTCGATAGACCATTAGCATCATCTTCACAAACTATTTTTGTGTAACTCCACTATACAAGGTTCAAATTCGAAAACTTTTCGATGGATTTCGAATCTTTATTTGAATAATGGCGATTTGAAAGTAATGCGTAAACCATAATCTAAAGAAGAAAACAGATACATTTCAATAAAATTCCTGTGAATGAGCCCAGGTATCAAATGCGAAAATATAAACACCTCTCTATTCCCTTTCAATTCTGTAAAATCAGTGAAAGACATCAGTAAAATCAGTCCGTCACTTGCAACACTCACAGTACACTTGAAGCTTGACTGTCAATATTATTACTGTATTGGAAACGCTATAAGATATATCAGCTAGTAAAGATTCCTTTTATATTGAAGGAAGCTTTGCAGCTAATCAATAAGTCATAATGATAAGTTTGTAAGTCACGTTTCTTATGTACACAGCACACACCCATAATTTTTATCGATATTCTATTAATAGAATTGTCTATAGATATTTGAAGTTCATAGAGTGTAAGCACTGAATAGTTGATGTTAGTGTAGCAACCTTTTGGTCACTTGTATGAGGCAATCGGTGCATGTGCGCCGCGTTTATTTGAAGGAAAAGGCGTGTAGTTGCAAACTGGTCCGCGCCTCAATACACTGTCATGACCATAAACGAACTGATTGCTCTACAAAAACCTAACGAGCCATTCTACATAGCATTACCACTAGCACCATACTCAATCTGCTATTTACTTCCTATTGTGCTCCTACCATTATCCCTATTATGTCACTATTTTTTCACCATATCGTTGAATTAATGCTGTCAAATTCACTGGATTTGATTGTAGTTGATGTTTCCTGATGTCTAGATTTTGGAAGTCTATATTTATTATGAAAAACTTTGAAAAAGTTGTCCACACTTCCTGAAAACCTGTTCAGTTTTATGTGATGAAATTATTGGTTGCTCCAGCAGACAGTTTTTTACACTTGTAAACAAATCACAGTGTAGACATTTCTGGACCAACAAGTTTTGATAGTTGATGATTATCCATCTTCTTGTTATCCTCAACTAATGTATTGATTGAGGCTATATAATCCTGAATGGTTTCAGTTATTACTTACAATGTTAAAATTCTATGTTAAGTTGCGGACTTACGGGTAGTTTCGCTTGTGAATTTACAAGAATTTTCTACGTTGCTTTTATTCTCTCTTCTACAATTGATGAATTACACAAGATGAATTTGGTTCAATCCATAAATTTTTGATGAGGTTGGATTAATTTCAATTTTGTATTACTGTTTTACAATTATTTTCACTATGTGTAATTAATTTCAAATTAGCCTTTCATCTCCTTCTATCTGAAAAAAATAGGCTCTCTCTTTGACTATTTGTGAAGCAGTAGTCAACATGAATGAATAAAGTTTCAATCGAGTAGCTATAAAAATAAATTTGCCGGACAGTCTAGTCTCAAATGGGTGCCAGTCAACATACATTTCTTTGAAAAGGGTAACATAAAAATAACCGGGATCAGTTTGGAATGTAGACATTTGTTTTTTCCTGTGTGAAAAAGTTTGGCGCTAACTCAGAGAGTTTTACACAGTTTTATTCGTGCGGCGGCTCGCTGCCCATTTGTTCTGTTATCATTTGGGGCAGCCAACTTAGTATAGTCTGTCCAAGCAAAGAAGACCTTCGGGCAAGATGAGAAAATGACTCCAGCTCGGTCAATATTGGTTAAAAAGTTATTGATTTAGTCTCAATCTTAGGAAACATTCTAATCTATGATTTGAGAGCAAATCAATATTTTTGAACAAATATTGACCGATTTGGAGTCATTTTCTCATCTTGCCTGAGGGTCTTCTTTGCTTGGACAGACTATAGCATATGCCAACAAAAGTGGCGAATGTCCAATGTCTGTTTTCGATGCTAAGCTCTGTCAGAACAGTGTGGAAGTGGTTTGCTAGTGGGAAATCGTTTATCTGAGACTGCTCTCGACTCAATAATGCACTAGCAGATCGCTTGCCGACTGTCTTGACAGAGCTGAGCATTGATAAGAGTTATTCGCCGACCGCCAGTTTCGTTGGCTTCTGTGATAGTAGACAGTTCAAGTGGCCAACGGAAATAGAAGACAATTTTCAGACCCTGTAGCCAGGGGGTGTTTGTGGTGCTCTTTTAAATTTAGTTGATAAAGAATCGACCGAGTTGATCCCCGATTCACGCACGCACGTGAGCTGGCATCCGCCCCCTCCTCCCCTTAATGAAACTCAACTCAAGTATCATGACTACTTGATGTGCGTGGTGTATTTCTCGTTGGCGAGTTCAGACTGAACCTGACATGCATACTGGTCGACTTGGCACGGTCTACATGCCGCTCCAAATCGCCAATCATTATTTAGTCTACAACACAAACTCTTGAAGTTGATCCAACTTTGTGCGTTTGACTGGCCAAGTTGTGAGTAAAGTTGTTGGGTGCTAATGTGCTTTCTGCGAAACATCTACCTTCATTTCTTGATGAACAAGATTTCTGTTGCCAGTTCCAAGAAATATTGAAAATCAACTTTGATTATTATTAAGTCTTGCATTGAATTGATTGAATTTTCACCAAAGCCTTCCAACTATCTAAAATGAATTTTAGATTTATGAATTAGATGAACGTAACTATAAAAAATGAATAAAATGTTATTCATTTATTCATTCAAAGAGAGACAACACACACAATCATAATCATGATTGGGAAAGAGAAAACAGGCACATGCCCTTCGATCCCAGTTTTGATGAAAAGTTCAGTCCAGAAAAGGTTATGTTTCTTGAAATCTTCCAAACACAGATATTTTTATGCTAAAATGATTACCAGAGGATTTTGAAGGTTGATGTAAGAAATGAATAATTTTAAAAATCCACTCGAATAATCATCTAAAAACTTGGAAAATAATAATAAATTGAAAAATTTCGCGCCACGAAATTCATCAACTCACTATCTGATTACAACTCGTTGTTATAGTTAATGATGAATAAATAAAAATAAATAACTATTGATATAGTTAACAAACTAAATTGAAGAAACTAGCATTACTGCTTGAAAAGTATTGTCAATGTAAAGTTTGCTCATTGTAGACATAAATAATTGATGTTGATGAGAACTATCTCTCTTTGAAAGGAATGAATTTGCTTTGGTTGGTGACATATATAATTCATTGATTGGTAATAGTTTCGTGATTGGATTAGTCCTTGATGGGTTTATGAGTTATGAGTGATGGGCTGAAGTCGAGGATAAACTACTGTAGAAGAGACGAATGTGTGATGAGGATGGATTATGGAACCACTAATCTTTTTCATCTAGAGATGGCTTCTCAGGGGACAAAATGCACTCCCAGACACAAAATGTGTTGTATTCACTTTGTTTTTTTTTCAACGTGGAGCCAAACTGAAAGGTAGGCACGAGACAGTGGATGAGTCCTTTGTTCAGGTCTGTCAGGTACCATTGATTTTGTTGATCTGTAGGCAGTTTATTCTTTTGTGAAACTGGTCAGTCTAGGTGTGAAATGACTTTGGAACGTGTCTAGCACAATAACTAAATATATTCTTTGATTGTCAAAAATAATAGTCTTTTCCTAGAAAACAAAATCTTTTTTCAACAAATTCTATTATGAAAAGAAACATCAATCAATTTCAACGAAAGTCACGACAAATTGGAAACTTTTACATTTTAACTCACTATGCGTGCTTCATTTGTAGCTATGAAAAATTCAAGTTTTTCCCCATGTGCTGAAAATATCTTCTGCTAATTTTCATGAATTTGAATTTCCCTTGCTTTAAATCGTATTTCAAGGTATTATGCAGTTCACGTGACAAGGTGACATTCACTTATCACATTACCTGTGCAAGTTAAAGGTCTTGCCACGAAACCAAGGCTTGGTTACTCGATAAATTTATTATATCGTTGATCATTCAACCATGAAACGATTTCCTAACTGGCTTTTGGTTTGTAACACTTCATGTCTACAACCAATTTATCAATATTTTACACTTAGTCGTATATCTTGAAAATTGTAGATGTTTTTTGAGAGCATTTGAATATGGTGAACAGACATTTTTCAACTTATTTCATGAATGCCCCAATTGGAACCGTTCCTTGGTACCCAATCATAATCAAAGTTCCTTTATAGCCTTGACTTAGAAGTAGTCTAGCCTTGACTAACAAGTAATTTTCAAGGTATAGTTCACTTACATAAGATAATAAAGTCTACACCCTTTAATTTCTATACTTTGAAACGTATTCGAAGATCTTGATGCATCGTGAAATCCAAGTGCTTTGGAAAAAAATTGAATTGAAGTCTAAATAGAATATTTGATCTTGTATTAGACTGGAAATGCATTCTCTAATTAACCCTTATGCAGTTTTCCACTAAAATTATCCTCCTTTAAATCTCATTTCTCAAGAAGCTATAACGAATCCTAGTCGTTCACCTTGATAGTTGTGTTGCTATTACTAAAACATCCCTTCACAGTATTCTTTACAATATTTCAAGAATTATTCAAATTAGAAAATGTTCACACAAAACATTTTCAAATTTCTAGAAGTAGGCTATTTCAACAAAATTTCAAAAATGGCTGAATGCTTGTTTTATTTCTTGATTCTCTCCATACCTCTCACCCAATCATAAACACAACTCAATGATAATAATAGTGGCGAAAGCGAATCGTTATGTTTGTTTTGCTTATGCAATCGTTCATTGCAAGTCAGTTGTAAATTTCGTTAGTATCTCTTGACAAGACAGATACGTTGTTAGAGAAGACATTAAGTGGCGATCTGTACATTATTGTAGGAGCGACTGTCGGAGAGCAGTTTGGAGTGACGCTGCATCCGCGCCGAGGAGCAACGTCAAAACATTAGTTCTGGCAGACAGCGTCCGTTCGTTCTATTCGCTGTGACATGTTGATGACCCGACCGCTGGCTGCTTGCAAACGAATAACGACGCACATGCAAATATAGTCTGACCAACCAAAGAAGACATTCCGACAAAATATAAAAATAACTCCAGCTCGGTCAATATTGGTTTAAAAATTATAAATTTGATATTAAATTATAGATTAGAATGTTTCCTACAATTTGAGACCAAAACTATAAATTTTGAACCAATATTGACCGAGGTGGAGTCATTTCCCCATCTTGCCAGAATGTCTTCTTTGCTTGGACAGACTATAACAGCGAGATCGTTTTGGCAAGCATCGTGGATCATTTGTTTGGTTCGACTGAGCTGAGAGATATTCAAAGCCGTTAGTCGCGCGAATAGTTGCCTATAACTTATTACAGGGGTGGAGACAGAACTAAGTTGGAATATCTATACTATATACATATATTATTACTATGTGCGGAGAGGTATCTACCTAATTATATCTAGTATCACTGTGTATAATTGTACTTATGTATTTTAGTATGGGAGGAGACTGCACTACTTGAGTGCCTGGCTATGAATGGACGTTTGGCAGCGGTATAGCGAGAAGTCGTGGAAGTAAAGTTACATGCCCAAGTCCTAGCACAACTCCACTATTTCACCTTTCACACTGTTCATTCTGTCTCCTCCCAAAAATAACCTCGGGTCTCTACAACTGGCTGGAATTTCTTTCATGCTTTGGAGAATGTCAGTTGAACTTTACGGTGTGATAGGAAGTGCTAGACAATATTGTATGGTGATTCGATAATTATGGCTTACAATTAATGTTGATTGATTGAGAAAATTATTATACACATACTAATTCAACTAGAAGTTTTGTCTTTGAATCTACTGTAAAAATATGTTATTTACCGGATTTCTTAATGAATGGAATTACATAATGTTAATTTTAAGATAATTTGGGATGTTAAGAAAAGGATTCTGATAAAAAGATAAATTTCAATATTAGTATAATAGTTGATAAATAAAATGAGAAAATTACATACCCCTTTTTAAAAAACTTTAGAAGTATTATTTTACATTAGTATAATAGATTTGAAATTCCATAAATTATACATTATTATGTTTTCCTATCATTTTCATACATTTTGGGTTGAGTGCACGTTATAACATTATTTGACCTAATGGAACTCGGAAAAATTATTAAAGTTGTTGATTTAAAGAATAAATGGAATGGTTGTGAGCAGTCATAGGAACAAGGTTTGATTGTAAGGAATGATTGTGATTGGTAGTGCAGGAGTAGAAAAATAATAAATGGAGGGGAGTAGAATTTCAAGTGGGAGTGAGAGGTATAAAATAATAAAGAATGGAATAGGATATGTTTGAGAGGGAAAAAGAGTAGATTGAGAAGGAAGGGGGAGTGAGAGAGATAAGATCGTAGAGTGAATGATATGCAGATTGTAGTAAGGAAGAAATGCTAGATGGAAAGAGGGTAGAAGCAAGAAATTGGATAAAGAAGTGGGTGGAACATGGAAGAGAAGAAGTAGGGAAAGCTGGATGGTTGTGTTCTAATTGCACGTGTCCTCTGGCTGTGGCCAAACTGATATCATAGCGTTGTATAGTCAAGAATGCAAATAAGATTTTCGAACTACCTTAATTATATCCCATTTTGTTTACAACTTCCTAGTGTTTTGCATAAATCGAGGCACCTAATGAACGTTGCCATGAAGTAACTGTAAAATTTATGTTAATATTGGAGGCTCAGCGTCGTGTTGTTTGCAGAGCAGGTAGCCTATAGCTTCAAATTATAGGAGTGGGTACTCCTGGACAATGGGGTTGACGACCGTGGATACAAGAAAAATTATCCGCAGATTACAATCCCGACAAATATATCAGAATGAGAATCTTCTGTAATTATTTTTTTTAATTTCCTTGATTATTATCTCGTAGTTTAAGAGCACTAGATAGTATAAAATAGAGAGTTTTCTGCTATCTGGAAAGGACAGCAACTTGTTCAATACCGTTGTTATATCGCCATGGAAAACAATATACAGTACATAAAAAGCAACTCCAATAGCTGTGCAGAATTCCATGAGATAGGACTGAATCCACTCATGAGTATGAATATTAGATGCTTGAATGAATTAATATGATTTCTACACACTTACATCAGCATCATCAGTTATAGTTTTGAATCTCTATCTGAAGCTTCGTTTCGACGTTATTTGTGTGGATTTCAAATAAAGAATCTCTAAGTGAAAATAAATCTGATCATCTTGAATGCTGTGAATACTCAGTAAATTTTGTGTTGAGATCGTCAACCTCCCTTATTCCAATTAATTTTAATTAATTTTGAGCAATGTATTGTTCTGAAAAGTTTATAAATATAAATTTTAGTCAAAACCAATAGTTCTCCAAGCTTGTGGCTTGGCTGTTTTCAAGATCGGCGTTAAATCACAAAGGAAACCGTAATCGAATTAAATGATTTAATGGAGCGGAACAGTTATTATGAAGCATCCTATTGTTCAAAATAACAGGAAAAATTAGATTCTTGGTTGATTGGAAGTAATGAACTTGCAGTATAATGGACCTGCACTGAGATGAAAATACTAGCAGTATCTGTCAATTAAGAAAATTGTTTCATCAAACAAAAATAATTGGTTTTTTGTGCAGAAAATGATTAACTCATCAAGAGCAACGTTAAGTTTGAAAATTTATTGCCAAATTTCTTGCGTCAACTCCCAGTATAATACACAAGAACACAACCAAATAAAATTCTGTCGTTCGTCATTCCTGAAACGATCAACCAATACTTGCTTGCCATTGGCCCAAATACGTTCCTCCCACAAAATGGCGTCTGAATGACAAGAGCCAATCCTTTTGGGAAGGCGTTTTGAGAATAGGGAGAATACTAAAGCAAAATGGATGTTTGCATTGCGTATTGGTACAAACTACTTGACAGATCAGATAGTGCATAGTCCAATTGAGTCTTAAAATTTTTATGACGTGTTATATAGTAAAAATAGTATACCTCCTTGAAAATGAATATTTGCTTAGGATTTTTGAAAGCTCATTGAAATACAGCAATAAAATTATTTATACTTTGTTATATATTGATAATGTATATTCATTCTAATAATTACTGTATTGAATAATTTTTTATCAATTATACTCATAATTTTCCAATAATAGATTAAATGAATTGCAAAATATATAGGATCAATTTTTTCGTCTTATGTTATAATTTTATTCTTGTGTAGTTGTGAACATGATATTGTAGTACGTAATTGATATTGAATAAAAAGAATAGAAATTTCTATCAATTTAAAAAATTGTCATTGATAAAATCCCGAAACTTCTGTGTTCACCTTTACCAGTGATTGATAATAGAGTAACAACTCAGATCGGTAATTCGTTAATTAATAAACTTGTGGTGATGATAATTTATAGTATTTTAATAAAATTCATTAACGATTTTATAGCTGTCCTATATTATTTTAGACCGTTTTATACTTGATACGGAACTGTACAAAAATGAATGTATCAAACTAACGAGTTTGCATTGTGTTCTGTTGCAGATGTGAGAGAACGGTGAATCATGATCATTCGAGTTTTGCAGCCGATGGCATGTAGCTGCATGCAGCTGGGTCTGCTGCTGCCGCTGCTGCTGTTGCTGCTGAGGGGGGTGGGCGCATGGGTGCAGAACGTCGCGCCCAAACTCACCTTTCCGTTTCACGACACCTCCGCCGAACCCACGCACCGATTTGTCGGCAACGACTCGGCGGTCGATCTGTTTCGGCTGCTGCAGCTCGAGCCTACAACGGCCACCATAGGCGCCAGGTACATTCTATTTTATCTATAAAACTATCTATTTTAGTTGTCTATGCAAAATGCAACTTTTATCTGCTCTCACATCCTGGGCTGACCCGTGTCCAATTGTCGCTTCCTCTCTCCATGTTCCTTCTCCCCATTGTTGGAAATCTGTGACTAGGGACAGCCCAGTTCCTTTTCCCTTTTGTGTAGAGTCTGTGGTCATGGAACTATAAACATATAAATGCCTAAATGTATGTAGTATATATGTTTATATTGACAAGTATATGTATCCATTATACTGTATTACTATGTCTGTCGCCAGGAGAGCCCATTTCCTTTTTCCTATTGTTGATTATCCAGGGAAACCTATTCTCTATTTTATACCTATAGGTGTGTAAACTGTTTTGTATTGATGGAAACTAGCCTTTTAACCTTTACCACAGATAATGGAGCAGATGAAAGAGAATTACCACGGAGATCGTGGAGACTGTGACTGTCTCTGCTATGTCTCCAATGTCGTTTCTTTTTGTGAATGAGACAGGAAATGTTTGGAGATATATCAATGTCAAGGACACATATATTCAGAGGTTTTATAGTATTCTCTTATCACTCGGATGAGATAACTAGTGACGAGCGATTGGTAGTGATGTTGTTCATGGCGGTTTTAGCATAGATGATACAAGAATGCTAAACTATGTTTTTAGTGTCCATGAGGTTACTGAGGATATAACAGGGTCCTGGTTATATACTTCATGTCTTCAATTTTGCTTCATTTGGTTCTGCTCAAACATAAAATATATTGAATTTAACTCTCATAGTCATATCTGATAAACATCGTTTACCTGATTATCATCAAACATCCTCCTTTACATTCACACAAGTTTAGGACACTTTTTTCAGAATAAAACTGTATTTTTTACAGGAATGCATTTATTAGCCATTGTAATTCATCACTTGGTTATTTTGTTTTATTCACATACAATAAGCTGATGCCGTCTGTCATTATGGCTTTGATAATAATAACGACACACCCATTGTAGCCCAATTCCATCAATATTTTGTACAATACATAAATAATGAGACATAATTTACCCCAATTGTTTTATTTCAAAACTGAACTTTAAAACTTAGGGCTATTTAAAATAATTGAAAAATAAATGAAAATCAAATTGCCTTTTAAGAACTTTAAAATTATTAAAACACAGACATGTTTCGGGACATTAGCCACATTGATAATTGATAATTTTAAAGTTTTTAAAAGGCTATTTGATTTTTATTTATTTTTCAATTGTTTTATTTCAGTATATGCTCTTTCACAGTCCACAATGATTCTCGCCAAAATAGAAAACTTTCCGAATGTATACAATACAATATTATCGTAGTTTATTTCTAGCTCCAGAGTGCTTTTTGTGTAGTGAGTTAGTTGTAGGACCGCACAAATCGAGTAGCACAAAACTGAGCCGTAACGAACAATAATTTCAGTATTTTTCATAAGTAAATAAGCTGGTTTCCGCATGCAGTCCACGATTCATGTCTCACTGAGTTGTGGCTTACAGCGTTTCTTCAGCGAAGATTGCAATGAATCCTTGCTCCGGCCTCCTCAGCCCCCCCCCTCCACCTCATCCCGGTTGGCTGGCTTCACTCTAAATACAATGCAGCTAGTAGCTCGGAAATGTGGACACAAAGAAAACTGTCATTACTGTACATGAATGCAGACTTTTCCGCTTGACGTGGCTTCGTCTGGAAAATTACAACCCCGGGTCTCCGCGTTGAACAGAAACAAAAATGAACGTATCGCTTGCGTTTTCTTCCACATGTAATTTCACCTAACCAAACGAACATCACAAAGCTTAGTTCACGCTTATTTTGTTTCGAAATAAGTGAACACGCTTTCAAATCGCTATAGTCTGTACATGCAGAGAAGGCATTCTGACAAGATGGGAAAATGACTCCAGCTTAAACAATATTGGTTCAAAAATTATACATTTGGTCTCAAATTGCAGAAAACATTCTTATCTACAATGAGACCAAATGTATAATTTTTGAACCAATATTGACCGAGCTTGAGTCGTTTCCCCATCTTGCCAGAATGTCTTCTTTGATTGGGCAGACTATACCAGCTCGATGAAGTTGTGCAAGTTTCACTTGGTACCGAATTAACCTGACGTTTAAATGTGCCTTCTGAAAATAGGATCTGAAATCACAAAAAGGTTCCGGAAAGTGAGGCACGTTACTTGTTGCAATGACGTACAGAAATTTGTTATACATTTTCAGTAGTGTTTCAAAAGTATTAAGTATTTTCTAATACATTTTCAGTAGTGTTTCAAAAGTATTAAGTATTTTCTAAGTTTACTATCAGTAACATGTAACTTAATATGAGTTCTAATTACCATATTGGTTTATAATCAATATTTTGTATTGTTCTCTATAAGAATATTGAAGATTATGTTAGCCAGTTTCAGTTTTCAAATCCAATTGTTTATTCGGGTCTGAGAATAATTCGATTTTTCAATTGAATTTGATTCAAGGGTTCAGGGGATTTCGGAAGTTATAGTTTCACAAAGCATTCACAGTAAGCTCATTTTTCCTTGTTCAATAGATTCATTACATTATGCTGTATGTATATTTAAAATATTGTTGATAATTGGCTCGCTGGCCAAAACTGGTTGTGAGTTTGTCCATTCGTTTTCTATTGTCTCTGAAATAGCTGGTCAATAAATTCAGTGTCGTGGTTCCTTTCCAACTGTACAGTATCATTTGCAACACACCTTTTTTTCTCCAACTGTAACATATGCTCTGTGTAACGAACTATAATTGATTGTACTACCTTATGGTTCATGTTTCATCATTGCACGTCACTCTCACCCTTCTCTATGATATGACAGACGATCTAGTAGGGTTTCGCCGTATGCAACATGTTTTGGGGTCTTGTTTCCTCTTCCTCCTTTTTTTAGTATGGGACATAATATTAGAACCGTGGAAACATGAGTACCAATTATTATCATCGCTTATTATAATTTTAATACCGCCCCTTAAACTCTATTATTGTATTGGATGGGCTCCCTAAATATTTTATTAATAATGATAATAATTTTTATTGAAATTATGTTTCTAGTTCCTAGCTTTTTATTCACTCATTATTTCATGAGTACTTGTGAAGGATGAGAAATTGTTATTTGTTGAGTAGTTGTGAAGGTGTTATTGTGGTAGTTATCCATTCAAATGGAAGGCAAGTCATTGTCAAACCAAAGATTTTTTATTAAAACAAGATGTTGTTAATTTGCAGGCTTATCAAGAAATATTTCATTTCATTATTATTCATACTATGGTACCAGAGAGAATAGAATATAACAATATTATAAAATTATAGAATGTAACAATATTATAATATTTATAATTTTATATATTTATATATTTAAATATTTATAATATTATAATATTGTTATATTCTATTCTCTCTGTATGGTACTCATATCGAAGGTAGGGCTTTCATTAGAATGATATTTGTGTACAAGTTTGAATGACCATGAAAGGTTTGGGTATCATGGATGTACTTATGAATAAATATTTAGAATTCTTCCATTGAATTATCTAGTTTTGTAAAATATCTAGCAATTTCCAGCTAATTAATACTTGAAGCAGTTTAGGAGTGATTTGGTTTACTGTAGATGAATCAAATCAATTCAAACCGATTAATCAATTTATTTATAGCCTATAACTTGTAATTAATTGTTTGGTATTTTCAAGTGGACGTGAGATATAAGATAACCAATTATCATTAAAATCTCTCACCTTGGAGCTAAAAATAAGACGTGCTCAGTGTTTATAAATAACTTGATTGATTGATTGATTGATCAATCTGTCAGAATGGCTCAGTACTAAATGTCGTCTTCGACTTCTAATTATTATTATATTGAATTTTTCTTTCAATAATTTCATTCCATATGAATTTTATTAATTTAATTCGAATTCTATTTAACTTCTTTCACCTGAGGAATACTTCTTCGTAGAAGTCTAGTAGATTACTTTAGATAACTTCAGTAGACTACTTTATTACTAATTTGGCTCATGATAGCTGATAGCACTGTTAGCATATTTCAATTTATTTTTATTTTTTGGTTTACTTCTTTATACCAAAAATAAAATAAATACATCCATGAGAATTTTTCCGTTTCATTGGAGAAGTGATATTGACAGTGACTTGAAGTAAACCTTTTTGGATCACTCTATCAACACTCCCAATTCACTCCAGTGGTCTTATCTCCTAGTTTTTGTTTATAAATCCAGAATGGTCTTCCCTCATTCACTCTCAAAACACATCACAATAAAACAGACGTATTCTGAAGTTGAAATCTTTTTTTGGCATCACTCTCTTTTAATGGGTTGGTAAAAAAGATAAAACCCTTTTCTTTGTCTGCAATTATCCTTTCTTTACGTGACAGCCATGACAATTATCGATCAACATATGTTTCACTCTAAAAAACAGAGGAGTCATAACGATTCTAGGTAATTTATTTTTTGTTACGTTTTCCTGGAGGGAGGCTAGAGGATATTCTTACTTTTCGAACAATGAGTTGTTCTTTATTTAAAAGCACTATTATTTATTTAAAGCACTATTATTTATTATTTTATTTAAAGCACTATTATTCTATTGATGAAACTAATGCTAGTTGTCTTATCCTGAACTCTTTAAAGTAGGCCTATTCCATGAATAGTGTTCCAAGCTTAGTATTCCGTAGTTACTAATTACTATGAGCCTATAATATATTATGTTTCCCCTTTAAAAATCATCTAAAAAAAATCCTCAAGTACCTTGCTGGAGGCCAGTTACATAGTTTAAAAACATCAATTATAATTATCGTTATTTGATAGCTTCTGTGGTAAATGTGTTTTTGTAATAGGTTAAATACACAATATTCAGGCATACCACATGATACTGATGTACAAAAAACTCATATTTTGCAGCAATTTTGTTTTTGAAGAAACTCGAAAAACTTGATGATAATGACTATAATTTGTAATATCCTATTTGCATTTGATAAATTGGCACTTGATTGTAACCCATTGTTACATAGATAATTGTAACACTTCAAAAGAATATGTGGTGCAGTTTTATTCTAAGAACCACATGAGGCACCAATAAAAAAGTTGATCCCTACTTCAAATTATAGTGTTTAATACAACTTTTCCTGATTATAAACGTAAATAATATGCCGCCTCCACAGAAGAAATGATTTGGTTGAAATACCTGGTAGATTCTTGTTGACCTTGAAGAAATACTGTTGAAACACTATACTTGACAGGAAATTGTTAACTTGGAAAACACAGGTGGTGTGAATAAGATAAGATGAGTAAGTGAATGAGTGGCTAAGATTATGTAAGGTTTAATATCAAGTTCATCAAGTTATTTCATAAGTGAACAACACTACTGATTGTGAAATAATCCTTTTAGTATTACTCATTCATTAATAAAATATTTTAATCATTATTACTTATTTACATTATAGTTGTAAAAGAAATAAATCTAATAAAACTTTTTCTTTCTTGTTTCAGAAACGTTGTATACAACATAAGTCTTTCAAATCTGACTGAATTCAGGAGTCAGGTAAGCTGATCGAGTATATGTTATCTAATTGAATACTACAATAAATAATCAACTTTATTTTTGTCTGTTCAAGAAGTTTATACTGTAATATAAGGTGGAAGTGTGGAATATTGCTGCTACCTGATAAGAAATGTATGGCTTTAATTTGTCACTGTCAACAAATGCATTTTCACAAATATTTCAAGGCAAAAAACTCTCCTAATCAATTTCTCAATCAATATACAAATTGTTCCTTTAGACTAATAAAAAAAATATTATTTTTCCCATCAATTATCACATAGCAGTTCATTCATCTTGTTCGATATTGAATTGTTAAAAATCTCGATTTAATATAGAAGTGTTTAATAGATTATTATAGAAGCAGTAGCAGATTATTCTTCTAAACTTCAGAGCTCCATTAAACTGCCGAAACCATATTATTCAGGAATGTAAAGCATTCGAAGCAAAATGGAAACAGTCGGATACTTGATTTTGATAGTAATTTGATACTGTAATTCATTTTCCGAGATAGCTTCCATTTAAAAACTACATTAAAGCTGGGAAAAAACATCTTTCAAATCAATTTATTCATTTAATTTTTTTCCATTTTGTTTCAGAGGATTGTTTGGCATCCAACTGGAGCTCATAAAGAGTTATGCTTTCTGAAGGGAAAATCAGAAGTAAGTTTAATAATTTCAATAAATTCTAATAATTCTAATTCATAAATCTAAATAACATTTTTTATTTTCAAAAACTTTATTGTTATTATGCATTATCATTTCACACAAGTGAGGACTGAAAATACTTCACTTGTATAATGTAATTTCACGAAACGTTGTTTGAAATTGTAGGTTTTGTTGAAAACTTGGTATTGTTGGTTTACACAAATGAAAACTATCACTCAATTTAATAGTGTGTTCGAATTATATACGTTTATTTCCTTATATTTATATATTTTACGTTTATACAATATAATATAAGTATATTTCATCTCTTGAGATGAATTTTTAGGCTATTTTTAATTCCTAATTGTTTTTTCTTAGAATTCTTCGATGGTAGCCTACCCAGAGAGTATAGAATATAAGACCAACTATACTAGGGTAAAAAAGAATTATACTATCCGCTGTGATGGTATCACCAGGTTTTTTCAATTCTATAGATAACTGATTATAATAATTGCATTTTATTTGTTTCAGCATCACTGTCATAATTATATTCGTGTAGGAGCGAGAGTAGATGACAGCCAACTATTGTTATGTGGTACAAACGCCTATAAACCTCTCTGCAGGACCTACAGTATAAAGGTAAGCTGAAAACTTCTCTAAATAAGGAATAATTTTTGTTGGTTTCCTAAGTGAAGATCAAAATTTTTTTGCGTAACAATATTCTCTAGATAAATCAGGGTTGTAGAATATTTTTCTACATGAAACAATATTATCTAAATAAATAATATAAGTTATTATTCTGATTATTTTTATCAGCATAAATTGAGTCTCGGTTTTTGTGAATAGTCATAATAAACTGAAATCATAGTTGCTGTGATGCAAGTCAATTCGATAATTATGGCTCAGCAAAGTATGAATTTGCTATTACACATTTAAATAGGTAAATAATTGGTTGGTAATAACAATAACTAGCTCATTTAGTCAAATAATTCGATAAATTGTGTTTTTTACAGGAAAATGGAGAAGCAGAGATGACAAAAGAGACTGAGGGTCTAGGAAAGAGTCCCTATGATCCTGAACACAACAGTACAGCCATTTACTCCGGTAATAATTCATTTTTCTTTAATATATAGTAGACAATTATTATAAATTATGTTATATAATAAAAAATAAAATTATAAAAAATAAACACGTTTAATAAATAAGGGAACTAACTACTGGTTATTCAAAAATAAATTGAGTTTAAATAAATTTGAAAACTCATCACATTATGATTTCAATAATATTCATTTCGAATAAAATTTTATTGTTTAAATCAGCGCACATTATTAATATCATATTAAAACCATAATATGAGCCGGGTGAAAAAATCAAGCTCAGCTCAGCCATTAACATTCTCCCTTCGAACTTCGATTATTATATAAGTCCATAATCATGAAACCAAATAATGACCAAATAATCTATGAAGGACCTAGGGCGAGACAAAAATATTATAAAATTGCGGTTTTTTTAAGAATGCCATTTGAGGTGACGTAATTAGTGGGAGTAGCCTACGATGTGCGGTTTAACCAAAGACTGACCACCACTACAGTATTGTGACTCCTACTGTTTCTTTCTTTGTATATCTTTTATATGTTTAGCTGTATAGTATTATAGGTCTATTATCTGTGCAGTATTATAAGCTTAGGTATTTTTTGGATTGTTTTGGAAACGGTCTCGTACAAGAGACTCTCTCTATAACGTTAATTTTTCTACAACGATGAATTTGCAAGAGTTCTCTTTGTTATTCCATAAGTTTCAAGACTCTCTTAATAACGTGATGGAATTTATAAAATTGTCTGGTCCGTTCAATAAAAAAGTCTACTGTAAATGAAAATTTAAAAAAATATCTATTACTATAATTATGAAATTTATCAAGTTTCATATAATAAAGACCATCTAAATATTGTCATTTTGAATAATTACCTTATAGAAATTACCTGTATTTACCTGTATCTATTTACTTGTATTTACTTGTAAATTATCTGTATTTCATGTATTATTTTATTTTAATTGCTTTCCTATTTGAATTACAGATGGCCAACTGTATGCAGCTACGGTGGCTGATTTCTCTGGTGTGGATCCACTGATATTCAGAGAGCCGCTGCGGACAGAGCGCTCCGATCTAAAGCAGCTGAACGAGCCTAGCTTTGTCAGCTCGATAGCTTATAAGGACTATGTACTCTTCTTCTTCAGAGAAGCTGCTGTTGAATACATCAACTGTGGAAAGGTCAGTTTTGTTCAGTTCTTGTTAGTAGAAAAATCTGTTCTTGGGCTGTAGTTTTTATGGGTAGGGTTTTTATCGGGTTGTCGTTCTATCTACTTGTAAGTCCCACATTTCATTGATCAAAAAACATTGGTAAAATAATTTTTATGTAGAAAAATACATGGTTACAACAATGTAAAGATGTCCTTAGAGGTAGCTGAAACGCCAACTCGCTCAAAATCGCTTCCATATCAACCACAGTCGTATTGAGAGTTTTGGGCTAATATAAAGTAGTGATGAATTGAAGCCCAAAGTGAAGGCTGATTCAGCACTACATCTACATCTATTTTTATTTATTTCATGTATTGTTACAATTTCGACTTGATTGCAAGTATTTTAAGTGAACGATGATGTTTACACGATGAATGAAAGCTACCATTGATTCTCCAACTCAAACACCCAATCTGATAATAATTGAAGACATCTCAGAATACTTCGAGAAAAGTAGTGAAATTGATCAATAAATTGCAAGGAATAACATACTACTACTGGGAATAAATAAATACTACTGGTATGAATGACTCGCCAGAGTTTTGATTACTTAAATGGAATTGTGATCTGACTGATACGATTGGTGGTGAAATCAACCTACCAACTACCGGTTGAAGTAACGGACTTTATCAAGAAAAATAACTACCAATAACAGTGGTGTAACTGACTGAAACAAGAAAAAATCACCACTTACTGTGTTATAACTGTCTTTATCTTATTAGCTCCCCAAGTAATATCTCTTCTGGGGTTTTTGAAGTAATGTAGTAACTTGGATTTCTTGCCAACAACTTCAATTTCGATTAGCTTGTTCAAATATTTGGTTAGTTTAGAGATGTACTGCCATTGTATGTATTTGAATGTGTGATTTGAATAATAAGTTTCTCTATTAGTTGTGAGATGACTAATATCTTTTTTCTTATTTGCAGGTTGTTTATTCTAGGGTGGCTAGAGTTTGTAAAAATGATAAGGGAGGTCCTCATCAGTTTTATGATCGTTGGACTTCATTCCTGAAATCTCGGCTCAATTGCTCAGTTCCTGGCGATTATCCCTTTTACTTTGACGAAATACGTGAGTACTCTAAATCTAGTAAAATGTCAATGTATCTTTGATGAATGATTTTCATTATTAAGCATTCCCTGTCTCTCGCATAAAATCGAGAATCATAATGTCTGGATAACTCCAGTTTAACATAGATTAACCTAGTCTCAAATGCGTACCTACTAGATGAGGAAAGAAAGAATCATGAGATATTTAAAGATCTAATTATTTTTATGGAGTTGATATTTTTATTAATTTTTTAATACTGTTCCAGTAGCCGAAATATTTATATAATATTCATGAAAAATTGTCTTTACCCCAAATGCGTGAAAAGTCAATAATTGTGTTTGATCGCTGTAGAATGATGTCATGTAACAGAAGCAATGCAACGAGAATCAATGATGAAATCTCACATCAAAAGAATGACGTCACTCAAGATCTTATTGGAGAATCTAGTGAATTATTTGATAATTCTTCATCAATTAATACGATATTCAATGAAAGATCATCTAAATGACGTGCGTAATGTATAACTTGAAAACAATGCGATATACTGAAAATTATGCCATAAAAATAATGCCATCTTCTGAAAATTATGCCATAAAAATAATGCCATCTTCTGAAAATTATGCCATAAAAATAATGCCATCTTCTGAAAATTATGCCATAAAAATAATGCCATCTTCTGAAAATTTTGCCATAAAAATAATGCCATCTTCTGAAAATTATGCCATCTTCTGAAAATTATGCCATAAAAATAATGCCATCCACTGAAAAAAAGCCACAAAACAATGCCATATACTGAAAAAATGCCATATCCAAAAAATGGCCATCATTTTGAAATTTGGTTTTAAATTTTTCAGAGTCAACTAGTGATATTATAGAGACGAAAGATGGTCAGAAGATGATCTACGCTGTGTTCACGACGCCCGGAAACTCGATCGGCGGATCCGCTGTGTGCGCCTTCACCATGGATGACATTATGAAAACATTCGACGGATACTTCAAGGAGCAGACTTCGATGAACTCCAACTGGCTTAGGGTTCCTCCATCAAAGGTGAGTTCGACCTCAGAGTAGGGAGAACACTTTCCTTTTCTTTTTGGGTCCCTTATAGAGATTGAGATTTTTACAAACCGTTGAATTCAAGAACCGTTAAATGTAAATGTCCAGTAATATTGGCTATTCAGTAGCCAGTATTTCATAAAAAAACTTTTGTTCAAATGCGAATGAAATTAGCAATGATTGTTGAATTTGTGTTTTATAAACAGTTAAATTCTACAGTATTGCTTAGAGAAATTACAAGCATCCTTGAATATCATCATACTCATCTGATCAGAGATTGTTTTTTCAGCTCAACTTTCAATTTTCTCATATTTTTTACTTGTTTACAGGTTCCTGAGCCTTGAATATCATAATACTCCATCATTCATTTGATCTGAGATTGGTTTTTTCAACTCTGAACTTTCAATTTTCTCATCTTTTTCACTTTTTTATTTGTTTATCTGAGCCTTGAATATCATAATACTGTATCA
The DNA here is from genome assembly GCA_017141385.1 of Sogatella furcifera. Taxonomy (NCBI): domain Eukaryota; kingdom Metazoa; phylum Arthropoda; class Insecta; order Hemiptera; family Delphacidae; genus Sogatella; species Sogatella furcifera. The sequence continues at coordinate 49,022,527 of CM029546.1, forward strand.
TTTATCTGATCTCAGATTGATTTTTTCAACTCCTTTCAATTTTCTAATCTTTTTCCGTTTGTTACAGGTACCTGAGCCTCGGCCCGGTGACTGTGTGAGCGACAGTCGAACTCTTCCCGACGTGTCGGTGAATTTCGTCAAATCTCATTCACTGATGGATGCAGCAGTGCCGTCATCGCTCAGTCTTCCATTTCTAGTTCGCATCAGTTTCCAGTACAGGTTCACTGCGGTCGCGGTCGATCCACAAGTGAAGGCCATCAATGGAAATGCATATGATGTTGTTTTCATCGGCACTGGTAAGTCGTTAATCTTCTTCTGTGGCATTCAAATGTTTCACGGGCAGTAGTAAGTTGGACATTTGACTTCAGCCACCGTGAGATTAATTCATCCAAATGAACAGAAAAACTTTTGCTGAAGCTGAATTTATGAGCTTTTATTTATTCCAAAATGAAGTCAGCACCTTACCTTGAACAGAAACCCTATTTTTGTGAATACTGTAGTAGATATCTTATGAGTTGTATGAGTTTTATTCAAGGAAATCTTATCTCATCTTAACATTATTGTGAGATTTGTTACGGTACACATGTTAAGCCGGTATTAAACGGTAATATTTCCATGTCATATGTTAATCAAATGGAATGAAAATACGAAAGTATATTTTCATTCTTATATTTTATTTTTTATGTGTCATAGAACCATTAAAGTGTAATACCGGTCTAAGACAATACCTATATTGAGATGGCCTATATGAAATGAGCTGATGGCCTGAGGCGTATATGAAATGAGATGAAAATATGAGAACATATTTTTCTGTCATAGGATTATTTACATCCATGCCGGCTTTACACGTTTTCACATGTGTGAGAATATATTAATTTTGGTGGTTACAAAAATTGTAATGAATTCCGTAGTTCTGAATGAATAGGAATGTTTTAAACATCAAGTTTTCATATATAAGCTCTCATAGATTTACATAAAATGTAAATTTCTTATTTCAAATTTTGTTTCTTATGTCTGGGAAAAACTTATTATCCAGTACAATATAATTATAACTATTAGAATTATTGATTGAACATTGTTCTACCGTTGGACATATGTTAAGCATGATAATATCATAATATAAATATGATTATATATTTATGTAGTATTATTTATAATTATCTTATTCTAATTGCAGATGATGGAAGAATAATCAAAGTTATAAATGTTGAGAATGAGCCGGATGTGAAGCCTGTTGTCATAGAAGAAATCCAAGCTCTTAAACCTGGAACTCCAGTACGCAATCTGAAAATCATCAGGGTAGAAGGCCTCCCCGATAAGCTTATGATTATTGCTGATGAACTTGTGCAGACGATTCTGCTGCATAGGTGTACAGCACCCAAAATGAATAACTGCGGGTAAGTTTCACAATTTTTTTACTGTATTTTCATTGCTGTGATTGCATTCCAATAATCCGCACCACAAAGTCAAATTTACTATTATTTTGCATTCATATCCTGTTAGATAGAGTAGAAAACTAATATATTATCCACATCTATCTATTTGAAGACCTTAGTTGAGTTGCAGAACTATTGCAAGGCTGAATAGACTCCCAAAAATATCTAATGATATAACACAAGTCACGTTTTGAGTACTTGTGAAGGTCATATCATTGTGGTAGTTTACCATATTAAATAAAAAGGCTAAATATTCTCAAACCACAAACGATTTGACAATATAAGACATATTTTTATTCGATTTGGATAACTACCACAATACGACCTTCACAACTACAGAAATTAATTGATACCGTAACGTCAAGTGATGTAATTTTGCATGTTTTTTATTTCTCCTGGAAAAACCTTCCCTTGTCCTTTACCATCGATTTTTCAAACTTCCTATAATTCGAACTCAAATGGTTATTCCCTGAATTCCGAATAAGTTAGGATCTACTGTAAAACTAATTCAAAAAAATAATGCTCTGACTGTTTCTAATAAAGATGAACAAATAAATTTCAACTAACCATATTGATATTCATTTTGTGGAATTGATTGGAATGTGGAATTGAATTAGAATCTCGAATTGAATTGGAATCTCGAATTGAATTGGAATGGGGAACTTAGTCATGAATCAATTATTTTCTGTCAGGATGTGCATTGGAATCCAGGATCCATATTGTGCGTGGGATACCAGCGAAGATCGATGTGTGGCCGTGAATGATTTTGTTGGCAGTCACAAGCTTCTCTTCCAAAACATTCCTCGTGGTCAACATAAAATGTGCAAGCCTCGTAAGTATTTTTGAACTTTTCATACTTGAAAATATTCATCTATTCGAATGCCAGTATTTTCTCTCAAACTACAATCCATGTGAATATTGATCCATGTGAATGTTGAATCCATGTGAATATTACTGTTTATACATTGACAGATTTAAACTCGCTTCAATTTGGCATTCATCACCTTATGAAAAAATAATTAATTCTTCCTCAATGATACTGTGGGTCAAACATTTATTTTGTAAACACAAATGACAGCATTTCGTCAAGAATCAATGTAGAAAAATCCGTCTCATATCAGCATGAACAACATTCTAATAGATTCTGACTGCTCATGGAGAAGATTATAAATTTTTCCTTGCTTACCACAAATTCATAAAATTTCACTGAATTTCACACATTTTGATGAAATCCAGTGTAAATGTTAAAAATTTTAATTCTATCCTTTGCATGCAATCTCTCACACTGTGAACTCTCCTAGTTTCAATAATTGATATGATACTGTAAATTATTTGTAATTTAATCTCTTATCAGAGCACAAGAATAATTTTGAATTTTATTTTCAGCTCATGTTGTCTCTGCTGTGGCTGTGAAACCTTTGGAAAGAGGAATAGGTAAGTCGAGTAATATTTTTACCGCTAGTTTTGATGCAAAATAAATTACTATTCACAAATCCTGTACATACAGTAGTTGACAAAACCAAGATGATGAGACCTTTTCAACTGAAACCTCGTGGCCATTGAGTATTCCATGAAGGGTCGAAGTAATGTTATTAAATGACGGAAAATTACTTCGATAGATCACTAAAGATAATTATTATATGCTAATGTAGCCTATTTTGTTGCAATGGATGCCTATAATTTTTCTGAGGGTGATGCCCATATGAGCTCCTAGACCTGTGCGTAAGTAATGAGAGGGATTTTGGTGAGAGATGACGATTATTTTTCAGGCAGTGGAACCGACGGTTATTGTCACCTCCGAAGGATGGGGTGGCCGTATTTATAATTTTGATTGAGCTTATTGCCTATTTTCAATTAATCTTGGTGTTGAATTCGAACCTTGACTGCTTGACAAAGATTCACCGATTGGAATCCAAGCTCTATTCGCATCTTTTTTATATCAATTCAAGTTTTCATTTTCAAATCAAAATTTAATTATTTTCTCCTATTACAGCTGGCGATGAAGCGGGGAAGGAAGAAGTGATATGTCCAAAGTGCTCCTTGTGCAATCCAGTTCCATGTACAAGTGGTAAGTTCATTTTGAAAATTCTGAAAAATATGGCTTTGAAAAATTTCATCTCTGACTTTAAATCAATATTATCTCATAGTGAAAAATATCAGAGTAATTTGAGACTCCTCCAATGTTTGTGGACTTTCATCCAGACTTTTCCTCCGTATTATGAAGACTATGCTTGAAATGATTATAATCTTGAACTTTTTATTAAGCGTTCAAGTAGTCAGATTGATAAAGTTTTTCCTCCCAGGAAGTTTTTTACTCACTTTGAAATCGAAATAATGTTTCAATGTAGCCACTCAATATAATTAATTTTTAGAGTTTATAGTTTGACTGATTGGAAGCAGATGATATGGACTACAATAGTGAATTAGTGCATTAGTGAATGATGTATTATGATTACTCAATGTAGGTAAAAAATATTATTGAAACCCTTTGAAATTACCTGTTTTCACAGTATTTTTCGCTATCCCTCAATTAAGTGTGTTGTTGTTCTCTATTCTCTTAATTTGATACAGTATTACACAATTTGAACATTATATTTATGTGTATTGAATGTATACTTTCTGATTAATTAACTTCGATATCGTTATATTTTATGCAGAGTTTATATTGCTAAAGCCACGTTTACACCGGAATGTTAATAACATTTGTTAATAACTTTTATTATAATAAGTTAAATAATTAAATTAAATTAATAAATGAATAATTAAATAATTTATTTCTTCACAAAATACAGATAATAATAAATCAAAATTCTAATGATAGATGAAGAGACTAGAACAAATAAATTCAGAATTTGAAATTATACAATAATAAAATTCACTTCGAATAATACAAAAAAGAACAAACTCAAATATTTTAAGCCGCGTATCGACAGTCCGAGGCATGTGCCGCGAATGCCTCAAGGTACAGTCTGTTCACGCAAGGAAGAGTCTTGCTACTACTACCAGTCTACTATCTACTCAAGTCTCCAGCTCGGTCAATATTGGTTCAAACATTATTGATCTGGTCTCAATTAACATTCCGATCTTCAATTCAAGACCAAATCAATAATTTTTGAACCAATATTGACCGAGCTGGAGACTGGAGTAAAGCCGCGTATCGACAGTCCGAGGTATGTGCCACACATGCCTCGGACTGTCGATACCGGGTTTGCTAGCAGCCAGGCAAACGCGGCACACAATTTGCAGCGAGCAGTGCCTGTTGCCTCGCAACTCACAGCGAACAATTCTACAAACTAACCTCAAAATTGTACCCCATTCCTATGCATTTTTGTGATTGAGAATTCTATTTGGGTGCAGAAGGTTGTAATAGGCAATAATAAACATTGCCTTAAATTTTTATCTACTAATTGAGCACAAACTAACCTCCAAAGTCCAAATTATCAATTGTCAGAGCTTAGTTGCTTTGTCTCCTGCTTGATGGCGCTAGTCAATTTGTTCGCGTGCTCGCATTTTTGGTTAGGCCGGTATATAATTGTATGATAATAAAACGATAATAGTTCTATGATATGATTTGGTATTTTCATCTCTTTCCATATGATCAGGTATGCTCATAGAACGATTATCGTGTAATAACGGGCTTACAAAAATTGCAGATCACACATATGCCTCAGCCATGAGTTCATACTTTTTTTGCGTCAACAGACTGTACCGCGAGGCATTCGTGGCACATGCCTCGGACTGTCGATACGCGGCTTAACAAATAATCATTACAACATTCTGCCAAGAAAAGAAGTTATATAATATATAAGTCTATATAAAAATACGTTTTACCAAAAAGTTATCAACAGTCTAGTGTAAACATGTCATTATTTACTGGAAAACTAACTTTTGTTATCTCATCACAGATGGACAAGCTCAAGAAAAGATAGTGATCTATACAGCCGACACCTTAGGAATGGCTGTAGCCACATCAGTACTGGCAACGTTGGTAGTTGGATTTGTAGCTGGTTATCTGTTTTCAAGGCATTATTCACATTTACCTATGCACACGCATCATCAACTTAACAGGTATGCTTTCTATTTCCAATTATTTTGTTCAATAAGGACGATAAACCTACACTACACTAAAATTTTCACTAACTTTTGTTAGATCAACACATGAATCAAATTCAATTGAACCGCTGCAATTTGATATCTAATTTGATATTTGCGCTTCTAAGAGCAATTTTTTATAAAACTGGCCTTCAGTGTGATTCACAAAGCTCATGATTGTTTGTATAAAAAATAGCGTTCATTTATTCATTTTAGCCGTCAGTCCCGGCTGCTTAAAAACAGTCGTTAAGTCATGTCAGAGGCCTTGAAATTGATCAGGAGCGACCTGAAAACTCTGACACCAGACCTGAGCCAGCCAGGTCACACGAATATTATTATTATTATTATTCATTTTATTACAATTGCAATTCAGAGGAATGAAAAAACAGTGGCAATATGGTTTGAACCTCCTAATTTCCCGTACCTGTTATCTAATTGTGAAGGATAACAAATTAAAAAAAACATTCACTCTAAATTGTTTATTAAAAGTGTAGTAGACTAACTTATGTGTTTATTTTCAGTCTTTAATTATTGTATGCCTTTTATAACAATCTATCTTATTGTTTGCAGACTGACTGGTGATAACCTGAATGCCGAGGGTTCATCGTACATTCCACCATGTGCAAACAACAAGCCAGCCATCAATCTGGTTCTGAATGTTCCGCCAAAGAACGCCAACGGCAAAAACGCCAACTCATCTTCAGACAACAAGCCTATCCAGAAGGTGAAGAAAACCTACATATGACCGTTTTGGGCCATACTGCATTGGATCAGGGAATTTTAACTTCTCCGACTCAATCTAACTTCGGAATGTTCGTGATCGATAGAGAACTGTAAAGTGTTAAACTTTTGAAAATATTCGTTATTCGTAAGAGTTTCAACCCATTTTTGTCGGGCATCTTCAACATTATCGTCATCAATTTGTAAATCTATAGATTTGTAAATAGTGTAAATATTTTTTTAATTTGTAAATAATAATAAGTTTCAATTATTTAGTGATATTTGTACATAGAGAAAGTTGTACAATTGATAGACTGTTCTATTTATGATACCGATGCTTATTTTGGAGCAAAGAACAAACGTTTATTGGATTTATTCATAAGATTTTTTATTTCTATCATTTTATATTTTGATAGAATGTAGTCTGCTTAGCAGACTGAATCATTCATCATAGTTGTAATTTAGGTATTCATTCATTATCCATGACTACTTTGGAAGTGTAGCGCATTATAATTTTTATTATAATTGTCATTATTGCTTGTATAAAAAATTAAAAACTTTATTGATGATTAATCAAATTCAATCTGCATCGTCTCCAAGAACAACGTCGAAAGAAATTAAAAAATTTCTTGTCCTATCTGGTAAATTCATAGCTTATCAAGTGATTGATATATGTTTTCATATAAAATGAACGTAAATTTTATGTTCTTCGTCTCTTGTTTGTAATATGGAGTTCATTAAGATGTGTATAATAGAAAATGTTACTATAAATCGAGCAGAAAATAACTTCAATAATGTTACCGTATATCACAATTTTTGTTTTAAAAATTTTTAAATGCTCAAGCAATTTTATTTTGTTTTATTATTTGAAGTTCTAGCTTAGCAAGGCATGATTCAGAACAAATTATATAATTGAATAATTTTGAACTTTGTTTTTTGAATTTTCAATTGTAAATGAAATTGAAATACTTTGTGAATATTGAATTTTGTCTCAATTATCCAATATTAACTAATGTTTTTTTGACATTGAAACATGGTTGAATGTGTTACTCTATTGTAATATACAATTCCTGGATACTCATGATGCATACAGATATAGGCTATCAAATTAATTATTCAGAGCATGCCATTGTCTACAGCATTTTTCATTATCTGTTTACGGCGAAAAAGGTAATTTATTGGAAGGGAAAACTCAGAATTTAATTAAATGTGATTACTATTGAGAAAGTTTCCCAATTTTTTTGGTACAAAAATATTTTGCGTATGAAGTATGTGGAACTTGTTTCATTGGCGTGGATAATTTGTTTTGTCAGATATAAAGATGAGAATTCTATTGTCAAATTAATGTTTTCAATAACATTTATGATAGGAACTGTGGTTTAATAAATGATAATTTTCTTATCAAACGCACGGTTTGTTGGTTAAAAATGAAGTGTTTAGTTTGTGAGCTTTACTTGTGCCAACCTATTGCATTAGGTTGTCTCGGAGTATGTAAGTGCCTATTAAATTGTCTCAGAACTTGAATGTGATGTAAGAATATGAATCCGAATATTAAAATTCGTATTCTATAATAAATATAATATTGAGCAGTATAAAGTTTTTATTGGTTGATGTATTATTCAGTCCTCATTTATTTCATACTGAAAGTGCCATTATACTGCTTATCTTGCTGAACTTATGAGAAATTCTCCTAGAAAAGGCTTGCTACTTTTAAAAATGTTGTAAATTTTATTTTTGTATGCCAAGTGTTGAAACATGATGCTTATTTGATCAGCGAGTATGCTTTAATGTTGAACAAAAAGTCTATCAAAAATCATATAAAAGTTGTTGATTACTCAAAAATGTTTACAGAATGTTATTAAATTGCACGTTTACAAGTTGATTCTGATTAGTTATAATTGTCAAAAAATCTATATAGATGCCAGCTTACTCCATCAACTAATAATTAAATAATCTTGTTCCAATATTATAGAAAGTTGTTACTAATATTAATTCCTCTGAAAGTTTCCAAACTCTTATAATCAATAATGCAAATTATTATGAGCTCCATCTAGAAAATTTCATTCAATTAGTCCTAAAACACAAACTATTATTGTTATTTTCCATCATAAATCATTAATAGCTCTAATATTTTAGAGCCTCTAAATGTTTGTTATGGCAAAAATTAAAAGTCATTTTATGTAAAAATCTAAAATAAATTAGTGTTAATGAATGTATGTGTATGAGTGCCTCTTAAGGGTTTTATTCAGAAGTGCTGAAATCCAATATTCACAAGTCATCTATTTTACATTCCAATAATATTACTACCGAAACTATTACCACTTGTTTTTCATTTCATATTTCCAATTCAGTTAGAAAACTCACAAATTAATCAGATTGTTTGAATGATCTATAATACTATAATTATTAAAAACATAATATATGATAGTGAATATTAGTTTGAAGCAAAATTTATTAATACAAAACCTGGAAAATTGTAGTCCAGTGTAGCTGAATAGTTCAAGAAAAATATATAATTGATATTAGTTTTCTTGGACACAATATTGTTATTGATGCAGTAACTTGAATTCGATAAAATAAATGAAAACACAAATTTATTGTTGCGGTGCAATAAGAATAGTCAATCTATATCTTGAAAAAATCTTCAAATGAATGAATCTACTTCATTCTCTTGAATTATTGTATCCTTGCTAAATCTCAAGCTCTAGTAGATTAACTTCTCATTCTATTAATAATCCAAATTAATTTCTATATTATCAATGAATCCAGTTCCAAACGTGAATGTGTAATTTTTGTTCAATGAATTGAACTTGAACTGTTTCAAGCATCACATTATTAGCCTACTAATTAATCCAAAATAAATGTTATTTTCATCTGTATTATAAAATTTGTTGATAATTTCTTATCTAAGAAAAGTAGGCAATCGAATAGTTACTTGATTGAGCTGTAAAATTGCTTATTAAGATTGCTTGTGAGATTTTGGGCAAGGTATATATTGCATAACGATGTATTTTCATTACAGAGTTAGCAATATAACATATTTTTGATCTCAGACTATTTGTGTTTGTCTATTGATTTCTCTGTGAGATTTGTGTTCTTCGATATATTTACAATAATGTTCTTGTAACTTCAGTTGAGACAATATGTATGTGTTATTAGTAAACTTGTATGCCTGTGAGATCAAACTCAATAGCTTTACCTGTACTGATGATATTTTCTATTATGTAACTGTAAAATTTTTGTATAGAATAATCTTATAATAATGTATATTGTATTGTTTTGTTATTAACGCAAGAGGCAGAATATTGTGAGTTTCAATATATCTAGGTTGAAAATTATGAAAAACTATTATAATACACTGTACATCTTTTCTTATAATATAGTTCGATAACTGGAGTTACAATAGTTCCACTGTCACTTGCTGGAGATAGAATTTTATTTTTGTAAATCTTTTATAATGTTTATAAAATTATGGTATCATATATTTTTTCTCTTTATTTCAGACCACGTTCACTTTCAGTCTAGAGCTATAGTCTGGTCGAGCAAAGAAGACAGTTTAGCAAGATGGGAAATGACTCCACATCGGCCAATAGTGGTTCAAATATTATAGATTTTGTTTTAAATTGTAGAGTAGAATGTTTTATACAATTTGAGATCAAAAATATAATTTAAAACCCAATATTGACCAAGCTGGAGTCATTTTCCCATCTTACTAGAATTTCTTCTTTGCACAACCAGACCAGGTTGTTAAAATTCAGTAAAGCTACTGGAATAGTTGTGTCAAGCACAGAAGAGCCTTTGGTAACATGGCTGCCATTCACTGCTACTAGTAGTCGAAATGAAAATTGTTCTAGTATAACCAAATTTAGGAAGAAATAATACAGGCTTAGACTATTTTTTCTATCTCAGTTCATAATTATGTCATGATTTGTGCTATCATATGTCAATAATTAAATAAATACATGAATAAAAAATATTTTCATTCGTGAAATCAATTTTTACGATTAGTGTAAAAACGGTAGGTTGGCTGAAGTGATTTTAGCCTGAAATTCCAAGTTCTGCGCATGCGTAGTTACACTCTCACTTCCCTCCGCCATCTTGCAAGAGGCTCTTCTGTTCTTGGCACAACTATACATCATTATTAGTTGGCGCAACGTTGACTATTCCCCTCCACCCGAAAAATAGCTACGTTGTCATATTGCGTGAAATTGAAACTTCTTCTAATGCAAACACATTCAACTGAATGTTTAAAGTGCCAGCGTAGCTTTTAAAAATCATGCGGTGTTATGAAACTCACTATTATTACAGCTCGAATATCTAAGTCGATTAGCTTCAACAACTGCATTCTTTAACATGACTCATGCATAAACTGCTCTCCTTAGGTCCATTTTACACGGGCGTAGGAAACGCGGCGTTTTCGACGCGACGTAAACGCCGCGTTTCGTACGCCCGTGTAGAATGGGCCTTCCTTTGAAACTCTTGAGAGGCCAAATTACGATCTTCCGACTATTTTCCACTTGGAAGAATAATTTCAATTGTTTTTGAACAACTTTCTCGCTTTCACCACCCACTTATCTTCTCAAACAAAAAGTTTCTAGATCATCGAAAATTTCATGTTTTCCTTAGAATCCTTCTACCCAGGAAACTTTCTAATACTACATCCGCATATCGAGGATGAAATTCCAGAAAAATTTAAAAAAATCACCCTTGAATTGAAGCGTTTTCAGCAAATCTGGGTTGATACAATTTTAAAGAATGAATAAAAATCACAAACCTTTTTGGACCAGGCATGCTTTTTACCATTTCAACAACACTGTATAATCTACATAGGTCTAAATTTTCCTGAAGTTTTAAAACATTCGGTCTAAGAATAACAACATGATGCAATGTTATTCAGAATAAAATGGCTTTTGGCAATGGCAATACGAGTAGTAAGTAGCACCTCGCGCTGACGCCGCTTTTAAGAATCCAGCCGAGGCCTTTATGCATTAGCGTTCACCTGTAATTCTGAATAAACTTCTAGCAATATTATGTTCTAATTAGATACAAAGTTATTGAACATTTTAGAAGTAGTGACTGACAAAAATAACATTAAAAACCCCAACACGAAAAATCGTTGTTTCTAAAAAAAAAATTCTTGGGAAAAAAGGTATGGGAGCGCCGATCCTACGCGCTCCCCCTCAAATCAAGCCCTGATTATAGTATAATGTATATTTAATACAATAGCACGGTATATTGAACACTGTTATTAAGAATGCTCTAAAGAATCGATTTAATTAAATTGTTGACCAATAAGTGGACCAGACTGTGGCTATCATAATAACAGAATTAACGGTGATGGGATCATCGAATATGATTAGGTACGGTATTAGCTTCCACAATCGGATCCCAGGTAGAGGTAAGGGAAATAAGGAGAATCAAACCATATTGTCACGATTTATTTCTTTTCAAGATTTATTTGTGAACAATTGCTTACAATATTCATCAAATGATCCATTCAAGTATAATAATTAGCTTCATGGTTCAAAAATAAAATTTATAATATTATGTAACATTCATCTAAAATAAACTTCGTTCTTATTTTCATAATATTTTTATGATCAAGATCTAATCCTCAATATACATTTCAAGTCGATACACTATTTTGGAGAGAATACAATAATATGTTGAATATTAAATTTACACTAAACATGTCTATAAGTTTTGCTCTAGATTATCTTCGAGACTATTGGAATAGATTGTGATTAACTAACTTAATTACATAATTTCTTATTGATAGAGTAAGTTATATTGAAAATTTTCAATCCACTAATTCATGAAGTACTTATGTCTAGTACAATTTGGAGCACAAAAAATAATCGAGATCAAGTTCTCATGTCAATAAGCTTCATTTATATAATATATTTATACGCACATAATTGATAATATACACTTGATTATTACTTTTCAATAATTCAATGATGAACTTAGTAGGCCTACCTACTTTCCCAGAAGAAGATAAATAATTTACCACTACACTTACTTACATATTATTGCCATTTATTTATAGTTAACCATGTTGAAGAAATCGAAAAGGTTCACAAAACATTCTAATACTACAAATATCACAGCAAAGAATGAACGAAATAATATTGGAGGAATTTCAAAAGTACGGTAAATGACAGGATTTATCTGATACAGTACTCATGCTGTACATTTAAAAATACATGTTTTCAAATTTAATATGACAAGTAATTTTTTAGCCCCATCAACCAAATGCAAGAATACACAATTTATTTCAGTTAATCGGAAAAGGGTAAATCATAAACCAAAAAACTCATATAGGATTTTTTTAAGACAGTACAATAATTTTACTCCATACCATATATAGTGAAAGATTATCAGTTTTTCAATATAGTAAATTAGTACTCGAATGAACAGAGCAAAGATCATTTCTTGGGAATAACTAAAATCAATATCTTGATATAGTCTGTCCAAGCAAAGAATACATTCTGGCAAGATTGGACAATGACTCCAACTCGGCCAATATTAGTTAAAAATTATAAATTTGGTCTCAAACAAAGATTCCCTACAATTTGAGACCAAATTCATTATTTTAGAACAAATGTTGACCAAGCTAGTCTTTTTCCCATTTTGCCAGAATGTCTACTTTGCTTGGACAGACTATATCCCCGATAGCACAAACAGCTGGGGTCCAGCTTGAATGTTCCATTCAACAAGCTGGATTCAAGCTTGGAACTGACAGTCTGAAAGCTGTAAGACAGCTTGATTCAAGTTAAGAAGTTACCACGTTTCAAGCTGTTTACAAAGCTTGAAAGTTCAAGCTGGAATCAAGTTTAATCATCCAAGCTTAAAAGTTCAAGCTGGAATCAAGGTTGATTGAAACAAGCTGGACTGTAGCTGGAACATTCAAGAATGATTTCAAGAATTCCAGCTTGTTACAAATTTAAAACTTCCAGCTTGATTGCTTACAGCCTGTTACAAGTTTGAATTAGGCTGGTTTGATCAAACTGGAACTTCCAATTAAAAATCCACTTAATTTACAGCTTGAAATAAGCTTACGTGCTATCTGGGATTTTTTTGTTATTTGATTATTATTATTATTATTATTGTTGTTATTTTTATTATTGTTATTTTTTTTGTTATTTTGCTCTATCAACTTTGAACCCCGTTCAAAAGACCACGATTTTTGGACATCCGGTTTTTTGCCGTACCTTTAAATATTACTATTTCATTTCATAGATTGAACAGAATTCAGCAAACACATGATGTGTCTCTGCGCACATCACATAATTACCAAGCTTCATTCAATTTGGTAAAATTTATATAGACGACAAAAAACCGAATGCCCAAAAATCGTGGTAAGGAAACAGAAAAAAGATATTTCAAATATTAATACACTAATAATTTATCCCTTTCTCAATTTCAACAGAACGATGGTTTGAACTTGAATCTAAAGTTGCTGAGAATGCAATTTATAATAAAATTAGAGGTCGTGATTTATTAATGAACAATTTGTAAAAGAGGGAATAAAATAAATAGACTGTCAATAGACTGATTGATAATCAATATAATGGTAAATGAAATTCTTTCTTTCAAATGAAAAATCTTTTCAATAACAAAATTAATAATGAGAATTTAGTTGGAGCAAAATTAAGCTTGAGACGGAATACAAAAACCATTTATCAAGTATGCTATATATGATCAAATCAATAAATTAGATTACACTGGAATCATAAATGGAAAAACTTTTTAAAAGCTAAATATTAAATCAACATAATATCTTAGAATATCACATTAAATACGTGGAATTGTGATGTGAAATGCAGATATTTGGAATTATCAATTCAATCAAATTACAGATTAAGATGCAAGGATTCGAAGATTGATATGAATAAATTTTTTAAACAATAAATTACACTGTAATATTCATTATTTACAGTAGGCTATACGTTACGTGAGGGGGACACATCAGTATTTCAAGTGACAGAATTCCTGCAGAAATAACCATCAGTATCATTATTACATCTAATGTATTGAAATAAATCAATCAAGAATATTGAAGAAATTCAGTCAAAATTCGATAGATCGATAAACAATTCAAATACACAGAGTCATGGTTTCAAGTGGACTTTCAAATTTATCACTATTTGAATTGAATTAAAGCCTAAACAAAATAATACAGTCTAGAATGAAAACTTGTTCAATAAAAACAGCTAACAAAGAGACAAATAATAAATATAAGAATGGATAATCACTAATAGCAATCTTATTTTAATTAACGACAATCAGTACCCACAATGAATAATAATTAGCTTCAGTCATCCAACGAAAATTATTAAATAAAAATAAAATTCAGCTGATTGCCAAAAATGGAAAATGGACAACAGTATCAAATTGACACTAGTAAGTAAATTATACAATAGTAAGGTACAACTAGATAACGAACTATAATGTACTGTTATCAGCAACTGCTCTGCAGTTTACAATAATATTTAAAGGCCTTATTGTTTACATAACTAGATGGAGAATTATTGGATGAATAGGTCAGACAGTTTTTCAAGAATTTTTATATCGTCGACTAAGTTCTAAGAGACAGCGTAAACCCTATGAAGTGATTATTGCTAATTGAACAAAATCACTAAAAGAGCTGGCATTTCAACCAATCTATTAGTTAGTATTCAAAACTAAACTATAATAATAAGAATCACAAATCAACCATGCAACAAAACAATCATAGGGAATATTTTTATGTGAATAATAGTCACAATACATAATGTACCTATGCGTTTAAACGCAAATTATTATTAAACGTATGTGTACGGAAAGTGATGGATTATGATGTTGAAATAAGAATTTCTCACCAATTTCAGGTGAAGAAATGACATGTCACTGGTTCTGTTTAACAAGCGGTAACCCACAAAACGAGTGTCTCACTATTCTAATCAATATTACTAATCTTGTCACTTTTCTAGTCGATAAGTCAACAAATTTAAAATTATTGCAGAAAGAAAATATAAAAAAACTTCAATACTTCAATTAGAAACCAATGCCACATCCAACGAGGAGATGAGGTCACAAAAGAAGGATACAGTTCTGGATGGTTTTAGAGAAGACGTGGAAAATTTAGAAAGATGAGATTAATAGACAAGAAATGGGAGATGGCTAAGTCGAAGAAGACGACCAACAGTGATATGCCACTTCAATGGGAGATGCAGCCCAAGGCACATATTGTAATATTGTACCTTCATTTTTTTTAACGTACTTGATTTTTCATGTACTAAAGAAATATATTATTTTAAATTATATTTTTAATATAAGAGTAATTTTTAAATGAGCATTAGGCTTGTGCGTGGGTAGATCAACTAGGAAAATGTAAAGATGAGCTATTACTTCAACGATTGCTTTTTATAGCTCAAAATGTCCTTTAAACAAGGAAGGGACCTGCCCTGGCCAAACATATTTTCCTGGAACCTATATTGGAATAGGGAAGCCTCCTTCACTATGATGAGGGTGAAACTGGGTGAGGAGGAGGAATTTACCAACTGAATATTATGATTTAACAAAACAATTAATCTATCTCTAAATCATTGTAATGTTTAGTTTCATCTGGTCTGAATCGGCCCAAGGGATTGCCAGGTGCAGAATGTGCATAGATAATAAATTATCAATAAAATGTTGTTTACAAACTAAATAACGCAAAACATTTGAGAAAACTTGAAAGTCACTCAGTAAAATTCAAATTTCGGAGTGAGTTCCATGCAGATAAGAAGTATAGCTATTTCGGAGGGATAACAACATGCAATTGCTTGAAGGGCAAATGCTTAACGTTTGAGTTTAAAAACTGCAAATATTTTATCAAACCTACTTGTAGAATGAAAAAAAAATGTAGGCCTACAATATAAATAAAACAGTCAGGTTCAAGATTAAGCACGAACGTTATTGGTACATAACGGATTATGGTATCACAAAACCGCACTTTTGCAATAGGCTAACTGAAAAACAATGGGATCCGTTCCCTTAATAAATCCGTTCCCCGAATATTGTCCGTCAATATTTTCAGGGTTTAATTAGAATATTTCTGCTATAAGAAATATTGATAAAATTGATTAAAAACCAAATAAAATATTCTATTTCAAAGAAATTAGAAGTTTCCACATTCACATTCCACAAAATATTTTCACAGAATAGCATTTTTACATGTTAGTGACCATAGGTAGCGCAATAAGGTTCGGAAATGTGATCAATATAAAAATATAAAACTCAGGTAACTTAACTTTAATAACTAAATTAAAACTATTAAAGCTAAATAACCGAAAATAAGATAACATATTGAAATGTATCAATACGATTGGAATAACCATCTAGCCTAATATTTTAACAGTTGACTAGGCTAAGTTGCGCAGCCTATTTAGTAGAACGAGATATTTACGGTAGTAAATGGAGTGGATTAAGCGGCCTGGAACATATTCTGCTGGCTGGCGTCGTTCTCGAAGTCACTCCAAGCGTTGTTCAATTCCACAAATATCAGTTTGGCTATATTCTCATTCGGAGTTCCCATGTGCTGAAAACAAAACACAAAAATCATTCAAGTAACTTTTTTGAGAAAGCAGGTAAGTCCTCATAATGTTGTTTTTTGTTGCCTACTTGCATTTTTCAATTAGATACAGTTACGAGTTACAATTAGATACGAGTGATTGAATGAGGTACAATATCATTTTTTTAAAATAATAATTTATTCAATGTTATTAGTAATAATTTGTTTCCATAACGAGTTTTTTGTAAAAGGATTCGCTGTGCCGCCATTACTGTATGATTGATTTCAGAAATAAATCTCTACCTTTATTCAGTTATTTCACATCAAAGGGTACAACAGACTTCAAAAGCCAAAACTTTAATACAACTTTAAATAGATAAACTTTCAATACATTTCATAGAGAAACTCAGTTGAGAATCAGTATCGTGCAAAAATTCTCAAATATAACAAAATTTTTAGAATTAATGGACTTTTTTCAAGAATAAGTGTTGATTGAAGTGAGAATCCAAATTAATTAACAAGTCTTATACGATTGGAAAGAGGGAGAATGATGTGTTGACATTATAGGACTTGGTTAAATACTAGTCGAATATTCTTCAATTTGAAAACTTTACGGTATTATCCCGAAGAACAGCATTTTAAACTGTTAAAGAATTGAAAATAAGTTTTTGATAACCATCAAATAATTATTCTGATAATCATCAGTCTCTACATAAATAATTATTTTAATTATTGGAGCAACGATTTAAAGTATCTCGAAAAGTATTCAACAAGTAATTAACTAGGTCCCATGATGTTAACACATGAATTTTCCTCTTTCGAACTATATCTAGCCTACAGCCTATAATGTAATTAACTTCAATGTTTAATGCTGAAAATATTATAGGGAGTTATTAAATATGATAATACTGTATATTCATAATAGGGTACTGTAGTTTTAAATTTTCATTTCCAATGTAATAAAGTTCTATTGTTTTTTTGCCAAAATAAAGAACTATTGTGTTTGATTTTAATAATGTCAAAATAGAGGATTTTCCGATTCAAACAATATAAAAATGAAGAATTATTTGATTAAAGAACATACCTTATCAGGATGTACTGCGATACAAGCTCTCCTGTAGGCTTTCTTGACGTCAGCTGGTGACACCAGCTGGTGCATTTCACAGCGCCATTTTGCATCCTCCCACAGAACAGTGTGCATCGAACACAACAGTGCTCGAATGTTGTTCTTTTTACCTTCTATCCATTCCAAAACCTGAAAACAGGAATTATCATGAGGAGATTAACAGTCGTTACAGATACCTTAATAACCCTTGATAATGTCTATTACATTGAACATTTGATAATCTTAATAATGCCTATTAAATAGAACTTAATGAAGGTTGATTTTTTGAAAGGGCTTCCTTTGGCATCCTTAATTAATAATGCCTATTAAATAGAACTAAATAAAGTTTGGGTTTTAGAAAATACTTCCTAGTCCTAACTCCGCCTAGTAAATAATATTTTCATTTCAGACCTGAAAATTGAAATATCAAAACATAATAACGAAATTAATTTTTTTTTCAAAAAATAACAATATTCATATGATAAACATTAAACACAGACACAAAGTCTAGAACGTCACAATGTTTTCAAAACTTTCTTGAAATTTACCCAATAAACCCTATAATAATTTAAAAAATTCTGAAAATCCTTTCATATTGATAATGTAAAAGGCAAAATAGAGCAGTAACCTGAAGCTGCGTGTCCGCGGTTCAATTTACTTCCAAGATGATACACAAAATGATACATGAAACATAGTTAAACAACCGGGTTGAGAGGTTTTGTATCATTTTGAGTATATTCTTCAATGTAATTATGAAAAGTCAATTGATACATGATCACACCGCTCAAGATAGTTGAATGATATTTTCAAAATGGATTGCTAGATATTATTTGAGTCGAAATTGAAATGCATGCCTCATCACTGATTATTAAGGAGTTAGAATACAATTCCA
Organism: Sogatella furcifera; assembly: GCA_017141385.1. NCBI lineage: Eukaryota > Metazoa > Arthropoda > Insecta > Hemiptera > Delphacidae > Sogatella > Sogatella furcifera. The sequence goes on from CM029546.1 coordinate 49,041,309, forward strand.
TGATATGTATGCCAATGTAATATGTATAATAACTTCCGACTTGTGACAACTTTATATTACTTTTTAATTTTGTTAGAACACTCTACATTCCTATGTAATATGAGAATATTTATTTAGTACATAAGTGATGATAAAATATTAAAATATTGTAAACCTTAAGTTTATCAGGATCCATATCCTTGGCAAGCTCTTCTTTGCGCATTTCGTTGATAGTTCTGGGTCCTCCATCTTTCTTCGATGAGAACTGATATCCTTGGCTGCCTAGTAGGTCTCCAAACACGTCAGCAGATTTTGTTGGAGGTTGTTTAGCTAGAAGATATAATCATTACCGATCAGTTTATTACAAAGTTATACTGTGAAAAAATTGTTCCTGGACATATTGTGTTATTGTTGTGGACATATTGGACAAATTGTTCCTGGTGGACATATAGATAAAAAAAGCATCCAAGAATAAAGAATGCAAAAAATGAAATAGTATTCCATTAAAACCTTTTACAGCTTGAAAGAAATTGAATAATATTTCAGTATTCAATAAAATATAAAATTTTCATAATTAAAATTCTATTTAAGAATTCGTGGCATCAGTCGGCCATTCGCAACAGGAGAATCATGACCCATTAGAACAATGTAATTTTTATAAATCTCTCATAGCACATAGCGTCGTTATTCACAGACCGGAATTTACGTCCCTTATGTAAATGGAAAAAATTAGATTCTCCAGTGGATTTTTCAATCCTCTATACTCGATTAATAATACTTTTACATTTTGGAATATCTTATAATAAAGAAAAGTAGAATATATATCATCTGGCGATTTGAATTCTCTTTCCAAATAATATAGACAGAACAGAATATTTGTCTCAAAAAAGGCGCTTCAGGAGATTGATAAAAATTACACTGTTCTTATGGGACATGATTCTGCTGTTCGGTGAATGGCCAACTGCTACTGCGCACTCTCAATCTATTTACTTTAGAGGTAAATTTTACAAGAAAATTTAAAAGCATAGCTGAATGACAACTCTAATTGACAACATCAGCTGTTGGAGCGCACATGGAACAGTCGAGACCACCCAACTTTTTGGCGTCAGCTATATAGTCTGTGGTCGAGCAAAGAAGAAATTGTGACAAGATGGGAAAATGACTCTAGCTCGGCCAATATTGGTTCAAAATGATAAAATAATTGAGTCTCATATTGTAGAAAACATTCTGCTCTACAATTTGAGACCAAATTTATAATTTTTGAACAGAGCTGAAGTTATTTTAACATCTTGCCAGAATGTCTTCTTTGCTCGACCAGACTACGAGTATAACAATGGTTCATGAAGAATAAATGTAGCATAACAGAGCTTTCTTCAGATTGTAGAAGGGAAATGTTACTTGAACCCAAAAAAGATGGAAAAAAGTTCGATTGATATCGAAGTCGTGCAATTCAATGCATGAAACTCAATTCAATGTCTCTATCATTTTAAAATGAATAAAACAATATAATTTAATGAATTATTTAAATCTTACCTGTCGGTTCTGCTGTTTTGAAAGCACTATCAAAGTGCGATCTACCGTAATTGGGCTCACATGGAGATTTTGCGTTCCGTACAGGACTACCTGTAATTCAAAATAATTATAATGTGAGTTCATGACTCACAATTTCAAATAAGAGAAGATTTCCTGTTCCTAAAGATAATAGATGACCAACATTAGAATGCTTGTTCAAACAAAGACTACGGTACTTTGTAATTTTCAAAAAATTATTGTTAGTCAAATTAATCTATGAATACGGTAATTTTCCTGAAGACATTTCAAACAGCATATTGAAAAAACATATTCATGAATATCCATGAATTGATGCAATTGGTCACAAACAAAAAAATTAAAATCAAGATGAACTATAACAAAATAATATAATTTTTCATTCTTCCAAGGAGTATTTACTATCTAGAGAGAAAAAGAATACGTCTTCCTGTAGGCTTTATATAAAAGAGAAGTAGGCCAACTTCCACAAAAGACAAGATAGTATGCAATAGGTTTACTTCTTAAACATTCATTCATTATAGATGAGAAGAGGTAGACAGAGTTCTAATTCTCTACAGGTATTCTATTTATTTTTTCCGAAATTCTCGTACATGCATCAACTTGAGAAGCAAAGAAAGAAAGCATGAGAAGAGAGTACACACCAGCTGGGGTGGAGGGAGGGTGGGGGGTCCAGCTGGAAGGCCTGTGTTGAGGTGATACGCTGGGACTAGCTGAAGTTTTCAAGTTGGTACCGAGGTTTCCTGTGACAAGATTTACATGTAACAATAGCATTCAATTCAGTTATCGTACAAACAACTGGAATGATATTGAACAGGTACAATAGTCATATGAAAAGTTAAATTCTACGAGGGTTAATTCGATTGGAACGGCAGGGTTGATTAAAAAGGAGATAGGAAGTGTTAACAAAATGGTATAGCGGTTGATAGTTAGTTTCTGAAAGGTTGACTGAGATTTCTGTTAATCTCTGTTAGCGGAACTGATCTCCATAAATTCAGGGTTTTAATTGAGACTGTTAGCAATTTTTTCAGCTTTTTTGAAATTTAGAACTGATAGGGCCGGTTGTTCGTAACTTCAATAAGTTTTAACGCCGTGATTAGCCTGGATAACGACATCTTGTAGCAACGGCAAACTAACTCAATTCAAATAGAGAATAGGAACATATAAATTATTAAAAAGCCTTGAGTTTCAATAGTTTCATTTACAAAACTCGATGACACATCATTTACATTAAATTTTATTGCCTAAAAATATTAATAACCTTCAAATTCATGAATCAAGTTAAGATTTATTATCACTGAGGCAATGTAATATAAATGATAAATGAAGTTATGGAAAATTTCAATGGCGGTTTTTCAATTTTAACAGGTCAGCAGCTGGTTAATTAGAATTGGATACTAATTCCACAGTACTAAACTAATCGGCCAGAATTTAAGGCTTTAAAAATTTTAACATAACCATCAGCTGATGATTAAATTATCAATATCTGAAAACAATAGCAGCTGGAGGTTTTTGATTTTTGTGGTACTACCAACCTGACAACAATCAAGTTGTATCAGCATGCAATTTCCAGATCATGTTTTGTTTTAATAAATAAATAATTTATACAATGATGAGATAATTATTGATTCTAATATCTATTTGGAATAAGTACATTCGAATATTCTACTACTATCACATTTCAATACTTTATTCATTTGAACGTTTTTCCACTTTGACATGGTGAAATAACGGCGATTAAACTAACAGAACGTACGTGCAACCGGCCCTGCAGTGTTATTCATTATGAGATAAATTGACAGATTTTTCAAAGATGCAAAACTACAAAAATGACAAGAATTTTCTACAAAGGATTCATGCAAATAAATAAATTATTGTTAAACTTGTAACACAACAAATTCCAAGTTATAAAAGGAAAATTTGACCTCAAACCCCATTGAGTTTCCAGTAGAAGGATTCTGTTACTCTAGACTAGCTAGTTTCAAGACGTTTGTACGTAAGTACACAATGAAATTCCATCCAATGAAATCAATTTCAATAAAAAAGCTGACTTGCAAAGTCTTGTCGAGCAAAGAAGAAACTCCTTCAAAATGGCAGCTGTTCGATGCTGCCAGCAGTTGAAATGAAAATAGTCCCACTCCTACCATCTGTCACTCAACAGCGTTATGTTGGTGGAAGTGATTTTAACTAAAATTTTCAGATCTGCGCATGTGTAGTTACACTCTTGCTTCAATTGGCCATTTTCAAAGAATGTCTTCTTTGCTCGACAAGACTATAAAATACTACAGCCAACACATACATTGCTGCGTAATATGAACTTTGTCAAGTATATGTGTAAGTTGGAAATCAGTTGTGCAATTAATATTAATAGTTATTTCATTGCATGGAATAATATAAGGAGATTATTTTGAGTATAAACTGCTTTAAACACTCGCTTTTAAAATAAAATATTTTCTTCAAGTACTAATCACTGCAATACACTTTATAACATGATTGATGTAAGACAAAGCAGAATAAATTCAAGGTCAATATTAGACCATGATAGTTTTATTTTAATGTCATAATTAATGAGACTTGCTAGGTACCTCAACTAACACATATATTGCTGCATTATAATGGATTTTGATTAGTATATGTGTAACTTGATAATACACTATATGTATATTCTCTAATAAAATATGATTCCATCATAGCCTAAAACCGGCAGTCTTAATGCCGGCCTAATACAAATATTCATATACCTCAATCTGTTCGATATTTACCTAGATCAGCGAATGGATCTCTGGCCAGATTCGGTGTGCTTGCATTACGCGGTATATTAGCTTGCTGCCAGCTGCCTCCACCTAGTAAATGGTTATCGTCGACAGCTAGCTTTGGTTTCAGTGCATCACCCTGTACAAACAAAAACAATCATTCTTCCTCCCAATGGTTTCAGTCAAAACTGTATTCAAACTATTCTAGTTTCAACTGTGAACACGGCAATTCATTTCAAGATACTGAATTATACAAATATATAAACTATGAGTTCATTACCTCTTTCATGCTTTCTTGTAGCCTGGGCCCTGGCTTATAAACATTTTACAATCCACATTACTCATAATTCGTGAATGTTATTGGTGTTTCTGTCTCATAAACGTTTCCCATAATTCGGAAATTTTACAACCTCAGCTGGCTATGACATGAAAAACACAAAACTTTGCTTCCAATGCAATGATTTGATGAATAAATTGATATATTATTATGAATACAACTATCGATTATTATTTTTATTGTGAAATTTGAATAGAAATAATTTTTGTCGCTAAAATAATATCATAACCTACAAATATAAAACCTTGAAGTCGGCCATTGATGTACTTTCAACGTCTGTAATATTAGGGCAACAGCTGTTTTTTTCAAAATTTGGAACATTGTAAATCGAACGTTTTATTGGTGAATCTACAATCCCGATCACTTGTTTTTCTTCAGAAAAACAAGTACGTATAACTCAATTTAAGCAATCAGAATTCAGTGGCGTAAAACATTATTATGATTTTTTCAATGTGAAAGTAACTTTGATACATACAACTTTGAAGAAAACTCTGGCACCATAGTTACTGAAATTTTGAAAATACCGTAGGCTAAAATAAAACAAACTCAGATCACATTTACGTTGGGATTACAAACAGAACATTCAACTGCTTTAACCTACCAAATAATATAAGTTAATATATAATGAAAAGTGGTTGAAGGCATGGTATAGAATTCATTGTAAATGCGACACTCTTATTCAATACTATCATTAAATTACAGCTTCAATCTAATTCAATCTCATTGTTTGTTGGTTCAGCTTCAAACCTTGCACTTAATTCATAAAGTAGGATTCTGTTATGCAATGCAGGTGACAGCCGACGACTAAATAATTTTGCATAAAAGTTTTGATAGGGGTTCATGTGAGTTATATTGATTTCAATGCAGGTTTTTAAGACACATTATTAATGCTGGAAATGACATATCAATATATCAAACCATTTGAATTAACTTATAAATCAGAGAAATATTAACTTCAAATCAGTTAATATCTCGAATAAGATGTGAGAAAATTACTTACTGAATCACCATTATAGTTTTGTTTTTAAATTGTATATTGATATCATCTATAATCACATCATCATCCCATTATTTGAAAAAATGAGAGGTCTGCCATCTTGGATTTGCAAAAATTGTAAAATGATGGTATTTGACATGATTTTTATATTGAATTCAAAGGCAAAATAAATTAAGGAGATTGCGATAAAAAATGCCCGAAAATTTCACTAAAAAACACATTTGAAACTTTTTCCTACTTTTCACATAGGCCCAATGGTAACTGTAGGAAAAACGTAGGAATGTGTAACTCGAGCATAAAGTGTTATTGCTGCACTCGAGAAACGTTTTTCACTCGTCTCCGGCTCGTGAAAAAAACTGTTTCACTCGTGCAGCAATCTTTCACTTTACGCACTAGTTACACAAATAACTAGTCTTCATTCATTTAACAAATTTCAAAATATCATGCAAACACTCGAAGTAGGCTACTGCTGGATTTTAGGTTATCGCTTTGAACTGATGATAATATTATTTTGTTTACAATATGAGTACCGTACGTAACCAATGGGAATGCAGATTCGCTTCAGAAATTTTTTATAAGATGTCAGCTGTATATCTGAGCATTTGTCAAAATTTGAGGGTCCTTCAACTTTGGTTTGAGGGCCCCTCAACTCTCCTATGTTAAAAGCATGGGAAATGTCAGCTGTTAATTGACAATTCGTCAAAATTTGAGGGTCCCTCAAGTTTGAGTGTGCTTAAAAAACCGGGCATTAGACTATTTTTTCGGTCTCAGTTCATAATTATATTAAGCCGCGTATCAACAGTCCGAGGCATGTGCCACGAATGCCTCGCGGTACAGTCTGTTGACGCAAAAAAAGTATGAACTCATGACTGAGGCATATGTGTGATCTGCAATTTTTGTAAGGCCGTTATTACACGATAATAGTTCTATGAGCATATCTGATCATATGGAAAGAGATGAAAATGCCAAATCATATTTTCATCTTTTTCCATATGATCAGGTATGATCATATCATAGAACTATTATCGTGTAATACCGGCCTAACCAAAAATGCGAGCACGCGAACAAATTGACTAGCGCCATCAAGCGGGAGACAAAGCAGCTAAGCTCTGACAATTGATAATTTGGACTTTGAAGGTTATTTTGTGCTCAATTAGTAGATAAAAATTTAAGACAATGTTTATTATTGCCTATTACAACCTTCTGCACCCAAATAGAATTCTCAATCACAAAAATGCATAGGAATGGGGTACAATTTTGAGGTTAGTTTGTAGAATTGTTCGTTGTACGATGCGAGGCAACAGGCACTGCTCGCTGCGAATTATGTGCAGCGTTTGCCTCGCTGCTAGCAAACCCGGTATCGACAGTCCGAGGCATGTGCCACACATGCCTCGGACTGTCGATACGCGGTAGATAGTAGACAAGTAGCAGTACTCTTTTTTGTGTCAACAGACTGTACCGCGAGGCATTCGTAGCACATGCCTCGGACTGTCGATACGCGGCTTTATGTTTTGTGTTATCATATGTCAATAATTGAATAAATAAAAAAATATTTTCATTCGTGAAATCAATATGATTACGATTAGTGTAAAAACGATAGGTTAACTGAAGTGATTTTTCCCTGGAAATTCAAGTTCTGCACATGCGTAGTTACACTCTCACTTCCGTCCACCATCTTGCAAGAGGCTCTTCTGTTCTTGGCACAATTATACTGAAATTTTTCTTGTTTCTCGGGTTTCCTAACAGTTTACTACTTTCCCAGCTGTAGAATATAAACATCTGGTAGCTTTCAAACTGCCTCTCACACAAACACTCGTACTCGTACCTCATGCGCAACCACTCACTCACCTTAATGTTAGCCGCTGATCCAAACGGATCAAAACTGAGTGGATCGCTACTCATTGGTTTGCTATTAGCTGCTGCACTGACTGGAGCCGGAATGTTCGCCGTATTGCTAACAAACTGTCCGAATCCTCCCAGCAGATCAGCCGTACTATCACTACCATTGGTATCGTCCATACTGAATATAGCCGGCTCTGGTCGGACAGTTTGTGTGCTAGGGGCACTGCCACCCATCAACAGATCGATATTGCTGGCTGCCGGCCTACTGCTACTGTTGACCGACGGCTCATTCAGCGACAAGTTCAACAGATCGGCTTCGCGTTCAGTGTCCTCTAATAGGTTTTCTTCTTCTTCACGTTTGATCTAAAACAGGAAATATGAGTATGATCAGAAAGATCTCTATAACCAATTGCACAATTTTGTAAAGTGTATGTATATTTATTTATTGTTACAATTGCGACTTGATAGCAAGTATTTTAAGAAAAGTTGAAGACGAGTGAGTGAATGATGATGTTTACATGGTGAATGAAAGATGACATTAATAGTTTACATTACAATTTTCACTTTGAAAAACACGTTTCACTTCAATATTGAATTTTGATAAAAGTTCACTGTACTTTAATAAAAGATAGACACAGATGGGGTCTTGAAAAATGTTTGTTAGGTAGGTAGTATAGTTGGTGACATACAGTATAGTATGTGATATACAGTGAAGGGCGACAGGTGATATACAGGGTGTTTCAGGAGGAATGCATAACACTTCTTACGCTAATTCCTTACGCCAAGTAGAGAAAAACGTTTCGTCATTAAACTTTTCTTCAGAAAAATCCTCTACAACTTCCAACAATTAGAAATACAATTTAATTGTTTCACATCCTGTTATAACTTAATTGTTGAAAATTTGTGTTTTAAACATTTTTTCCTTATAATCTCAATAACTGACAAGTTACAATTTTCTAAATAGTATCATTGAAATTCTCAGCTAATTTTACATTAATTGATAATTTTAGAACCTGAATTAATTAATTTAAAAAAAAATTGAAAAACTGACAATTTTTTAAAATGTCAATATTATTTAAATGCCACAATTCACAAAGGTTGAAGAAAACTATCTTGACCTGCATTTGAGCACTAAGGTTACTACAAAACACGGGAAAATATCGGCACAAGATGTAATAGAAACACGTAGTTGTATGGAACAACTCAAATAAAAAATTAGCTGACCAGTGTGCGTTGCTATAATATACGAGTACAACTCCGTGTTCCAAGATTGCAGATTGACATGTGCCCGTGTTTTGTAACCTACCTTATTTAATATGCTCATGTGGACTTACGACTCTAGTATTGGAAACCTACCTTAACACAACCAAAACAATTAGCTGATTCAACAATAGACAGTGTACAGGGCACACTGTGTATGTGTATTGCACAATAGCATGTATGGTAATTTTAAATTCATAATGATATCGGGGAAACATTATGGATTACTCACAGATGTTTGGTGGTTCTCGACCTCGGCAGGAGTTTTATTTGTGGAGGGCGGAGCAGGTCGGGCGGGTGGACCAGGTCTAGGAGGGGGTCCCGGTCGTTTTGGCGGCACTTTCTTGGGAACTGAAAAAATTCAACATTATTTTACAATCGAATAAGAAGTGAACAAATTGAAAACTTCAGAGATCAGTTAGAGTAGCAAGAGCCCTTCAAGAAAAAAGGAATAGTTTTGAAGTTCGAAATAATTGAATAAATTCAAAGTTTATGAGAACAATGGAAGTTTATTGATGCATAAAATGATAATCTGTGATATTAATACTCACCAAAGTTCTCTCGCGTTTCTTCCGCCTCCAAATCTGATGAAAAGACAATATTTGTGGTATAATTATTCTTTTCATGATTCGCCCAAGGAGTTGGAGGATTGCCAACCGACTGTAGCATTTCAAGGCAGATTATCACAGAAAATTTATCACTTTGATAATGTTCACCTTCAGATAAGTCATCCAGTTCGTTCCTTAAAAAAACAAAACAATTATTATTATTGCACAATAATGATAAACCCCCGGCGGGCAAAGAGGTGAAGCCGCTCGGCCAGCAACCGAAAGGTAACGGGTTCGATTCCTGGTCTGGACCCTGTTTTTTCAACAGTTTCCTCGACTTCCTCAACGCTATTCAACGAACTTCCTCATCCTATTCAGTACTTTGGGCAATATTTGCAGTAGCAGAATTTTATAATAAAGTATATTTTCTATTCATACAAAATATCAGAAATACAATTCTTATCCGCATGTTCAGATTTTTAATATTAAATGATACACCTCATTATTAAATTGGAATTACTTATATTATCATTGCTTTTTTTTAGATATCTACTATCGTGTCATTGCAGGTTTGACGTCTAGTGGGATCGGACTCCCGGTACACCTCATTATGAATTGGAATTACTTAGAAGCCAAGCTTGTGATTTTGTTTGATAACTTATGCTTGTATTTTTTCAATATATCATTATTCTATTATATTATTATAGCTCGTTCAAGCTAAGAAGACACGCCGTCACAATACAACTTACATTGTAACGGCAGGTCTTCTCATATAGCCATGATAAATAATACTTGGAGGTTGCAAACCTACTCACTTATTATAGGTTAGAGTATTGCCAGCAGTGAATCCCGTATGTATTTGAAGCTGCAGTATCTTAATTCCAGTCGGCCGTCCGAGCACATGCCTGGCATGGTAGACTATAACTGTGACGTCACCAAGTACCGTCACATTCAACGGCAGTGTGATCTGTAACAAGGCACGCTAGCACATCAAATTTGGTCAAACTGTCTCAGAGAGCAGCATTCCAAGACTATCATCTTGAAAAATAAAATAACAATAGAATTAAGAAATAAAAATGAATTATTGGATAAATCAATAAATAACTTGAATAAATCAATAAATAAATCAACAGCTGATGTCAATTAGAGTTTTCATTTAGCATATTTAAAAAGCATTATGCTTAGCATATTTAAAACATTTCCTAGATAATGTTTTTAAAATCAAAAGAGACAAAACTTGCTTTACATCAGGCTGTTAGTAGATTACATCAGCGAGGAAACCACCCAACTTTTTTGCATAAAATCCTAAATTTATAGCTGTTGTAAAAATAACGTTATTTGTAAGGTCTCGAAAGGAATATTAATTATAAATGATAAGTTTCTTCTGACAAATCACGCAATTTTGCAACAGTTGAACTATTGGTTGTTATGTAATCAGGTCGTATTCATAGTCATGTAATGGGATCAAACACATTGATAGACTTAATAAAATTTCAATTAGCCTTCTCGGCATGATTGGATGGAAACTAAAATTGAAATGTTTAAATAATTAATACAGACTTTATTAATACAAATAAACCATTGATATGTAGCCTACTATAGAACAGTTTGAAAAATTTCTTTGTATTGACTATCAATTATGAATGTAGAAATAATATATGAACAAATGATGAATCATTAATCAATACATTCAGTAATCTATAGAGACATTAACGCTATTTAATGAAAATATTAATGAAAATTTTTTTAGATAATATAAAATTGAACTACCTTTCCATGGGTGATATTGAATAATCCCATTCTTTCATATTCCTGTTGCGTTGTCAGTATCCTTTCATCGCCTTGGTAAATTTCTACATAGGGTCGGCATCCATCTCTAAAAAATATTTAAAATTACAAAAAAATCTAAAAAAGTATAGAAAATTATTCAAAGACCATCCTTACGAGTAGATGGGAGGTTGGAGTTTTTATGAAATAGCTAGCCGTGAAAACCATATGAGAAAATTCCAGTTCAATGAAGTAAAAAGTTTGAAATTATAAAAATTCAATAACATTCATCGGTGGTGTACTCGAGAGGATTAGCACAAAAATAATTAACTTTACTTAATTAATCAATCAATCTTTTATATGATATAGTTTCTAAATTATTAGTATTCGAAGATGAAGTAAGTGTGTTATAATGACCTGACTTTATTGAAGAGTGGCACAGGCTGCATTGTGATCGATACCAGTTTTAGTGGATGAAAATGTGGACTGAACGGCGGAGAACGTAAAACGTCACATAAGTAATGAAGATACCTGAAAAAATGATAAAAGTTATCAATATATGATATTTTATAAAGTACACAATCAGAAGGTAAACATTTAGGATGACTGGGTATTGTAAAATTGGAATGAATGAATATTATAGAATGAGAAATAAGTATGGGCAATGATAACTTGTTGATAATTTCTCATTGGGCAATGCTTCTTTGTTTGAAAGTTTGCTATGGTGGAATGAATTTTGTCTAAATAGCAAAATTCAGCTATGGCCAATAATAATAGAAACTTGGTTAATCAAATTATAAATTTTTCAGTTGATTGTAGAGCAAAGTCAAATCTAAAAATAGCCACATTTTTAACAATTGTAATTCAAATATGTGTTCTATAATATGAAACGAATAGAGATATTCTAATAGATTGATTTACTCCATTCTGTAGAACCTTTTGAGAAATGCAATATAATAGGTCAATGCGAATCAAATTTGCTATCCAGAGCATTTCCATCAAACAGCTAATGAATACAGAGGAAACATCAAGTTTAATTCCTTAAGGTAGGTTTCCATTATACTACAGGTCGCATGTGCCCAAGATGCAATAGAAACACGGAGTTGTACAGAGCAACGCAACTGGTCAGCTGATTTTTTATTTGCGTTGTTCCATCTTCATGTAACTCATGCCCGGTTTTTCCAAGCACACTCAAATTTGAGGGACCCTCCAGTTTACTACACTTCACTACATTTCCTATTCTTATCATAGAAAATGTCAGCTGTTCATCAAAATTTGAGGGTCCCTCAACTTTGAGTGTGCTTGGAAAAACCCGGCATCAGTGTTTCTATTGCATCTTGTGCTCGACATCGACATGTTCCCACGACTTGCAGTAATGGAAACCTACCACTAGTCAACTATGAATTAAATTATGGAACAATGAACTGGTTACTTCTGAGAATATATTTTCTAGGATTTTGAAATTTCAATTTATTATTATTATTGTTACATTGAAAATATACGAATACAATATAGCTTATCAATGCGAATTTTATAATACCTACCTCAATTCAGAAGGTTGAAATCCAGGAGGCATTCGTTTCACAGCGAATAGTTGAGCTGCATCTTCAGGACTTTGAACTAAACCAATAAACATTAGGAACGCACAAACCAAAACTGCTGAACTAGCTTTTCCATCCTAGAACATGATTCAAAGTGATTTTCATATTATAACTAGTAAACTATACTCTATTCACCATCACTTGAGACGGAATAAACAAGCTTTTTGAGTGTGTATGCGTGTAATGGAAGGTCTTCTTCTATGCGAAACTTTCGGCCACAGACCAACAGCTGTAGCCAACCACAGCTCAAGACAACAGTCTTGAGACAATACAAGTCGGACTGTAGCCAATTACAGCTCCAGAAAAGAGTCAGCTGTTCGACTGCAGCCAATTTTTTCGCATAGAAGAAGACCTTCCAATAAACGCACACACGCAAAAGGATTGTTTATTTCGTCTCAAGTGATCTTGAATGGACTATACATAGCCGCTGATTTCATGGCATTGATTAATATTATCAAAAATTATAAACCGAAACGATAGCATCAAATTCTACTGTATACAGCTAGTTCCAGGATCATAAATTCTCTAGGCTTGACACGATCAAATTTCACACATAATCAAATCAACCAGTAAAATAACATTGAATTGATCGCCTAACGTCTTGCACAGACCAATGCGTTACAAATTCGTTGCGGTTTTGAATTTTCGTCCGGCAAGTTCTCAGAATTGAATTCGCACCGCAACAAACCTTCGCAACGAATTCGTGTCGTTGTGCCCCTGCTATTACTTGGTAATGTGGAGAAAACTCGCCAGAGAAACCGTTCAGTCCTATTTTTCTAATTCATACTGTGATCGATATTTATTGCTGGCTGATCGTCTACAACTTCTATATGGAGATATAAGAAGAATATGATTGAGAAAAATCATTATGAAAACAAGATAAATAAGAACTGTATATTAGTTGCATAATGCAGACCATGAAATGGAAGTCCAAGTTTTCTATTTGAATGAATTGAAAAACAGATAGTCTGCGAACACATAAATTTGAAATTAATTTCATGTACTTTTTCCTAATGCGGATGATGTCTGCATAAGCACATTTGAGCCGCGTATTGACAGTGCGAGGCATGTGCCGTGAATGCCGCGAAATCAGATGTGGCCAATCACATCTCTTACTTTATCCTTTAAATTAATTAGCAAGAGATGTGATTGGCCACAGCTGATCGACTGCGTTCCAGTCGCACCAGTATCAACGCACCGCGAGGCATTCACGGCTCATGCATCGCACTGTCGATACGGGCCTCAACACAGTTTGATAATGAGTGCGAGGGTGATTGATACAGAAGTTATGAAAGTATTTTTGAAATTATTGTAACGTATTTTGCACTTATTGTGTGAATTAAAGAGATTAGAAGACGGAATCGTTCTACTTATGGGTCAATGTTATTACATATTTGCAATAGCCTTGATCATAAGAGAATTAAAATGTTATCTCAGTTATTACTCAATTTCTATTTGACAAATCAATAACAATTTGATTAGTCTCACTCTTCTGTTGATAATTACTTTGAAAAATATCAACTCAAGGTCTAACATGAGTCAGATGATGAATGAGAAACGTGAATAACTTACTCACACAATACCGAATCTCAAAATTCTACGAGTTAATGGAATCAAATCATAATGGGTTATTATTTAATTGATAGAAGTTTACTTACGTTGCAATGAACTACGCATATATTTTTCGGATGGAGTTCTAAATAATCGTACATATCCTGACAAAGCTTGTACAATGCGTGTAAGGGAGGGGATCGCTTCAATGCACCACCCCAGCCGCAATCTACTACCTGCAAATAGATACAATTAATATAGCCCAGGCAAATTAGACTTTTGCCACCAAAAAAATAAGGTAAGGCTGGTAATCGTCTTAATCGACTTTGGGCATTCTAAATAAGTCTAATATGAGTTTGCGACGGATTCCGAGGTGTGCATAATACAGAGTGACTAGAAAACCACCAAATTTCGGTTCTGTTTTTAGTTTTTCGCAATTTACGCCAAAACGAAGCGTCTGACAAAAAATTTCATTCTCATACTTTTTTTAGCTAATAAAATTTCCAAGCGATTGGTATCAAATTTAACCTTCTATCTCAAACAAGGACCGAGGAATGAGGTTTCAAAAAAGTGGTATTTTTTGAGAAAAATGAAAATTTTACCTTATTTAGTATTTTATTGTCCATATCTTCCGTCTGATGAGTTAGAAAGGTGTATTTCAAAATCCCTCTGGGGATAATTTTGTTCTCTACAATTTTAGACCAAGAAAGACTTCCTATCTTGTATATTTTTTGTGTTAGGGCTTTCAACATGTTTCCTTGCACAGCAAAAAATACCATATTTCCGCTATTAACCTCCAAAATTAGTCTATATTCTTGTATTAGAGTTTTATCACTAGAATATTTTTTATTATATCATGTTTTTATTTTATAATTAATATACCGCCCTGAATTCAGGTTATTACCAGTAGGAAGGACTCTCCAAGGATAATAAAATAAGGACCTCCGTAACTTTCGTAAAAGTTGACGGATCGTGACAAACCATAGCTCATTGTTTTCAGCTCATCAAGGCGGTCAAAATTCATATATAATTTATTAAAGTTGATCGAAATTGAAGAATTTTAGCACCTTGAGTACTTAGAGTTATTTCTCATATACCGAGAAAAAGGCTACTAATTGTGTTCAAATGCGTCTATCTTGAAAACCATTGTTGGGAAATGGTCGCATTTGGGCTCAAATGCGACCATTTCCCAACAATGGTTTTCAAGATAGACGCATTTGAACACAATTAGTAGCCTTTTTCTCAGTATATGAGAAATAACTCTAAGTACTCAAGGTGGTAAAATTCTTCAATTTCGATCAACTTTAATAAATTATATATGAATTTTGACCGCCTTGATGAGCTGAAAACAATGAGCTATGGTTTGTCACGATCCGTCAACTTTTACGAAAGTTACGGAGGTCCTTATTTTATTATCCTTGGAGAGTCCTTCCTACTGGTAATAACCTGAATTCAGGGCGGTATATTAATTATAAAATAAAAACATGATATAATAAAAAATATTCTAGTGATAAAACTCTAATACAAGAATATAGACTAATTTTGGAGGTTAATAGCGGAAATATGGTATTTTTTGCTGTGCAAGGAAACATGTTGAAAGCCCTAACACAAAAAATATACAAGATAGGAAGTCTTTCTTGGTCTAAAATTGTAGAGAACAAAATTATCCCCAGAGGGATTTTGAAATACACCTTTCTAACTCATCAGACGGAAGATATGGACAATAAAATACTAAATAAGGTAAAATTTTAATTTTTCTCAAAAAATACCACTTTTTTGAAACCTCATTCCTCGGTCCTTGTTTGAGATAGAAGGTTAAATTTGATACCAATCGCTTGGAAATTTTATTAGCTAAAAAAAGTATGAGAATGAAATTTTTTGTCAGACGTTTCGTTTTGGCGTAAATTGCGAAAAACTAAAAACAGAACCGAAATTTGGTGGTTTTCTAGTCACCCTGTATTATGCACACCTCGGAATCCGTCGCAAACTCATATTAGACTTATTTAGAATGCCCAAAGTCGATTAAGACGATTACCAGCCTTACCTTATTTTTTTGGAGGCACAGCCTTTTTTCGATCTAATTTGCCTGGGCTGATACAATTAAAATGAAATAAAATATGAATAGAACAATCAATCAAAAAATCAACAAATGATATACAATTATATTCCTCCATGGTTTCTTGAAACATAAAAGGATGAATTATTGTAAGGGTTGTAACTATGATGTGCCATTCAACACTATTGCTGGATAATTAGTGATGGTTTTGAATAATTTGTTTGCAAGCATCTTTTATGGATATCAAAACCTTGAACTACCAAAAGACAAGATATTGCGAGAGTTTCATCAACAAATAAAAAATAATATTCAAATGTTATTCCTGTTTTGAAAATCATGTGTTCAAGCAGTGCTATAATATCATAAACTCATTTCAGAAGACATTGACTATTTAGAAAAATTGGGAGAAGAATAGTACAGGCCATGCCTAGTTCTTCTTCCCGATTTCAGTATTTGTACAGCCTAAATGTATCAAAAAATCTCAAGAGAAACTTCATATAATTATTCTCGACATTCATACTTAAAGCTAAGTTATTGCCTTCATATGACCAATAAATTGATTCAAATTTGAAATTAGAAAATGCATCAACATAGAAAAAAGCTAATAAAAAATAGCAAGATATTACTTACCCTGCCTCTACCTAACCTACTGGAGGGATAAGAGCGTCCAGAAACATTATAAACACAGTACTGCGAGCCATTGTGATGTGTTTCCAAATAGATCTTGACGTCTTCGGCGTAATTGCTTTTCGTTGTAACCTCGAGGCCTTCAGCTGGGAAAGGCATGACTGCCAGTCGCGAAGTTAGGTAGGAAATGTCCACCTCACTGCGAGCCATACTTCTGCAAAATTATAATAAAGTGCAAAATGAATGTACTGAGTTTCCATTATTGGGTTATCATGATGTGAAACTTGAAACACTAAAATATTTTGAATGGGAGGATTTGGAAGTTGTGACAGTCACAATTTTATTGAGAGCTGAACTCTGGATGCAAACTGTTCAATAATGATTGACAACCGGAACTGTTATCTCAATTTTTTTTTAATTGCAGTACGGTACTTGAATTTTCAATAATTACGGATCACAATCCCCACCTGCACTCCTTCATAAAACTCTAGTATTTGATCCCAGTTGTTAATTTTGAATGTAAACTAAAACATACTTAAAGATAACATTACACAAATCTGGATACATAATATGAGATACTTGTTTGCTCACAAAGGTTGAGTACTTTAACAACATTCTGTTGATTTATAATTATAATATATGAGTAATTGTTGAAGCTCACACAAATTTTGTTAAATATGTTTCTGGATGAAAAATGTACAAAAATCATCAGTTTGAAAACGTATCTAGACAGACGTACTAATACGTACTAGACGTACTAATACAGCAATTTTGATTAAAATTCCAGATGAGCATGAAATGTGAATAAAACTTTTGCAGAGTGAGTGGCAACTTGATGAATTTTCATGATTTAAGAGGCCTCGATACAAGTCGAAAAAGCATGAAAATAGGCACTCGGCATTTTACTCCTTCGGTCGCTATTTGGCAAGTTAGGTACGTGAAAATGGTACCAAATTGTTCAGAAAGATTGATAGAATGTGCGTATAACCTGGGATTTTCAATATCACTTTTCAATTTTTTGTTATTGAGTGTCAAAAACTGTAAAATTTTCTCCATGTTCATCGACTTACATTACCCTTTTATGATTTCAAAATCGAATTTTCAAGGTTATACGCACATTCTAGAGATCTTTCTGAACATTTTGGTACCATTTGCATAACGATTAGTTGAAAAATAGCGTCCGAAGCAGTAAAATGCTGAGACCCTGTTTCCAACATTTTCGTGACAAATCCGAAGCAGTACGCGTGCCTACTATCTTTTCGTAAAATGTCGGACATTTCACTTGCTTACAGCTTGCAGACGCGCGCCCACCCGCATGCCCGTCAGCCGTCTACAGTGAGAGAATAGAAATTGTTCTCTCTGTATAGATTCTCTCTGGCCTCTCTGATCATTCACCGATTCACCATATTTAGCGTAAACTTCACATTCAATCGAGCGACTTGAGCCTGCATTTGCGATAATTTTCCTTCTTACTTGGACTTTTTGGAATAAGATCCCTGATATTTCACGTACACTACTGATAATTTCATATACAGTAGAACCTCGATAATTCGTACCTCTATTTGCTCTTCAATTCGAAAGTGAAAGCTTAGTCTCTTGAAATAATTTATAGGTTCAATAATTCGTAATTTTCCCTAATTATAAATTTTTACTAAAGCTTTCGGCCTATGAACTACGAATTACCAAAATTCTACTGTTCATTTCATCTACGGAACAACAACTCTAAGTTGAGTTTTCTTACAATATGACGCGAATTTTGAAGGCACAGTGATTCATAATAGCCTATTGATTTTGTTATTTGATAGATAACACCTTCTGTAATATGAATTGTTACACCTGCAAAAAGAAATACTACTCAGAACAGTTGGCGAATTATCAAAATGTGACGTCCAAGTCTTACTTGGCAAATAAAGTTACTGAAAATCATACATACATGTAAAACTAAAAAGATAAAAACAAAAATATTAGAAACCTTTCATGCCTGTAATACAAAATATTTATGTATATACATTTTTAAACTCTAAGATTAGGGTTTTTGAGGTGAGTTTTGGATTGAAATATATGATGTGACAAATCATTGAACCTGAAGTGTTAGTCATATCTCATAATTTGTGAGATATTTCCTGACTCGCACCCAAGAAAATTGTCAATGATAGGGTTCCTCATCTAAATTGCATTTTGAGGACTTCGTTTTTTGTATGCCGTCCTATAACAATGGCTATTCTGGAATAATCCAGAATGGCAAACAGTTTCATTGTTTCAAAAAGGATTATCTGGGGAACCTTCCGGGGGGACTGGGGAAGAATTTGTGAAAAATGTAACTGAAAACTCGTGTTTTATACAATCTAGAGTAAACCTTATCATTTTTTTGTAATTTAAATCTGTAGTTTTTGATTGGATTTATTCATTGAATATACAGGATGTTTCAGGAGAAATTGGCAATACTTCTCAGGCTGATTCCTTACACCAATTAGAGAAAAACGTTCCATGAGACTCACCCCCCCCCCAGAAACGTTTTGTTATCGAGATAACAATGGCGGAAAATTGACATTTTTTAAAAAATATCAATTTTTTCTAATTTCTAGAGGCTTTATTTGGGTTCTTCGATTATCAGATCCTATGTAAAATTACCTGCGGAATGCAATGAAACCTGTTAGAAGTTTGTCACTTCAACGGTTATTGAAATAATTGGGAAAATATGCTAAAGAACAAAATATTTCCACAGTTAAGGGTATAACTGGATATAAGATCATAAATTTGTAATTTTAATAGATGGAGGTGGTTTCATCAAATAAAAAACTTTCTTATATCATTAATCATAGGACGAGACTTCAGAAATTGTACGCCCTACTACAATTTGTAGTAATTTAGTCAAATCTTTGCTGTACTCTGATTTTGAAAATCAGTCAACAAGGTATGGCAAAGAAAATGAAATAAATGCTATACTTAAAATTGAAGAGACTATTGGAGAGAAAGTGGACAAATGTGGCTTGTTTATTGACAACGATTTACCTTTCATTGGTGCCACTCCAGATGGTCTTATCGGGGACGAGAAAATTGTAGAGGTCAAGTGTCCTGAATCTTGTAGGCACTTGACTCCAGAGGGATAAAACTAAATGCTAAAACTAAAACTAATACAATAAAACTAAAAAAAATCCAATTCCTGAACCTGAGCTCAAGATAACAGTTAACAAGAGCCACAAGTTTTTCTATCTAGTTCAGGGTCAATTGCTCGTAACAAAACGATTGAAATGTATATTCGCCCTCTGGACACCCTCAGGCATAATAATAGAAGAAATTTTGAGGGACGATGAATTTTGGAAGAGCCAGATGGAGGAGAAATTGAAAAATTTCTATTTCGATTGTTTGCTTCCTGAATTAGTGGATCCTCGACACACAAGATCTATGAGAATAAGAGATCCACAATACATCGAAGCAGCAATAACGAAAAGACTAAAGAAAAATTCACTCCCTTAGACTATGTAGACTACCATCTGGAGTGGCACACAGGTGATGAAATCTCATTGTCAATATGCATAAGATGAGTGAACTATCTTAGGGCTACTTTATCACTGTTTTTTATTTTAAATAATAATCGCAGTACCATCTTCAATAATTTTTTATTCATGCATAACATGCTTCGACTGCTAAGAGTCATTTTCAAATTCATTCATGCGCATTTGAAAATGACTCTGAGAAGTCAAAACATGTTATGCATGAATAAAGATATAATTGAAAAGGGTATTGCGATTATAATTTAAAATAAAAAACATTAGTAAACTCTATTCAACTTCAATAGTCTATTTCATTTCAGTTTGTATATATTTCATTTCCTATGTTCAGCCCATTTACAATTTCAGTTTTTATCACTATTGTCTATTTGCTGATAGCTCCTCCATTTTGATATCATTGTAACTATAATACGAGATCTCATAATAATTTTGAAAAAAGAGACTGGGCTTCACTAAGAAAGCGCTTGATTTACAAAGTCATTCTCTCAATAACAGCCATTTATCAATTTGGAAAAGTGAACGTGTGAAATTATCTCTCTTCTTATCAATCTTCGATATAAACTATCAGATAACTATTTTATTATACAAATTATTGTAATTTTTCTTTCAATCATGGAACATGGGGGTAATGTTGATATGTCTGTAACGTTTCTACTTTTTCAACAAAAATCAATGACATAAAAAACTCATGAATCATTACAAACTCATCATTATTACAATGTACAGTTTTCCGATCCTACTGTATTTGTAAATAATATTCTTATTATTATTGTTATCTTATAATATTCTTATAATTATTGAATAATAATATAATAATTATAATTATTATTATAATTGAATAATAATATATAATTATTGAATCTATATAATTTTAATTTGAAATAGTGAGTTTGAACATAATCTTTTCTAATATTTTCATCCAAATTAGGAGCAAAGACAATTTGGACACTCATGTCTGTGTTTTCACCTATCAGTATAATTGTCATGTATCTGAAAAATAAATAAATAATTATTGTTATAATTATTAATTCTAATATTCTTATTATTATTGTAATCATTATTATTCCACCGTTATTGTGACAAAACAATCTAACTTGGTAAGCTACTCAATTTTATATGAATGTAGATATATCTTGATATTTGAATATCTAAACATATCTAGTTTACTACCTACTAACTTTTTTTCAATTCTAAAGTATTTGTAAATAATATTTTTTGTGTCAATTCTTATAATTATTTTCATCATTATTATCATTATTCCACCTATTAGAGAATTATCATAATTACCTATTAGAAAATTTCAATTCGTAACAAATATATTCATATATCAAGAATCAAAAGTTTTTTTCAGATTTTTTATGTACTAAACATATTTCTATCATTAGGCCTACCAGTTTTTTATATTGCTTGTAATTCTGTATTATATGATGCAAATGGAAGATCATAAGTATAATCGTTACTTATATAAAAATATAGATTCAGTAGACATTGTCAAAGCACAACGTACTGTGATATTATATTATTGTGGAAGCGTAAGCGTAAGGTAGAAGGAGAGGTAGGTAGAATACGAAAGGTAGAAAAAGATCGCTTCATTCATGTCAGCCACTGTAAAGAGCTGAACTATGTGTAGTGGGGAGTTTATCAAGTACCGCTCTAGAAAGAGAAAGGTTACAAGTGCGAGAGCGCGCGTCAACACAGAGAGAGACTATGGACAGAGAAGCGTGGTAAACTACGTTTTTGAAACGTACTGGATTTTGACCCCGTTCCCCATCTCATCACGCCTCGCCTACTCCGTACAATGACTGAAAAGAAGGTGATGTAGAGAAGAGCCTTAAGCCTGCTGTAGAGAGCCTGTGTTTGGTCTCCTGATAAAGCCTGTGTGAGTTAGCCTGCGGTAAGTAGTGGCGGCCAGTCGAACAGTTGTAGCCAGTCACAGCCTTGACTTGTTTGTCTTGTCCTTGAGTTAAACAACAACAACCGCCACTACTTACCCCGTCTACAGCAGGCTTCAGCCAAAATCGTGATTAGGACATCCGTATAAAAAACAACAAAATTCCCAGTTCAAACTATTAATACAGATCATCGCATTAATTACATTTGAATCTTTCATGATTAACAGAACATTTAAAATATTCATACCTATTAATACAAAAAGATATGATAAAAATTGACGTGCTTTTCTATACTCACTGTTGAACAGACTGTACTACTTTGCTGGATGTATCTTTCAAGTTCTTCAGGAAGCTGCCCGCACCACCTTTTATTGATGAGAACAGACCTCCTCCCCCTCCAGGGGGTACTCCTCCACCTGGGACCGCATTCATAGGCGCAGGCACAGTTGGAGGCCTTAAAAACGAACACTCCCATTATATTAATCAGAGGAATTCAAGTTTATTCTAATTAGATACATTACCAACAAAACAATAACAATGATAAACATATCAAATTTACAAAATAATGTTGATAGTTGGATGCTTTCCAACGAATCGATAGGCTAATACTCGCACGAGTTTAATTTCAACTGAAATCTGCTAGGTACTTACTAGAGTTGTAGTAGGTCGATGTAATGCATTGTTTCCTGCACTATAGACTGAAGTTAATTCAACTGATGCTTTGACAAGCAATAATATTATTACTAAATCGATTGTGAAAGAGTACTAAATACAGTATGTGTAGGCCTATACTATCACTAGATCAATCATGTAACCTACTACGATATATTAGGCTGTACAGTACAGTATTTGGATAATTTCCAATTTATCTTCATTAAATAATTGAAGAATGATGATTTCCATATTTCATAACGCATTGCTGAATCAATGACAAATTTTAAACAAAAATCATTGATGAACAATAAATTTCCGATTAAACTGTATGTTTACGGTTCAGT
The DNA here is from genome assembly GCA_017141385.1 of Sogatella furcifera. NCBI lineage: Eukaryota > Metazoa > Arthropoda > Insecta > Hemiptera > Delphacidae > Sogatella > Sogatella furcifera. The sequence goes on from CM029546.1 coordinate 49,064,577, forward strand.
TTCCTTTCCATACAATTAAGTATACAATGATACATTTCTATTAGGATACGAGACCTTTCAATTAAATAGTTTTATAATTGTATCATTTAACGTATCTTCTTGGAAGGAATTGATCGCCTCTAGATCACAGACAAAGACCAATTCTAAAATATTTTTTGGGAGAAAATAATTTCGTTATTCATCTTCAAAACAACGTTTTTATATAGCCTATATTTTTCAAATAATATTATTCTTTGGATCATCCGAAAGAACAAATAATTTTTAATATTATACCATTCAAAGAAGGATTGCGTAGACTGATTGAATTTTTTAGGCTTGCGGATAGATTAGAATCAATTTAATTACAGCAGTTATAAAGAAAAATGAGTTATTAGTAAGAGATAGATTAAAATACTAATTAAAAGATACGAAATACTAATTAACACTTCATGATAGATGAAGACCAGCATTTCACAGTGAATATTTTTAAATAATGACTTATTTTTTCACTTTATAAATCTTTTCACAAGTTTTGTGGGCGAAGTTGAGTCATGCAAGCCCCCTCTCCCACTTGACCCACAAGAGAGTGAAGATGATGAGAGATGACAACTACTAAATTCGCGAACTTATGAATTTTTAGAAATCCCTAATAACTTCAAAACTTTTAATAATTAAAATCAAAGTATCCTTTTTTAAAAAATATTTTTATTTTACACTACATCATTTAATTATTTAAAGTTTCAACGAATACAGTAGCCCTAAGAGAAAATAAGTCCCCTTAATAACTTCTATACAATGAATAATGGAGAATCGATGGATACAAAATAATTGTAAAATTAGACCTACCTTTGAGGGGGAGGAGGATGCGGTGGAGGTACTCGTGTACTGTTGGGTGGTTGAGAGTTGTGATTGGTGCTATTCGATCCAGCTGTAGCTGCCTGATGCTGGGGACTAGCTGAGGGAATATTATTACCAGGCTGAGAAGGAGCTGAAGAACCATTATTCACTGCTGATAAAGGACCTGAAACACAATACATTTATTCATTAATTATAACTAATTACAACATATTAATTAATTAGATAGATACATAAACGTTTTAGTTTTTCTACTAAGTACATTACCGTACATAACTCAAGTGATGTGGGCGAAGTTGAGGCACAAGAGCTCCCTCCCACTTGACCCACAATTAGAATGTAGTTCATATGAATAAGAGCAAATGGCATCATCAATATATTATAAATTGATGTTGATTTCTATGACGAAATACTAATTAACACTTCAACATTAACAATTGGGTGGCTCGTTGGAGGAGTGATAAAGCGCCGGTCTGATAACCAGGTGGACCCTGGTTCGAATCCCAAGCGGAGAACAATTTTTGACCACAGCACAATCACATAGATACGACCACCCCGTCTTTCGGAGGAGACGATAAGCCGTCGGTCCCGACTACCTAAAAAGTAGTCGTCATCTATCATCCATTTCATTACCCACGCACAAGCCTATGAGCTTATGTGGGCTTCACCCTCATAAACAAACAAACAAACAAACTTCATGATGGATGAAGATCAGCATTTCACAAAGAATATTTTTAAATCACCTGAGTTACTTTTTGGCATTAAATCACGATTTTGGCATAGTTACTATGCCAAAGTGAGCTACTTGAAATATTTCATGTGAAATACAGTCTTCATTTATCCTAAAGATATCAATATTACTTACAAACTACCAATTAAAATATAGTGAATACCTGATAACAATAACAAAAATAATATTGAATTGAATTAACTAGAAAAAACTTGAATTATTAAATAAATCGACGCTATGGTTCAGAAAGTTATTGATTGACCTTATTTAATTAGTCATTACTGAAGATAAAATACATTCAGTGGCTGGATAGAATATTTATTTATTTATTATCAAGTTACAACATATACTTAATGGAAGGTACAACAGGATTACTCCCAATTTGAAGTATATTAATATTGAAGTGTATCATTATTGATCGAATAAACATTAATAACAATTACGTGCTATTGCAATGTAACAATGATAATTACTCCACTTCAATTTCCATGTGATATGTTGGTGAAAGTGGCAAAAATGTCAAAATATTGTCTTGCACGAAATGAATTCACCTTGAAGCCTACCAATATTAAAACAAAATTCAAGTTACTTCTATGCTGTTGTGTAGATGTTGTAAGTGGTATTAATAGTATTCAGTTGGGCTCAAATTTCAATTGCGACTTCACTGGTACTTGATACAACAGATAAGGGAAAAAGGTATCTACAAAGAGTATAAGTAATTGATGATCATGCTGTACACAAAAAGGGGACGGGGTTTTCCCGAATATCAATTACATGACATTTGGCTCTGCAGAATATTAGATCGCATTAGTATTAATCGTATTGATGTTATAACAATCTAGTGCTACTACAATTGAAACAATGATAGATGACTACAATCTTGTTTCAATTATCTTCAATTGACTTCAAAATTCGCATCTGTTTTAAAAAGGCAATATCTGGAATAGCTAAATGATAACAATGATGCAAAATAATGATAGGCTATTGTTGTTACTAATAACAGATAAACCAGGGTTTATGAAACTAGGTAAGTCTAGAAGGCCCTGGGTAAACATGAAATAATAGTAAAAAATGAATGAAAACAATGAATATAAATGAAATAAGATAAAGTAAAATAAAATAAAAATAAAAGAAACAGAACTATACCAAATCTCAGTTGCGACAAACTGATATAAGTACCAGGCTTTGTATTGATTTTCTTCCCTTCTATTCCAAGAGGCTCTCGAACATTGATTCCGCGTACTTCAGCAATAGCTGCTAGCCTCTCAAGCAGGTCATACACTGTAAGTCTCTTTTGTGGATCTACTTGTAGACAGCCTCCTAAAATAAAAAATAGACCATTGTTAGATTCGATTTCTCATGAAAAATGCAGTGTTTTGTTAGAAGCATGTGTTTTGCATGATATTATAAAGGAGAAAAGGTAGTTGCAATGGTTTAGTTAGTCATAAATAAGAAAAGAAAATAAGAACAGATGGAAAATGAGAGTTGAGAAAGATTAGTTGTGTGATTTGTAGAATTCGTTAACTAAATAAAAAGTTTAGATGATCAAGTAGATACCTAATAGTATTATAGATCAAATTGTTACTAGTTGCAAGATATTCTACTAAGAAATAGGTAAAATCCAACGGAAAAATAAAGCAGATAATTTTTAATGGAATTTCATACTTAATGTAATAATACTATAAATTACTTTTATTAAGGCTACAGTATAATAAAATAACAGAGAATACGAAGAACAATTCAGTTAATTTGTATATGGATCAACTTTTGTATTTTATTTTAAGGTTCAATATTGATAATTCAAATTGGAATGGATGTCAGAAATTTTCCAACTTTTATCACTTAAGTCTTATTGGTTATCAAAGTTCAAGTTATTTCTCTTATAATCTTGCTAAGAATTTCTATTGTGGTGAATTTTTAGAGTGGAATTTGTGTGACTCATAATTCAGGACAAAGTCTCTCAGGACATTTTCAACTAAAATGGAGTAGAAGTTTTGCGCAAGGCTTGTTTCTTTTTCTTTCCTTTATATTATATTTCTAATCAAATAAATGAAAAAATATATATTATTTTAAAAATACTAACTGAATAGCTGATAAACTTGCATGAAATTATACAACCCCGAGTTCAAATATTCTAATCCTTTTCAAACAATGACATGTTTCTAGATGAGGAGTATTATTGTTTTTGCATGTTATTTCATTTTCAATTTGTACCGTGTATTTCTTTGAATTTATTCAATTAAAAAATTTCCAATTTTTCAACTCTCACTTCAATTATGCCTTAATAATTTTGAAAAATAAATATCACTCAAGATTATCTTTACAAAAAACTATGAAATCGACAATGAAACGGCATGGATAACTAGTGTTTACTTGTAATTCATAACTTACGTACGAAAATTAGATCAATATGAAAAAGAATACGTTAATTGCTACACATGATAAGATTTCATAATAGTACAACAAAGATGAAATTTCTATCATGAGTTTCACTAAAAATGATAAAGGTGGAAAATACTTTTCTTGAATAGCATAAACAGTAATTTTAGGTGAATAATTATATTTTTTTATATTTTATTCAAGACAGAATATCACTATCAAGCGCAAGCTCAATAACAATGATGATGATGATGATGATGATGATGATGAAAACTGAAGTAATAGTAGCCTAATAACACAGTTTTTATTGCGATTGATAAAAACCAGCCACATTGACGCCCCTAACGTTCATCATCAACGCCAATTTTATTTGCAGTTATTATAGAGTTGTGCAGTATATACTATACATACATTATATATTATACAGTATATATTATACATACATTATGCAGTGAATAATAGAAGTTTTGATCTTACTTATTAAAGGATGGAAGTCAGAGTATCTGGCATCATTTGTGGGAAGAGTATAGTTGGCATTTAAAATTCTCAGTTTTGCACTATCCTCGAATGGATGCTTCATATAACAGAGGACATACAGCAGACAGCCAAGCGCCCATACATCACTAGGGGTACTGATTACATAATTATTCCATGTATCGACCATTTCGGGGGCTCTGTACATGGGCGTTGTGCATCTATTCATCTGTGAATCAGAAAAAACGAGTCAATTCATCTCACATCATGAGTAAGTGCATATTCAAACCAAGAGATATAGGACAAGGAAAAACAAAATTTATTTGTAGAATTTCTATTGATTTTATGAAACATTACTTAAAAATAAAACACTATTTTAAACCGCTGTTTCACCAAGAGGAATCGAGGTCCAGAGTTGTGAAAATAGATTAGTGGAATTAATCATAAAAAACAAGGAATCAACTTACTAAGTTCATCTCTTTTAAAACATCTATTACCAATTGAAAACGAGTTACGAATTGAAATAACAGAAATATTCTACGATAAATTATGCAAAAGAATCATTCATTTGAATAATAATGACAGGTGCTCTTTTGATTTACATGAATGCATGTCATGTGAAATCAACGTTATAAAACCGTAAGTTTCATCATACCTCATGATTAATAGATAAAAATAAAATACCTTTTTTGAAAACTTTAAAATAATATTTTTTCTAAATTCATATATTTGGGGATTTCATTTTTATCAAATCAATTATTTTCATTTTTATCAATTTTAAAATAGCCCTGAGTGTGTATTTTCAATCATGATTGATTGCCAGCATTGCTTTTAAAACGTCTGATGTGATATTTATTATGGTTATGGTTGAATGTTTCAAAAGTACTTGAAAGTTAATCTATCTCAATAACTTGGTGCATCAAACATACTTAGTGCATCATTATGATTCATGTGCATGGACTTGGAATATTGTGAGTAATTCAAGTTATGCTAAAATATTCATAACAAAAATACTTCGATTACAGTTATACATTATCATTGGACAAGAAAAAGTGAATAAAATAATTGGATGTGAGTAAAATTATATGAATCACATAATATCAAGAAATCAGTCCAAACCGAGGACAACTTTCTTCACTGAGTTACTTGTGGGATGAACTATGTCTCAATAATTTCAGTTCTAGAAATAAATAAATAGCTCACCTCATCTTCGAGCATTGCGCGTTGTTGTGCAGACCAACTGTTATCTGGTTGGAATATTTGGGTTGTCGCACTCCCGAAATCACATAGTTTCAAATTGCCATCTGTACCCAGAAGCAGGTTTTCTATCTGGAATCGCAAAAAGAGCATGAGTGATCATTAGGCTTGACTATTTGAAATTTGAACTATAATCTACTTGACTTGACTGTAACTTACGACTGGCGTAACACGTATAAGATGCCGAAATACCATGTATTCCAAGTCGTTAGTTAGATCAAATACACAATAAGCTTAGAGAATAGTGATGGCTAAAATATTAAAATGTAATAGATTTTGGATAACAGTGAAATACAGACGAGACAAATAGAATAGAATGGAATGGAATAAACTTCTTTATTTTAATGGCGTGGCGAAGTTTGGACAGAAATCTCCACTCTACTTCTCATGTTAAAAACTTGAAAAGATCAGAACAGAAAGCAGTACACATGAAATAACAAAAAAATAGAGAAATTGGTAGGACTGACTTGAAAAACAGAAGGCTAGTATTGTTGCTTAAATTTGTATATCTATTTGTATGGCTTTCTCATTGATATTTTATTTTTTTATCTTCTTCTTAACTCATTAATATCATTTGATTCATCACACATTGTAGCCTATATTATTTTTCATTTTGATTACAACTTATCTTGTCTTGATTGTCTTCATAATTTCTACATTATTCTTATTTATACTTTGGATATAGGATTATCTTGCACTTAATGCTTCTATTTTTTCAATAGGCTTAAGCCTGGAAACGATTCTCTTCTTTGTCGAATAAATAAATAAATTAAATAAACAAATAGTAACCTTTAAATCTCTGTGAACGATAGGTGGACTCTGAGAATGCATATGTTGAACGGCTTGACAAGTTTGCCAGAATATTTTGCAAACGGTCTCAGGAGGCAGCGCAGAAGTCCGTGTATTCAGCACATCTACTAAGCTTCCACCTGAAAAATCATAGAAAAAGTTGGTCAAATTCAATTCAAAAGGATAAAATCTATTTAAACAGGTATATTGTGAGGCACACATTTGATGTGAATAGATCATTGTTATGTTCGAGGTAAGTCGCAAGAGCGACATTAGACATTCAGTTATTACATAAATATATGAAGTAATTAGAACATACAAGTTATTTTTCAGATGGACCGGACGTCTAAAAATAGTGGTGCGTGGAACTCGGTTTAGACGACTGGCAAGAACGGACAGGACACATCAATAATTTATCAAGAAAAATTTAGATCACTTCTTTCGTTAGTCAATTTTATACAAAGTTCATTCATTACGGACATGAAATTTGAAATAAGCATATGAAATTGTGAATTAAGAAGCACATGTGAAGCAAATTGTGAAAGAAGCATATGAAATTATGAATTGTTGAATATTCCAAAATTGCTAGTTTTTTCAATGAATTTCAAATTTTTCAATAATCATCCTACATTTTTCAAAATAAAAACGAATAGTCTGTGTGATAAGAAGAGATGTTAGATTATTTCGATCCTCGATATTAAAAAAACTTGCCCAACAGCCAGGTTCCAAAATAATAGAGATGAAGTGTTTGCCATAGTGTGTTTAATTTACAGTATATTAATTTACAGTATTTATTACTCAAAAAGCGTCTTACAGTCTCAAAAAGCGTTTGGTCATTAGAAAGTTAACAATACATTTTATGAAAAAATATAAACTTATACTTACCGATACACAATTCAGTAACCAATAGATATTCAGCCATGCCATGACCAGATTGATTTTTATCTACAAAAGCAGCAGAATTGAATTGAATTACGTTTGGATGACCAGAGAGTTTTTTCTGAAGACAGTGTTAAGGAAAGTTTGGCTTAGCAATGTATCTGTAAGGCTCTTAAAATGAACGATTCTTATAACCTAATAGTATGAAGTTTGGGACAAAAATAGAAAAATTTATGAATTTTTATGAAAAATTAACTGTTGACAAAAATCATATTGGGTACGTTCCTATGATATTGCGTTGCCTTCCCAATTGCAATGAGTTGGCACAACTTTGCATCAGGAATTTATTATTTATTCACTCATGAAAAAAATTAGAACAGACATATTGGTTATAGGGCGTCTAATAAATAATTTTTATTCAATAGGTTCAGGATTATGACATTAAATAATGGATTAAAGTATTTTCAGGCTTATTGAGAGTAGTGCCACAGAGAAAAACTTCCTTTCATTCATGAAAACACTATTATTATAATTAAAACACTACTTTTCTTAATAATTGGACCTTCATAATAAATCAAATTATCGATTCAAAACATTTGGAAATTCATATAGGTATGTAGTCACTCAACGTTATGTCTCTCAGGATCTGTCTTCAATTTTTTAAACATTAATTTTATGAATAGCCTAATAATTTTAATTACGCGATAAAAAATCTTAGAAAGGATACGAGTATGTTGACTTCTTGAACAATCTTCTTACTAGTTTCTTCATCCGGTGCCATTAATCTCTGCAAAACAAATGAAATTTACATAGATAGGTATTAATAAAGCAGAATTGAGACGTTGCTGACGGAAGATATCTTGCTGCTGTATTATAATGCTAAGAGTTGCTAGTTGAGAAAAATATATTTTATTCAAAAAAGATTAGACAAAAATAAAGTTGAAATTTGAAGGCTGCTCACAGTAGTAAATTTTATATTTTCCATGCATCAAGACTGAAAAATACTGAAAGCTTGATTTATATTCATATAAGGTACCGTGTATTTAAAACAACATTAAATATTATATTTTAGAAATCTACCAAAACAAACTGCTTGAGAAAATCATAAAGCAATTATTCTGGTGCGGCATTATCACTGCATAACCAGAAAGTAAATTTTGTAACCTTTAGTAAAAAATTTCAATATTTTTATAACAGACATATTAAAATAATGCACATTACATTCGTTTAACAAGTGCTACTTATATCTTCATCAAATCAATTCAAACATGAAAGTATGTTTGTCTCACTGGCGGCTCGTGCCCACGAAACAGGTGAAGTGCTGTACAGTAAAAGATACGAGCACTTCACCCGTTTCGTGGGCACGAGCCGCCAGTGGGTTGTCTGGTATTATCTAGCAAACGATTATTGAAAGCAGGAATCATAACTTTATCGGCTGATCCAGTCATAGTTCTTGACTGTCACAGTCCTGCTCTCAACCATCCAGTTTTACCTTCAAGGCGTATTCTTCTCCATTATTGACTGCCTGAGCGACAAAGACAAATGCGAAACCACCTAGAACAAATAAATTGTTCAATTATGAAAGTCTGCAATGGTGATATTATAGTAGTAGTATTATTGCATGAGTAAAAATGATTCATTATTGCTGATTCTCAAAGTCTGTTGAGCCGACACAGAACCCAGTCCAGTTGACTAGTCTGCGAGATTAGTCTCTCTCTCATAGAAAGAGAGGCCAGATGCTCTGTCCTTTACTAATCTCTCCCACCACCCGTGCGCACTACGCAGTTACGCACTTCACTTGTCACTTCATTACTCTGATGATTCTAAGCACTGTGGAGGAGGAAATCAGTTCTCCTACGCCTATGTTGTAAAGTAAAATCTCGCAGACTATATTCTTTTTTAAGATTATAAATTTGGGAATCGATCAAGTTGAATAAGTTAACTTATTTCACTATAATAGTGTCTATATGAAAAATTTAGGCCCCCTCGACTGGCAGTTCGGACTGTGACAGTCAAACACTGTCAGTACAATCTTCCACAGACGATCGGACTGCCGCTTTTCCCATCCTCTGTTTTTAAAAGTAACAGTCCGAATCCGAACAGACAGTGGATGGACTATGGAGTAAACCGGCAGCTGTAAACCGATAGGCTGATCGATCAGCTGTAAACAATCAAACTGTCAGTGGATGGGGACCCTTTTGTTCATTTATATAGCCTATAAAGCTAGTAGATTTGCATAATCCAGAGGAAACTTAGAGATATAATTATTATTCAGACTGAAGGATTGATGAGATAAAATGAAAGAGCTTCTGCATCTTTCCAAACGAATAACAAGAGCAAAATTATAATAAAATTGGTAAATTGCTAATTAGAAAGCTCTGTCTAGGTTATCTTACTCATAAGGAACATACATATTGTTTTAACCTAACAATAAGTTAATACTGCAGGAAGATGCAAATTCTTCTTTTCAAGAAAGTATAAGTAAAGTTGTAGGCTGAATAATATAACAGAATATTCAATATTGCAATTTCATTTATCATGAGCTTCTTTGAATGTTGTAGAATATTTTTGATGAGGAAAAACTAATCAATAAGAGAGAAGCTGAGCAGAAGCTTTCAGGTATAATATTGACAGATTAATGTCACCTCTACACATTATTCTCTAACGCTAAGTGAGAAGATTTTCTAGTAAAAACTGTAGTCTTTCTAAAACTAACAAATTAGCTAAAACACCTAACCTGGCAAAAGTATACTTGAACCATAAAGTGATAAAAAATATATATTAAAATTCTGATGCATTACCTTCAGCAATAACTTTTTTCACTCGAAGTTTAACGTTTCCTACTTCAACAGTTTGGCCGACAAAATCATTTTCTTGTCCAGTGGTTGAGTTACTACTGAAATAACCAAACGCTGACTTGAATAAATCAGACATGTTGGAAGTTGATTACTCCTTTCCACTCAATTTAGAAGGAGTAAATTATTGATCATCTTTCAAGCACAATATTTAACATAGCCTAGCTGCGAGAATTCAAATACTTGATGATAATTTTACTATCGCAAAATTCACAATCACAACACTTGATGAGTTGAAGGAGAATTCTGAAGATAATTTATTTTCTTTTTGTCAATCGTCTCTATCTCTACTCTTGCTGTTGCTGTTTGTGGCTTGTGCTGTCTGCACCACAGAGAACAAAAACAAGGACTACCATTTTCGTAGTCCATACAAAGCCGTACAAATTGAAAGTCAGCCATAGGAAATTGTCAATAAAATATCATTGATTGGCCCTAGATAGTACCAGATTAGTTGATTGCTTCGCTTTTTATTATAATTAGTTATTTAAAACATTTTTGAGAATAAATTTTAATAAATCTGACCGTGAACGTACTTTGTTTTTTGACAAAGAGTATACAGCCAAAATGGATAATCAACAAAATGGCAAGTTGGGAAAGCTATCTACGAAAAAGATGGCGGACTGCTTCTGTGATGAATCATAGGACTGTTTTCCTACATGCGACGGACGACCACGACCAATAGTCGGAAGGTAGCTTTTTTTAAGCCTCGTATACACCCCACAGAAGCAGTCCGCCATCTTTTCGTACACGATCGATGGTCCTTACGTTCCCCACAAACCAAAACCTAGCTTAACAGAATGCCTTCTTATTTTCTCGACCAGGCTATACTTGGGCGGTAAATTTAAAATAGACTATTTTCGGCCACTATATCCTATATCTATAATACTAGCCTATTGATTTGATTCAAACATTGGAATAGGAAAGGAATGAGTTGAAAAATGAGGTTTTCTTTATGCTAACTGAATAAATAACTAAGAAGAAATACGTTTTTACTCCTATTGAATATATTGTGATTACAATAAAATGTATGGACTGTCATCAAATCTTTAATGCCTTCTTTGTATTTGATAAGATTAATTTTATTGAACTAAATATTGGAGACACGAGACAGCAAGTTTATTGGCAAGGTAATAATATTAGACTCTGGGCCTTGGCTTATAAAGATTTACGATTGGGATTGTAGATTCACCAATAAAACTCTCGAATTACAATGTTCCAATTTTTGGAAAGGATCAGCTGTTGAATCAACGATCAGCCAAAACTCACTAGAAGACCCTAACATTTGAATCCAAAATGGCCGCGATGGTTCGAGTGAAATAGGAAATACCATGTATTCTTTATTCTTTCTTTACAATTGCGACTTGGTTTCCAAGTATTTTAAGCAAAGGATGAATGAGTGATGATGAATAATGAAGGTTTAAGATGTAGGTTATATGTCTATGTAAATTGGTTCAGACGAAAAATTCACGATATCGCTGTTCAAACTCAAATCATCGTGGCCATTTTAGATTATAAGGCTAGGGTTTTCTGACTTGGTTTGTTTACAATTTTCTTTGTAGGTTATGATAATATTTTAGCAACAATAATGATTCCTGTTCAAATCTCACTATAAAAATAATGATTGATATTTATTATTAAATATATTCATAATAATAAATCAATTTCTATATCAAAATCATTAAATTAGGAGCAAAGTTTTGGTTTTAAAGGAATAGCATTGGACTATTCTGATATTCTATTCACTTGAGGTAAATTTGTTTCATGTCATTTTTTTAATCAGCTGAAACTGTAGAATTTACATTTTATTGGAAACGTTTATGAGACAAAAACGCCCATAAAATCAACGAATTATGAGTAATGTGGATTGTAAAATGTTTATAAGCCAGGGCCCTTATCTAATTCTAGCTCAGGCCAAGAAGTTATAGGCGGCTTTGTTTGCTCCTAGTGCATGCGCATCAACAGCTGATGTTTGCAATTTGAGTTGTCATTTAATTATAGCTATACCTAGGGCTCTATAAAAAAGGCGTAGACACACCATCCGCCATTCTGTGGTCAACTTTTAGTGCCAGGTTTGAATTCATAGAAATATTTTTGATGATAGAGACAATCAACAGTTGTTTATCAAGTTGAGCAAATGAATTAAGTTATTGTTTTTTTTATTGTTTTGAAATCTTGGTGGTTAATTTGTCATATAAAATGGTTTATATTGCTTTGTATTGAATTTCAAAAAATATAACTATTTTTATAATAAAACTAAAATTGAAAAATACAAATTTGCCAGATGCAGGAAAATGAATCCAGGTAAAAATTTGACTTGAAAATAGATAGGCAAGGTGGCCAGCACGACCCGTCTACAATAAATGCACTTGACATCTATAGCCTAAGCGCGGTTAAATCCAAATGCATGTAGTTACATTTGCTTGATTTTGAATACCTGCAAATAGGAAAACTACTTACCTTTGAAGAAAAGATGTCAAAATGCAAGAGGAAATGTTGTGTGATAGATTTCAATAACAATTATTCCAATTCTGGAGGAAAAGGTTTCCTATTTATTCATCTCCTGGAAACTCACAACTCGCAATCAACTTGAGAGGAGCTAATTCAAGATGGCGGATATGGACTGATAGCTTAAACATAACCTATAAGCCTAGTGATATCAGATTATTTGATGGAAATGCTTTCAAATTGACTGATACATTTTTTTAACTATTCCAAACTGATGAATACTTTATAGCTTTACGATATTATTGATAAATCAATGATAAAATTGAATAATAACCCAGGAAATTCTAGTCAATTGACATACAAGCCAAAGGAATGTGCCTCTGTACTGTGCATGCGCCAGATATAGACACTAAGTACTGTACAAATTTTGACCATCAGAGACCGGGTAGGTTCAATCAGAAGCCAACTTCTGGAGGTCAATTGCCAGACTGGAATCCAAGTGCAAATTCAATGCTCTGTGAAGTGATTAGTATTTTTTCTAACATAATTTTTGTGATCATGTGTTTGACTGTCGAGTTGAATGAATTTAAATTTGGTACTATTAGTTGACCACAGAATGGCGGATGGTGCGTCTACCCCCTTTTTATAAAGCCCTAGCTATACCAACATAATATTTTTGAAATATAATGCAGCCCATACACTGGTGATGCCAAGGTAAACCAAACCAATACCATCCAACCAATTGTGACATATGTGATACCATCCAACCAACTCATCCAACCATCCAACCAAAACTGATACTAACATATGTTAAGTTTATAATGATTCCAAGGTTAATCAGCTAAACAAGACTGATTTTTATTTTCTCTGAAAAAAAAACTCTTGGCACGGTTATTTGAAAAAATTTTGGGATAATTATTAAAGGTTTGATATGAAAATTTTGTTGGTTATTCATTTTTTGCCAAGGCAACTTGGAAATGTATTTTAAGTCTAGTTGAATGATGCTTATAATTTTTTTAAAATGAAAATGGAAATTATTTCCGTTTCATAGGTCTACACAATTATTTTTATATTAGAATAAAACTAGCATCAATTGTTCATAGGCACTGCCAGTGTCATAGATCATTATGCCAGGTTTACACCAGAATGTTAATAACATTTTAATAACTTATGTATAATAAGTTATATAATATATAAGTCTATATAATAATATGTTATTCAAAAAAGCTATTAACATTTTGGTGTAAATTCAGCATTAGTGAATTATTTCAATATTATTATTTTTGCTATTATTTTTACTATTTTCACTTATAATTTGCAGTGCTAGAACTTTTTGTCTCCTTTCAGACATTTTATTAGTGCATTTCATTTAAAAAAATGCACTATTGGTCTTGACTGGATAATCACAAATATATGATGCGATATATTTTTCATATGTTTCCAAGCCTCCAGAACACAAATCTGATGTCTGTTCAAATTCATATATATATATATATATATATATATATAATATATTTATTTATTTATTTATATATGTACAGATTCTTGTTAACACAATAACTCCCAAAGGGCTTGTCAGAGGGCGACCAAATTTTGCACAAAAATCATTAGTGTTAATATCTTGGTTAAGTTTGTTAACCAGCCAAATTGGTCAAAGGGTAGGGGGTGAAATTAGGGGATGAAAATTTAGAAAAATCACTACAAATTGACCAATAACTTGATCGTTTTGAAAATTGGTGTGTATAATACCCTTATTATGCCCCACAATTTGAGCCATCAACAAAAAAAATCCAATCAAAAATGGCAAAGAAAATGGCAAATAATATGCCAAAAATTGTGTTTTTCAGAAATGGCACCTTTGAATTCATACCCTGAATAGCTCATTATCAGTCATATGATTTGAGCCATCATAGAATTGCATTTAAAATGCACTCTTTCTGACCGCCAGCTGCCAGAGCAAATTTTTTTAGTAATTGAGATCTAGGTTAAATTATTTTAAATCAAATGTAAACACAAAACAAAATCCAGAAAATTTGCATAGTAACATGAATGCAGCTGACTGATGACTAAGCCAGCTGACTAAATTTTCACAAAGTCACGGAAAAACCGTGCAACCAACTCATCCAACCAATTTGGTATCACGATCATGTGGTTGGATGGTTTGGTTTTGGCATCACCATTGTATGGGCTGTAAAATCAAAAGACACAATGAATGTTTTACATCATCATCATCATATCATGTGACTTAGTAGCTTTCATGGGATACAAGCAATTCAGGATTTTCCACAGCTTCTCCTAACAACATGCATTTTCAACAATGAACAGCTAGTACTGAAAGCTTCTAGCTGGTTCATTTGATTCCTCAGATAATTTTTATAAACATTGATCACTCAATTCATAGAATTGCACCTGCCATCATTATTTTGGAAAAAATTTAACATTTCTATCACTAAAAGTTGGAAATTTTAAAAATTAAAAAAGTCACATAACTCCCTCAAATGGGGGTGGAACCTTCCCATAGGGGTGGGGAACACTGAGACGCATCATGGGGGGAACAGTGAGACAAAAAATTTTAATGCAAGAAAAATGATATATTATACCAATGTTTTTTCAATATTCAAAAGAATTAATTATAAAAAACCAGTATAGTTATTTGTAACAAACAAAAAGAATGTATAAGCACCAAGAAATTCATTTCAAAATTTAATTCTCATACCGGGAAAGAGTGGAGACACTTCAGAAAAATAGGTGAAGTTCAAAAGGAGGTCTGGCTCCCTAGAAAATATTAATACACCTTTAGAACAAAGAGTATTAAATACCTTTATATCCCTATGGTGAACTGGCCCCCCACAAGACCAAGTAGTAAACTCCGCCCTAAGTGCCTATGTGTTCAGCATAGTCTCACTGTTCCTCATTCTGTGATGTCTCACTGTTCCCCATTCTGTGCCCATGGCTTTTTAATAAATAAACATAACCTCAAAATATTATCAAGTGAATTATGCTGCTTCAATCAGCATGAATAATAGTATTGAGAAATATCCCGTTCTTGTCATATTTTGAAAACTCATTTTCATAGAAGAAAAAACTCAAGTGTGGGAAAAATATTTCATACCTTCAAAATGAAGTCGAAATTAGATTGAAACAAATCGTTGTTGTGAAGCAATTAAACACGGTGATACGTCACGTACTCTAGTAGAAGCTATTGCCACTGAACAGCGCCACTGTATGGTGTCTACATTTTTATTAAAAATCATGTCTCACTGTTCCCCGTGTATCACAGTTTCCCCTCTCCCTATGTATTTTAGTTGTATTTTGAGGAAAATATTTGAATTTGAGGTCCTTTTCTTCTTCAGAAACACACCCTGAGCGGCTGGACTGTATGTTTGCAATGGATGAAAATGTTCAATGGCAATTAAATATAATTAAAATGTATTTTAATTCAACAAGTTTTATTTCAACCTTGTATAAATGTATACGTCTCATTTATAGGAATTTGTTTTGTAAACGGTCAAATACGGTAGGGAATATGAGAGGGGCGAGCAAAAAGTCCCCCCCCCCTAGAAAAATTGGTAGATCCGTCCCTGAATACTGATGTATCTATGAATCTTGCTGCTAGCTGCTATTATATGGGTGGCTCGTTGGAGAAGTGATAAAGCGCCGGTCTGATAACCAGGTGCACCCTGGTTCAAATCCCAAGCGGGGAACAATTTTTGACCACAACACAATCACATAAATACGGCCACCCTGTCTTTCGGAGGAGACGATAAGCCGTCGGTCCCGACTACCTCAAAGTAGTCGTCATCTATCATCCATACAAGGGCGTACGCAGGATTTTTCCAGGGGGTGGCAGGCCATTTCCGTTCACGGCGATCCCCCACCCTCTCTTCCTAGGCCCCTCCTCATAGAATGAGGGGGTCAGTCATAATATTGTTCAGTTCAATACATTCTATCATGAAAATTGAGAATAAAAATAAATTAAACATAATATTGCAAATAATTTGGATGACTTGTGATTTAAGTGATTAAATTCCCATGAAGTTAAGTGAGATTAGGTCTTTTGTACTAACAAGCCCCACATTTTGTTTCAAATAATTTCATCACAAAGTTTGATTGTGATTCAATTTCTCTGTTCACTGAGTGTTTAAAGCAAGTTCAATCTTTTAGGTGTTTGTAATTCCTGAAACAGTATTTCCCTTCTTAGGAAGCATTGCATATTAAGAGTCTTTCCTCGAAATTGTTCAAAAATTGTTCAAATACCAAAATCTATAAGCATGGTACAAAGTTATAAATAATAAGGTAGTCTAACTAAAATAGTGAATAATAATCTGCTCCAAACACTTTGGATACAAATAGAAGTACCCTAACTAATTTAGAAACTAGTTTTAGATAAATAAATTCAACTAAAATAACAAAGATATTAAATTCAATAAATCAACATTTTATAACTAGGCTATAAAGAGTGCTTCAAACTCCCCTAGTATCAATAATCTAATGGCATTGTTCCTGGGTAAGAAACATATCTAAATATTATTTTGAAACTGTCCCAAAATTCTCAATTGCTCACACATCCAAATGCCCTGAATCTATGTTTTCACATTCCTCTCTCTATAAATTTTATAATTTTTTTTGGGCCTTAAGAGAGTATTAAAGTGGTTCAATCCTTATGAAAAATTAGCTGAGAAATTCAATAAAACCAGTTTGGTGGTTATTGGAG
This sequence comes from Sogatella furcifera, assembly GCA_017141385.1. Lineage (NCBI taxonomy): Eukaryota > Metazoa > Arthropoda > Insecta > Hemiptera > Delphacidae > Sogatella > Sogatella furcifera. The sequence goes on from CM029546.1 coordinate 49,081,933, forward strand.
ATAATGATCAAAATATAAGCGGAGAGAACTCAATTCTTTTCAACTTCTGGTGATGGGGAAATAGATCTCTTTTTGTTGACTGGTTCCATCCATTGAATATTGATTTTTCCAGGTCTGTTTATTCTGCCTCAATGATAATGTGTTGAGTACCTTGTCTTATTTTAAAAATTCCAAATTTTATCTTCTTTACTGCTTTAAAAAGTTGAATCTTAGCCACTTGTAACTTTTCTCTATTCTCTTTTTTTATTTCCTCGGTAACCTACCCAGGTTTCAGAGCTTCATATATAGGAAAGCTAAGATGGCCATCACTTGTAATCATATGTAAAATTTCAAATTGGTCTCTCTCCTGGCTTTATTCTTTAAAGACCTGTTGATTGTCTCACAAATAGCTAGAATTCGATTTATTTCAGAAGAAATATTCAGTTACTTTCTTCTCGAGACAAAACAATTAAACAATCTTTCAAAGACAAGCAATCTATTCAAAACTGCCTTCATTGTCTGTTTTGTCTCCTTGAAATCCTGATTTGTGAGATTTGGGTGCGTCCTAGAAAAAGACGGGCAGCAACCGAGCTGATTCATTAAAATTTCATTCTCTACAATATTACTTGATTCGAAATAACCAGTCAAACAATAAGGTATCCTAAACTTCGGACAGTTTCCAAATACAGGGTTCGCCAATGAAGCGGGACGATTTGAATAAGCAACAGGTTGTTTAAGAAAATTGTACTTTTGTAGTTTTTTCATCATAAATAGAAAGTAGAAATTTAGCCATTTAGTGTACAATAAGTGAAAAATCATTTTTTGAATTTATCATCTTCCAAATGTCCTCCATTGGAATCTATGCACTTTTGCAGCGGGCCTGGAAGTTTTCCTCGACATTTCGCAACATATTGAGTGGTATATTCCTCCAATCTCATCTCGAATCCGTTAAGTTGTCTTAGAGCTGGGATAGTTCTGGGTGGGATCGCTTTGATGAACACTCGTTTTAAGTAGCCCCATAGAAAAATGGTCGGGTATAAGTTGATAAATCTGGAGAGCGAGAGGGCTAGGGATATCCTCTATTTCTGAGAAAATGACGCGGCTTGAAAAACAAAACATTTACAGCATTCATGGCAATTATTGCAGTTTGGCTTGTTGTCCCATTTGTTTGTTCATTCAATGGAAAACGGGCGATTTCTGCGTGTAAGAAAGTTATGAATCATTTCGATGTAACTCACAAAGTTGAAAGTGACAGCAAATTTACCCATTTCTTTCAGGCCCAGCTGCAAAAGTGCATAGATTCCTAATCAGGGGTGCCTCATCTCCCAAGGCTGATGGCGCAAAATCCCCCCAAAAATTCATTAATAGTCCTGTACTATAATTCCTCAAAAACCCAATCAACTCCCCCCCCCCTCAATGCTAACAACAAAACGTGAGGAACAATTTTTCACCAGTAAAATCGTTGACTTCATTGACTGAAATAATTAAAATATTTCAATAAAAGTTTATTTCAGCAACTATAGGTAAGCGCTTACTTCCATATTTGACGTAACTTTCGACTTGAAGCCTTAACACTCGAAATAGAGAATACCATGTCTAGTATTCCAAGACAGTAATTCGCACTTCATAATACAGAGTGTCTCACGAGAAGTGTAACAGCCTTTGGCAACCATATTCTACATGCAGTTTGCAACAAAAAATGTCCAGTGAAGTTTTTTTCTCTTATCGACCTTCGTTTTCGAGATACATAGATTTTTCGATATTCTTCAAGTAGGCCTACATACCGTCATTAAATCGTCAATATATCGTTGAAAAGAAGATAAAATTTCACATTGATTTAAGGTACAACACATGCCGAAGTCAATTACTGGAGCAGTATTTTTTTAGCGGTGAAAGTTTAGAAAGAGTGATTTTTCAAGTTTTTTTTTAAAATTTCAAACAGATTTTTCTTTGATTTTTTTTCCAGGGTAGCAAAATAATTTTTACAGGGCAAAAAGTTTTTCATTTGATTATTTTTCACATGAGATCAAGTGTTACAGGGGTCTAGCTCAAATCCATGAATCAGAATTCCAGTTTTAATTTGATTAAAAATGAGACTAATCTTTGTTGAGTGTGAATAATCGTCTACAATTCTTGATCGCTCTGTTTCGGAGTGATTTAGGTCATACAAAGAAATACTTTTCTACTGTAAATTTGGCTTAGAAATGCAATGGAACTGGTGAGAATTTTGAATCTGCAGTGGTTATTGGGATATTTGTAAAAATATGAAAATAATTAGTATTTTTCAATTTCAAAGAGGATTAACATGTTTACCTGATGCTTCAACTCACTTTTCTTTGGCTGAAACTTGTGAATAATTTAGTTTTGAAGAAGTGTTCAGTCAATAAACAGGACTTATTTCAGTACCTATTTCTGAAATAAATCAGGCTACAGTATAATATTAATGATACTCACATATGGTCTTGATTTCTACGATTGATATGGTCTCTATGATTTTTTTTTGTAAGTCTACATTCAATTCAAAAGTAAAAATAGAAAACACCATACATTCATAAACAACGTACTTTATTACGAACAACAAAAATACCACCTCTCAATCCCACAGCAGAACAACAACTGAATGTGCATATGAGCATTGTATAAAATTGAATATTGTCAAGTCGTCAACTACGAATTAAAATCGATTTTGTTTGTTCAGGTCTGAATTCTATTGAAAGTTTTGTGTTCATTCTGAGAAATGAGACTTCAACTCAGTCAAACGGAAGCTCTGGCAGCCATGGGTGGGATTTGTAAACATGAATCGTTAGACATTGTTGATCCATAACAACTATAGGCTACTAATAAGTAAATTAACTATATATGTATTGGTTCTACATCTACAACTGTCAGAGACATTATTCTATTCAGTTGGATTATGAAAATATGTAGAAAACGTTTAGGCCTACATGTGAAAGTGAACCATTCAAAATAATAACTCCATATTACTGTAATCAAATTAATTTGTTGATTCCCCCCCAAAATTTTCAAAATCCCCCCCAAATTTCGTGCCGATAATTCCCAATGGAGGACATTTGGAAGGTGCTATATTAAAAAAAAATTATTTTTGACTTATTTTAAACTAAATGGCTACATTTCTACTTTCTATTTATGATGAAAAAATTACAAAAATACAATTTCTTGAACAACCTGTTGCTTACTCAAATCGTCCCACTTCATTGGCGAACCCTGTATTTAGAAACTGTAGTATGTTTCTCACCTAGATCTAAAATATTGGTAGGGAGTTCTGAAACACTATTGTATGGCTATTCAGCTCCAAAAAATTAGCTGCTACAATTACCTTCAACTCTTCAATTTTTTTCATTTAAATACATAATACCACAGCTATAACTTCGCAGTAATGGATTCTAGGTCATGAAACTCCATTGAAGATTAAAAATGTTTTGTTTTTTTAATCTCTGGAGTAACATTTGAGCATATAGAGAGTTAGCAAGTAAAACAGAAAGATTTGAATAAGTCACCAACTCTTCAAGAAAAAAAATCAATTTCATCATTTATTAGTCACGAAGAATATGAAGAAAAAATGAACTTCCTAAATGTATTATTGGACAATAATAGAAAATATTAATTTCTGAATATAAAATTTTGCAGATCATCCTTCATTGCAAGGTATAGAGCATGTTGTTGGACAGATTTGGGTATTTGTCTATTTAGTTAAAAGAAATATTTGAAGGGTTCGAAGGTTTTCGTACTCTCATCTAGTTTTTAGATATTTCTTAGTTTTTTCAAAGTTGTTTGAACATACACGTCTGAAAATGAGGTGATGATGCAAATCTCTAGAAACATGAGAAATTGATGTTTAGAATTGAACAATTGATTTCTAGAAAAAATAGTTTATTTCTCTCATTGTACAGTGGGATCACTGTATTTTTTCCACATTAGTAACTTCTTCGTTTTCCGTTTCGTTGTTAACCCTACAAAGGATAGAAAAGTGACAGAGATAAAAAAAGCGTATTCTCACCGACAATCTCACTTCCAATATTGAGGTCAAGATGAGAATTATTAATTATCTTCCTCCGAAGTATTAGGTGGAGACTCAGTGTGAGTTTTACTAGCCGAGTCTGTGACCATAATCTTCAACCTGATTAGTTGTAGATTTATTTCATTCTATGATAATAATGTTAATTTATTTTCATTTTATTATATAAATTATTATTTTTTATCTAATTCATTTTATTTTTTAGTAACGTAAAAAACAAAAATTTAGTCAGCTTCTAGAGGCATCTGCCCCCACCCTACCTGCATACGCCCATATCCATATCATTTACCACGCACAAGCCTATGAGCTCATGTGGGCCTACACCCTCATAACAAACAAACAAAATATAGTGTTGATACTATATTTCATAGTCTATATGAATATAAAGACCTTATTCATTCATTTTGAAACAAGTATTAGCAAACAAGAACCAAAACTGACTTCTATTGGGGTACCTTCATTAAAATTTTATTAACAGAAGCAATTTGAAGTGATAGAATAAAAAATCAAGTTGGTCCAATCTCAGCACAGTGGAGGTCGAGTATCATGGAATTTTGAAAAATTCAAATACCGGTATCTCGAATTTTATAATTTTTGATCTTTTTAGTGGTGATGGAGATCAAAGCGCTCATAGTTCCATAGGAAAATGTCGAACGTCAACTCCTTTGACAGTCCGAGCCTCCAACCCTCGGACCATTCACCACCTTAGAAAAGTAATCATATGATTCTTCAAAAGCTGCTTGCTTTTTCATACTGTATATATCTTACTATGAGAATCCAATTCAACTATTGGATTCAATGGCTGTGAAAATGAATAAGTCATATTGATTAATATTGTTTCACTGTAGCATAGTTTCCAATAGACTTTTTCTAGATAATAAAGTTTCTGTTCTTAGATATGAGATACATAGAATATGTATATATGAAGAAGGTACTGGAACGCCAATCCATTTATAGCCTACATCATGGGCATTGCACGTCTGAAAAAAGACCTGGCTTTCTGTTAGATATCATTCAACAGCGATTAAATGCAATAATTGTATATAATGCAATTATTACGATTGTAATGTATTAAAGAGCAACTGGCTTTTTCGTTGTAATGTTCTAGGATAAGCAGGTGAACAAGAAGAAAAAACAATATATATATTTTTGAGGCATATATGATCTTGTTCTGGCCCCACTATTGTTTTTAAACATACAATCAAAGACGAATGTCTCTCATCCGTTTATCTTCAATGTTAACCCTACAATTGTCATAAAAATTAATACAATGATGAATTATTTCATTGACAGTTCTTGTTAAAATGTAATAAATTTGTCAAAAAATAACACTACACTTTATTTATGTGTTACTTAATTACAATGATTAGCGTTAGTTATTATCGAGTGATCGAGAGCCATGATAGAACAACTCTCAATAAAGTTATCTAATTATGTAGAAAATGTGGCAGGACATAGATTTTCCCCATACAGGCCAACATTTAAATATTATCAGCTAGATTCGACTGATTAAGAGCTAGAAAGCAACATGTCACTTACAAAATTTGAATAAACTCGACATGAAAAACACTATTCTCATCCGATAATTATTATTCTAGCTAAAACATAATAACACTTATTTGAGTAAATAAGTTTTTAATATTTTCAATACGGTAACAAATAATAAATTTGAATTCAATTCTGAGTATACAATTGTACATGGGTAGTATATTAATAACAATTTTTCAACATTGTTATTTTCTTATTTATTCTATTATTTTGTAATAGTTATTTGCTTAATGAAATTTTTGAACATTGCACTTTTATGTATAATAAACTATAACATTACAAGAACATCCTAATAATGAGTTAAAGCAATTATTCTTAAATCATTTCATCATAATTTCTATAGTACATTCTCTTTGCTACCATAATGGAGAGAAATCGGCTAAGTATTCGACCTTAATTTATAAGTTAAACGGAATATATCATATTATCAGCTTTAGCATCATTATTATTTTATTACAAATTTCCCTCATTTTTCTCAACTCAGTTATTGGTATAACAAGTAAAGTTAACAACAAGCGTTACAGTACCAGTAGTTGGATTTTTATAGTTCCTATAAATGGAAATGTTATTAATGAATATTTATGATGATTTGAATGTAGTATTCTACAATAGAGCTTATAAAATAGTTGTATAACAATCGATTATTTATTGAGTGAATGGATTATAAAAATCATAGTACGTCGTTACAATTTTTCAATACCGTGGTAGCATATTAGATTAGAATCTGATCTACGTATATTATTACATTTACCATCAAATATTCTCAGTCAATTATTTCTAGCAGGTTATACGACATTTATTCAACATTATTCGCACGCTCATTCTATGACATATTTAAACCACATTTATAATACGAATAATAATTTCATATTCTATACTCAACTGTGTGAAGATTATATTTTTGATAGTAGATAACGGACGAGCCATAAAAACGAACAAGTGCTTCAAGATAATAGCCAGTTGGACAGTGAATTGGATTAGAATAATAATGTTTTTACTGTCTCACAAGCATTTTAAGCTTGCGTACAACTTACAAGCATCTACTCCTCTTCCATCTAATCAATAATATTGTCCCGGTTTATCATTTCAATTTGTTCATGATACAATCTTATAAAATTATTTGCTATCTTAATGATTTCCATGAAGTTATTTACATTACCTATTAATACCTTTCCTGTTCAGGTCCAAAAATATTAATAACATGCAAACTTGCATAATTGTAATTAAATGGTTTATTTTTCTAAAGTTAATTAGTTTATGAAATTCACGTATTTTGATTTTTGAAACTGAAACATAAACTCAAAAATTGAAGTTAAGATGATTTCATTAAAAGAGAAAAATTGCATTGATTCTCCGTTAGTTGATATTATCGTTTATATGAATATTATTATGATAAATTATATTTATGAATTCGATATCTTTTAGCTCATCCGACGATATCTACCAGGATTATAATTTCATAAACCTTTAAACAGAACACTATATATTTTTACATATTTTATTACAAATATATCAATTATTATTCAACTTGAAATAAATATCACTCTTTTTAGCAAATGCACCAAACTTCTTACGGTAAAGCCTCAATTAAACATCTCATAAATTTTCTCAAGTTTTATAATAAAATATGATCAAATAATAAATATATATCATACTTCGTTAGGAATATGAGTTAACGAACATACTTAATATGAGTTCTAGATAATAGTGAACATCAAATACTATAGTGGTTCAATGAATATACTATATCTATGTACATATTTTTCCAACAAATTAATATAATTGACTAGAACACGACATTTATATCTTTCTGACTATTTCCATCATTGCGTTAGTATTATTCAAAATTGATTAATCACCACCTATACATTACACCCTCTTCATTAGTTCTATACTTCATAATTATCCATTATTATCTTAGCTAAAATGAATCAAGCAAATCCAAAACGTGTGTATAATATTGTTATTCAAATGGCAACATGTCTTTTTGAGTATCCTCAAATAGATCGATTAAAGTGATAAATAAACAATCACCAAATATGGTTGAACATTTCAAACCAGCTTATGATCAGAGATCGGCAAAGCTACATCGGATGAATTCCCTTCAAGAAAAAGAGCGAAGCGAAATCGTTCCTGAGAAACTCGCCCTCTATTTCGATGCACACTGGCTGTGTTGAGACCTGTACAGATCTGAAACAAATTAATTCATATTTTGAACAATTTTAATTTAATTAGAGTTGAAGAATTTTACAACTTGGTTGAATTATAGTTTTTATTGTAATGAAAATAATTGTTGTAGTTATAGGTAGAAGTCCATATAAGTGCAATTGGTATAATTCAACATTGGTTACGATGAGTGTCAACAATTTGAATGTATGGCTAGTTACTTCTGTGTTAAAGAGAGTATGATACCATTTCATACCCAAATTACTTGTATATAGTAATTGTTTTTTTACCTATTTATTTTAGGTTTGCTCCCATACATAGATAAAACGGCTCGAATTAATTTTTATAGATTTAAATTCAATCATGTTGCTATATATTTAAGTTATGAATGCAAATCATAGAAATACTCGTCAACTCTGAATGTACAAATCATAAGTCTTTCCAATATAAAAATTCCTACTACCGGTACTAGAAAGAAAAAGGAAAATATTACTGCGAAATCTCCAGTGATAGATTTTGCATAGATTTTTTAAAACTGTTTGCATTGTGTTTGAAATTCATTATGAATTTGCATTAGATATTATCCATATTTTCATTGCATTAAATGAACAAACTATAAACTCCTGCCACTTCAAAAAGCAATCTAAAATAAGTCTACTGATATGAATACAATTTTCCATGGGGTTTCTTCTATACTGCATAAATGAATAAACTCCTTTTTATTACCTACCTAATTTCAATGAGTTTCGCTGATTTTAATAAAGGAATTTCTGATCAGCCTAAACTACATTGAAAGCACAAATAATCCTACTGTAGTAGCCTAACTTTTCCATTGATTCTTAAAGAAATAGCTATATTGGTATTTTGTAAGGATATTTCAAGTTCATCCACTCAAGGAATAGGAAAAACCTAACTGAAGGTAGAATTTGAGTGAAATCATTTCCCCCAATAAATCTAGCAGTTAGGATTCCTGGCAAAGGATGTGGCTGATTTTGAGGAAGCTACCTATTCTCGCTTGAATATGAATGTTATGAATCCTGAATATGTTAATAACTCGGATTGAAATATACAAGATCGCTTTCTAACGGACCATGAAACTCAGAAATGAGTTCATTCAATTCAATAAAAGTTTCAGTTTTTGATCAGTTTAGAACTTTGAAAACTCTAAAGAAAATAGCACTACTCACGCTAGGAGTTTATCTGTGGTGCTGGAGTTATCAAGGGCTACTTTCTCATCAGGCGATTCATCTCCCTCTGAAAAACATAAATGTTATTTTTAACAATAATTTTCCGCTTCAGCTTATAGAAAAAATAATAATTTTGAAGACATATGGAATTGATTGATGACAGAGAACAAATAAAATCAAATACAATAGTCAAATATGATACAACAGTTTTCAACAATATACTCTGATATAGAGAAGAATATAAAATATTTTGAATTGTTCAGCTTTATAGTTCTATTGTTTCTCGAGATTATCCTATTCTACAATGCTTCAAGCAAAACAGAAAATCATGAATAATTATTTTCATAATATTCTAGCAGTTCGTCAACTGCAATAACTAATAATTCTTCAAATACCTATTAATAAATTCATGTTTATTTTTAATTAGTAACTTATGTAAGGAGTATTAACTCATTGTTCTATTAGATTGTAATAGTATCTGATTCAGAAATGTCATTACTTATGAGTAGATAATTTTATCGAAATACCTCAATTTGTTTGCAAGATATATAATTATGTATGGTTGAAAAATTAATAATAATGTACTAACAATAATAAATATTGAAAGCTGATAAATCGAAAAAAATACAGAGAACATCAGAAATCACAGATGTATGAGTATGACAATCAACTGCATGAGAGTAAAATAAACGAATTTAGGAAGACAACCAGAAGGAATCTGAAACAGTATAAATTAATAAGAAGAAATAACTTATAAGATGTTGCTAACATTAACTATTCAATAAAATCTTTATTGCTATAAAACAATAATGTTATAAAAATATCAAACAAAGCTAAAAAATCAAGTGCAGCAATAAAAAGCTTGAGTACGGTAGGTAGCCTATTTTTGGAATTGCAATATTCAAGTTATTTGAAGGTTAAAAAACAGATGAAAGACAGAAGAGGTCAAGAGGAAGAATATAAGAGAGAGCTCTATCTATAGGTTCATTTTCCAGTAGAAAGGATAACATTCAGTTAGAAATTGAATTATCATGAGTACGGTACATATGAAACAAAAATGTACATAGTGAGTTTAGAATGTTAAATTCTTGTGTTCAAGATTTTAGGAAAATATGAAGAAAAGATACAGGTCTAATTGGAGAGAGTAACATATTATGTAATTCTAACTTTGAGGTTCAAGATAAGACAATAAAGAGAGATAAAAACACAGATTTTCTTTCATGAAAAGGTGAATTGTGTGCGGAGATAGACTTGAAGTATAGAGTCCAGAAATTGAATTGTTGACATCAGGTTCACGTTTTTGATTGACTAACCAAAGTGAGGCTCCAGGTTAAATCTCCAGTCGTGTTCCCTTGGATCGAATTCAGGGTCTTCATCCATACTTATGTCATACTTGAGGGAGGGCCTTTGAGTTCGGCCACTGGAAGCTATAAATCCAATTGGAACACAAAGCAGTGGCAAATCATGTTAATAAGCTTTAACAACAAGCACGGTAAACAATAATCAAAGCAGCATACAGAAACATTCTAAAAGCAACGCACAATAACAACATTCATACATTTGACAAATTCTCTCTCATTATTTTCACTGTTACTCATTAGGCTTTCAAACCTCAACCATATTATGTATTTTTGGCCGACTTCATCAAACCGACTCGACTGAAAATGAGCATTATTTGGTGAAGGCAATACTTCCAAATCGTTCACACTAAACCTACATTTCACAATAACTGAACAGACATGGCTTACAGTCTATGCATACACTATTTTACGTAAAAATTACTTTTTTAAGTGAATCAAATTGGTTCTTGCTTTTTCATGATTATTATAGCCTATCACAATCAAGCTCTAGTTTTTTAAAAGCGTGCAGCAACATAAAGCTAGGAAAAATTCAATTTATTGTGAGATACCGTTCACAAATTAATAATTATTTACTCGCTCTAATCTATTTCAAACAGTAACTAAAGTTACTGATCATTCTAATAATTTCAATACGCAGCTACTGTATTCAATTCTGAACCAGAGAAACTGAGCAAATTATTTGGTACCTGATAAACCTTATTTAAAAAAAAATATTTTATTGTACTCATGAGTTGCCCTCTTCATGCATGACTTTCTTAATTTTGGTCAATTCAGAATAAGGTAAGATATATAAATGCAGAGAAATGTTAAAAAAGATCAAAATAGATCCTGTCATTAGAAAAAATGTCTCCAATTTCTGAATTAGTAAATTAAATTGTATTTTCAATTAATAAAAATAAGAATATTTCTACTATATTTGAAACACTTCAATTCCCATTCATTTTATTCAAATAATAATTTTATATCATTTTATATATATTATCTCCAGAATTTTGAGCTTTATCATCTCTGATTATAGATGGTAAGTAAATTCATCAGGAAAGAGTAAAATTAATTGAATTATAAATTTTGAAATCATTTATTTATTTCAAGAGGAATAGCAAAGTAAGTAATATTATTTTATGCTACTTGAAATTGATACGTTGATACTTTTACAATTGATGCTATTGATTTGCTACTTTATAGGTAGGGCCTATTTTAAATTGTAAAGGAAATTTTGAGTTCAGAATTAACTGTGACTTAATAAGCTTTAAGTTTTTAAAAAGACTGAAATTGCACATCAAAACCGCTCCATGTAATTAATTTTCATACTTTTCCAAATTCAAATATAGGTACAGTAAAAATATTCCAGCATTTCCAAAATCAAAGCATAAGGCGCTTCAAATTTCATCTATATTAGCAACAACTCTGTAAAACTACCTATATTATCGCATGATGGAAGCTTTTCGGCAATCTACCCTGTTTCATGCACTATTTATTGGCCTTAAATAGTGAGAGTAATCTACTTTTGAAGGTGAACTCACCTTTAGTCCCTCCAGGTTGTCCGGAGCTGGCATCTGTTGTTTTAATCTCTGTACTTGGGGATTTTTCTCCTGAAATGATACAACATTCATTCGTTAGCGCATTGTTTTCACTTTATTCAATCACCATAAAATAGGCCTATTATAAAAAAATACTCGTTATAACGAGAAAACGAGCAGGTAATAGCCTGAAGGTTCATAGAGAAATTACGCATAAGGAAATGCTACTGAAACATGGTATTACTGTATTTTATTTATTTAACCGAATAAAAAAGATATAGAAGAGATTCATGCATGATTTTTTAAAATATATTGAATAATTCTTATCGTTACAATTACTTGAACTTACAGTGGAACTTTTCAACATAATGAATAGCCTATTTTGAGAGTGGCTTAGGCCCATGCTTAATGAAAAGTAGTAACTTATAATTTAAAAAAATTACATAATTATTCTGAATCAACATTGATTACCTTCCTATCGTTCACCATGCAAAAATATAGTTCTTTAAATTTTTATATTCATGAGATATATAAATTTTTTACAATTTCTTATGAGAAAATTCTAGCCTCAACACTTATGCACACTACAGACACTGCATTCTCAACAGTAACTTTCAGTCTGTGTAGTAACTTACATAACATATTATGACGGAATTCAGCCAACAAACCACTAAACTTTGGTAGACCTACCGTAGTTAATAATTGATATAAATTATTGATCCCCTAATCTGAATAATTGTGTCGCATGCTGAATAAAAAGAAAATAAGAGTAATATGATTTTGAATTTATAATTTTGTGATAGCCTACAATTCATGCACGTGATTAAAAACACAAGATTATTTGATTAAAATCACAACTTAGTTAATTTAAAAAAGAACGTAAACTCGGCAAAAAATAACAAATCAGAAAATGAACATGCATACAGTGTTCATGACCAACAATAGAGTGCAAAAATGTGAAACATTTTGAGTATTCTTGTTGAGATTTTGTGTGTGATAATAGTAAATTAATAATGTTGATGCTAAATATGGCATTTGTCCTGTTTGATAATAATTATCAAGTTTTTAGAATTTTTAATCAAATAGAGCAGGCTATTTGGATTGCTTCCATGGCTCGATAAAATTATCGCATAGGTATCTTATTGTAAAATACCACACGATAAGTTATTGGGGAATGATTCCATCTTGTTCGAAAATTTAGACGCACTATAATAAATACCTACTTTTTTATACTTATTTTTCAATTCACCATGACAAATATATTTCACATTTGGAATTGTATTATTGGTCATAAAAATGAATAAAGTAAAAGGATCAACAAAGAAAGGATTTGAAATTACAATAGTAACAAGGAATTCTACCTTTTTGTTGGATAAGAGAAATCTCTTTTTTGGTGGTGGTGATTGAGGTGGAAGGAGAGGAGATTGTGGATCGGGAAACGATGTGACGGGAGAAATACTCCTGATGGCTTTCTGATGAGTCAGGTGGGGAGGTGGCTGAGGACAGAAGGTGGGCATAGTCCGACTCTGTCACTCCTGACTGCTCTCCACTGCTAACAAGTGGTTCCATTTCGCCAAGCATTTGCTCTTCGGAAAGATGTCTGATGTATTGCTCTAGCTCAGGGCCTGACAGTTCAGCAGCCGCACCCGTCATTTGTTCTGGCTTGATCACAACTCGTCGCTGGACAACTCGTTTGATGTGCACATTTCCATGCTCATCTACATGTTGAGTTTCAGACATATCTTCTCCTGGCCCGAATTTGTCCACATACTCTCTCAAAGCTTTGTCAGCATCAGGGCCTTGAAATGTTACTTTGTGGATCTCTGGTGGAAGTTCTACAGTGCGATGAATGATGTGAGAAAAGTCTTCATCTGTTTCTGGTTCAATTACTTCAGTTACATAAGGCTTACCATCTTCAAACCAAACTTCAGCTCTAGCAGCAGCATCCAATGTTTCTGTACTGGACACCATTGTATTAGATCCTCCACTAGTGAAACTTGATGACATGATAGAATCTGTCTCATATTGATAAGTAGCATGAGTAGCAGTTGAACTTGTTGGCTCCAGTGAGTCAGTACTCCCCAACATCAATTCGGCTCTGGGTGGTGGAATTCTGTTATGTTCTCCACTATCTTCTTTTCCTGAAGAGCTCAGATCTCCTTCTCTTCCACTAGAACTGCTCTGATCATGAGCACCGACTGCATTTCCACAAGCTTCATCATCATCTTCTATTGAATCTGTGTGTTTGACTGTATCCAAGTCAAGAGAGTCACTCATGATGTTTGATTTATTGGAAAGTTCAATTGAATCAGTCATTACATCATTTCTACCTTTGGATTTCTTCTGCTGAAGCTGATATTCAATTGAATCTGTGCTGGCTGACATTGCATCAGCAGATGTTTTATCACCTGCTTTCAAATCCAGAGAATCAGTACTGATTGTGAATTGATCAGGCTCAATTTTTGACTTCTTTCCTTTTTCCAAAGAGTCCGTTGTTTGCCTACTTTCATCAACCCAGTGCATTGTATAACTACTACTATCATATGCTTTTGAAGCTGAAGATGATGAGTGGAGAGGCTGATCCAAATCTAGATCAGGAACTTTAGCAACTTCTTCCAAGGAGTCACCTCGACCTACACTTTCAGTTTTATCAAGAAAACTGACTTCTGTTGCATCTTTAACATCAGTAAAACGTTCAACATTGGTTTGAGCTTGCCTTATGATTTCATCAATTTCAAACATTCGTTTCTCATAGTCATCTGAATCAGAGTCTCCACCTTTTATGCCACCAGCTGAGATTGTTTCACAGCTTTCTGACTCAGAAGCTTGACTCTCATGCCCTTCTTCAATTTCAGAAAGCAGAGCTTCTTCTTCTTTTGCTTTACTTTCAATTCTCTCTGCAGCTATGCAAGCCATTTCTAAGCCTTCAAATTCCTTGAGAGAGGAGAGAGAAATGTCATCTCCCCCACTCCTAGTGGTACCATGCTTCCTACTTCCACTGCCACCACTCCCACTCAGAGAGTCTTGTGATCCTAGAGATTTATTCTTAGTGGACTCCAAAGCAATCATATGCTCTATTCTCTCAAACTCCTGCAGTGAACTCATTGAAACATCATCATGCTCTCCTGATCTAGTGAAATACTTTCTTCCAGCTAAAACATCATAGTCCGGTGTGCTGCTCAAAGATTCTTTTACACTACCAAAACTACCAACTGAATGACTGACTTGACTCCCAACACTGCCAATCTTACTACTACTTTCAAAATCAGTGGCTTCCTCCTCTTTTATGTCTTCTAGAGGTCCATGTTCAAATTCATATCCATATACTGCAGCTGCCTGTTCTCCTTGGAATTGCATCTCAATCCACTTTTTCCCAGCTTCAACCTCATTCTCATATGTTTGAACTTCATCAGATGGAGGAGATCCTTCTTCAGATTCTCCACTTGGTTGCACATCATCTCCAGTTGGTGGACTTTCAGATTCAAAAGGGAATGGGCCAAGATCATCTTTCACTGGTGGATAGTATTTGAGATCAGTCATTTTAGTAGCTGGTTTGGGAGGAGATTTAACATCTTCATCTGGAATTGTTTTCTTCATAATCCTCCTTTGTCCAATTTTAACACTTTTCCCTTCCACATCTTGCTCTTGTGCTTCTTTCCCTACTTCTTCTATAATGACAAAGTCATCTGCCAAGTCAGGTTTTTCTAAGAGTTCAAAAGAATCACTTCCTGGTGAGTTAGTTGCTGAATCCCTTTCAATGATTGTCTCATGTTTAGTTTCCATTTCAGTTTTATCCTCAGTTGTCATTGAGAATTCAGCAGTGTCTGGCTCTTCAGCAATGTAATCATCACCATCTGGCTCATCTATGATGTATTCACGACCTTGATCAGCTTCACTTTCAGTGGATGCCTTACTTGATACAGATGCTGGTGTTTCTGGAGTAGACTGTTCTTTTGTACTTGTAGCTGCTACCTCTTCTGCTTCCAATTCAAGGTCAGGATAGTGAAACTCCCTGTCAACTAGTGGTGCCATATGCTGAGTAACAGATATTTCAGGTATTGATCCTGGTGATGTGGCTTCAGCAAGAAGGGATCTGCGCCTCATCTCTTCTTTTAGTGCCATCTCACGTGTTTCAAGCTCATGCTTTTCAGCTATTGGATCTTCTGGAATGGTTGCTGGTAATACTGAGGGAATTGTTGGTGAGATGTGGGGAACCATATGGAATGCAGCTTCAGCCTCAGCCATATCATCTTGATGATCCTGTGCTTCAAATGATATGTATGGTTTTTCATGAATGGGGCTAACATGGGCTTCATATTCAACAGTCCTACTGAAAGCTCCACAATATTCTAGTTCCAGTTCAGTTATAGATGCTTGAGCTTCTGATGAGAATTCTGGGGTGTCATCCTTGATTTCAGGTTCCTCAGGAGGCTCAGGAGTTCTAGGTCTTTCTATTGGATCATCAACAGTAGCATCTGATGAACATTGTTTCATGAGTTCTATCAATTCTGAGTCTGGTCTATCATCAGATATTTCTGAAGACATGTGTCTCTGTCCTCCTTCTGAGTCTGATTTACTAGCTTGAGATTGTAAATGACTTGCCGAAATATCCTTCATGTCTTCATTTTCCTCTTCAGTTAGGAAAGCTGAATCTTCTTGTGTTAAACGAGCTTCCCTCATTTCACGATGAAACCCCTGATCAGCTTCAGTCTGATAAGATTCTTCTTCTAATTTTTCAGACTCATCAATATCTTTCTTTTCATCATTACGCCCCTCTTTAGTTGTAAGATTTGATAGAATTTCATACTTATCACTTTCAGCTGTGTCTTCAATAATATAGCTACTCAATTTACCTTCCACTGGTTTTGTAGATTTTGTATCAGTTTTCTTGTTGAGAACTGGAATCATTGATGGTTTGAAAGTTGTGCTCTCATTTCTGCGATGACCAGGCTTCCTCCTTGTTTCTTTGATATCATCATATTCTGATTTGTATTCAATAGGAGCTGGACCATTGCTGTGACTAATAATCTGTTCAGTTTGAATAATGTCTTCAGATGTTGACTTGCTTGATTCTGACTGTGAGGTGACTTGTGTGCAGACACTTTGAACTCCTTGTTCCTTTATCATTGAAGTTGTTATTGTTACTGAGGATACACTATTAGTATAAGTGGTGGGCTGAGTAGAAGTTGAAGATTCAATTTTATTTACTTTCTGAAGGAGTGGTTCATCATGTGACTCAGATGACAAACTGAGCTGCTCTGAAGTGCCTGAGACAGTTAGACTCAACTGATCTGAAGTGACTGATCCATCCATCTTGTCTGATTCTGTTCTTGATACTTCCAAAACGGTTTTCACTGCATTCTCAGAAACACTTGACATACTACTAATAACACTTGTTCCTTCTTCTAGACTAGATGCTAGTTTATCATCTGTTATCTCAGTGACAGGACTATCAGAAGCAGGCCTTTTATCTGGTTGGAATATCATCTCATGTGATCTTTTCATTTTTGTTGGGATGCCATCATCAGTTTTATCTTTCTCCAATTCTATATCCTCTTCTGAAATCAAATCATCAGCTGAATTATCAAAACTTGCAGAGTCCTTTTCATCAGACATACTACGTATATTATGTGGTGATTCTCCTCTTATAACATGATGTGGGATATCCATTTCATAAGGCTCTGTGAATCTTCTGCTGGGTGTAGAATAATATTCACTGACTGGCCCTGATACTCCTTCCATGTCTCTTTCAAGTTCCATTGCTGAAGGTACTAGAGTTTCAGATGCCTCACTTGAAATTTCAACACTTGCCAGATTACCTGAGCTTTCAGAATCAAGGGATTTCATTGATTCTCTGGAACTCAAGGAACTCACCGCTGTGTGGAACTCATGTGATGTTCCTGACCGTGCAGATGCTTCATGAGAGATAGCTGATTCATATTCTGAAGAACCAGTTGTTCCAGCTACACCTACCATAAGGCCTTCTATATCAGATGAGCATGGCCTACTTGGAGTTCTAATGCTTTCAGAGGTTTGCTCAAAAGATTGATAATGGCTTTCACCAGAGCTTGAGTATGGTTCATAATCAGTTCCAGAACGCCTCTCATATTTACTGCTTAATCTTTCTGCAGAATTTATTCCAGTTTTATGCTTTCTCATAACTACACTGGGTTTCCCTAATGTGTGCATTGTGTCAGAATCTCCTCTCCTACCTGATGATGAAGATGAGGAAAGTGCATCTTCTACTCCTACTGGAGATTTAATACTTTCATCTTGTGAAGACTTTTGAGAATCATCACTAAATGTCCTTTTCATTTCTTCTTTGGCAATTTCAGGAGAAAATTTTGAGTATTCTGCCTGTACATTACTGACAACTGTCTGTTTTCCACCAGTTTCACTAAATTCTTGTATGGTTGAGGAGATGATAGTTTGTTCAGAGCTCTCAAATACATTAGATTCATGTACCTGTGTTTTAATGTCTGATAAACTATCTGTGATGTAGAAATCACTCTTATCTTTATTTTTGATTGAGATTTGACTTTCTTTGAATTCACTAATAATTGTTTCACTTTCATGGCCTACCTGCTTTTCAGTGATTGAAGTTTCAATTTTATCAACAATTTTCTCTTCCTTACTGACAAACTGTGATTCCTCAGTAGATGAATAATCATATTCTTTCACTTTCTTTTCTGATTTCTCTTCTATTCCCCTGACATTTGTCAAGTCAAAGTTTTGTTTTTCTTCAAAAGTGTAAACACTTTCAAAGTTTTCTTCTTTGGATGAAAATTCCTTACTTTTATCCATGGTATGAATAGGAATATTAGATGAGAAGATTTCATCTTTTGGCTTGAATTTTCCACTCTTGTCAACTATATCATCTTTCAAGGCTTCTTCTTGAACTGAGGGAGTGGACATATCCTCAATAATATTAGATTTCTGACTTTCAAATTGCTTTTCTATATTAAATTCATGCCCCTCAGCTTTCAAGACTTCTTTGAATGATATGATATCTACAATTTCATCCCCATCTGATTTACTGTTAATTTGAGCACTTGTTGTCTTTACAAACTCTTCACTATCACAAGTAGATGATACATCTTCATTGTTGGCTTCCTGAATTGATTCATCTTTCAGCCTGTCTAAAGCCAATACTTTGAATTCAAACTCAGAGGGCGACTGTTTCTTATCAATTTTATCTTGTTTCTTCTTATGTTCTTCAATCAGCTCTTCTTGAGCAGCTTCCAAAGATTCTTTCACTTCGGCTAGCGTTTTTTCAAGGACTTCTTTATCTCCAAGTACACTGGCTTTGATGTTATCTAGATCATCAGTCTCACTCCTTTCATCAAGATGCTTCAGTTTTGATGGGAAAGCATCAATGAGAGAAGTATCAGTGTCCACTCCACTGCTACGAAGATCTTCATCAGTTATTTCCATGCTTGATGTTGTTGTATCTTTTCTGGATGCTTTCATTATTTGTTCCCTCTGTTTCTTAGCTATCACAGACTCAATGAGTTTTTCATCCACTTCTTCTGCTGATTGTTTGAAATACTCAGTTACTTCTTTGTTAATTGATGAATCTACATTAGATTTTGCCGAGTTAATTATAATATTTTTCTCAGCTATTTTTGTTTCAATATCTTCTACAACTTGTTCAGCAATCTCTCTTGCTTCTTCTTCTGAAATGCTGATTCTGTTCTTATTGAGAATATTCTGGAGTTGTTTTATGTCTGATAATGAAGAATCCTCTTCATCTTTCTCAACAATTATTTGACTTTCAATTGGTATATCATGAGTAATTTCTTGCTCAGATGTTTCAGGCTCTTGTTGTACAGGAACCTCCCATACAGTGTCTGGAAAGTGCTCTTCAGGAGTATGTACACATGGCTCTTGATTCTCACTTTTTGTGGATTTAATTTCAGATTCTGAGGCAATTTGTTTCTTCTCATCAATGCTAAAATGCTCTGAAGTAATTTCTGACTCAGATTGATTATCTTCACTATCTGGTGGGCTGTAGCTGTCTGTCCTCTGTTTACCAGATAAAGTTACAGTAATAGAAGGAATAGGTTCATCTTCATCAGGCATGATTTGGTCACAAACTAGTTTGGAATCATCTGCTAGTTTCAAACTTTCTTCATTCTCCTTCTCTTTCTCAGATTCCTCAATTTCACTTTTATCTATATGCATTTCCATTGATTCAGTCTGATTTGGAAACTCTTCACTTTGGAGTTGCACAGTTTCAGATTTTGAAGATATCAATTCTGATGATTTATCTTCCAATTGATCATTAAAAAAGTTTTGTTCATTTATTATGCTTTTAGAAGATATGGAAGAGTATTGAGTTGATTCTTTGATTGGTTGATCAATACTTTGTTGTTCAAAAATGTTTCTAATATTTTTCACATTATTAGTGATCACATTGTCAGAATTGATGGGAGATTCTTCCTCTGCTTCCTTTATGACAGGTTCAAGCTTGACAATCTCTGCTTCAAAAAGTGTCGAATCAGTTCTTTTGACAGTTCTTCTTGCATCAACCTTGTTATTGATCTCTGCCACTTCAGTCACAGTGACTGGTTTGCCCACAACGGCCTCTTCAGCCTCCAAAATATGCTTACTCTCTGGTACAAGTGATTCAATTTGTTCATCCAATTCATGACTGAATATGTGGCTATGTATCTGTCGACTTACCATCGCTTCAGGATCAGCAGTTGGCTTGTCATGTTCTTTTTGATTGATTGACTTGTGCTCTGGTGATGACTCTTCTTCCAACTGAGTCATCAGCTGATCTACAACCATCTCCTTCTTGATTTGTGCCTCAAAGTATCGCTTCTTTGCTCGGACACTGCTGATGGAAGTATCTAGGTCACTGGTGGGCAGAGATACTGATCTCTCATAAACTGTCTTTCTAGTTGCAACCACTGGAATTCTGGATTTCTTTTCATTATCCAACGAGAACGATTTCTTAGCTGGTGAAGGTTTGTCAGTTGATTTGAGATTCTGTTCACTTTCTGAATCACTGCTGCTGAAGTGTAAGGTTTGCTTATCCTGTTCAGTAGATTCGACAACTGCAGATGAGACTGTAGCTGGAACACTGGCAGGAAGAATAGATTCTGTGGCATCTGTTTCAGAAACTTCTTCCTTGTCAGAAGCATCTGAAGAGCCTGTGAAGGAGTGCTTACTAAGGCCATCAGGCTGAACACTTTTCAATCTAATTGTTGAGTCACTTAGAGTTGTGCCGGTGGTTTCAGTGTCGCTTTCTGCTTCAGATTTCAACAGTGATACTGTGGATACTATACTGGATCTAGGTCGAGGAACTGGAGGTGGAGCAGTTGATTCAGGTTGTCGCGCACTTTTAACACCGACTTCTTCTCCAGAGGTTGAAATTTGTTCCCAGAATTTTTTCTTGACTGAATAATCTTGTGCGTCTTCTTCATCAGGTTTTTGACTTATTTCGGGTTGTTTGACAGAGTTTTCTACGCTTGGTTCGGGTTTTGGGGTTGTGCGGGGAGGAGGTTTGGGGGAAAATTCACTCGTGTCTGTTGGTCGTTGCTCTTGTTCTTGTGATACAGACCAGCTGCTCTCTATAATTGGTAATATAAAGTAAAGTTAGTAAGCGTTATTAAAACACACTGCACAAAACATTATCAGAATATTATTTCATATCAGATAAGTGCATGCATTGTTTCCAAGTAGCTCATTACATGAGCAAGTAATTTATAATGTCAATCCAGAAGATTTAAACTCAAATGTTTAGAACAAATTCAACCTAGATCATTAATTATAAGAGACTGAGAATGCCATTATTCAGATAAAATGCAATTAAAAAACACAGAAATTAATAAATTATTGTAAGTTATATACATGTTATTTTTCTTTTTTTTAAGCAGACATTATTATACTAAGTAAGAAAACACTGTAAAACAGTGTTAGTAAGGCAAGCCAGATTAAATTATCATTCTAAAATGTCAGTGATCCAAACGTTACTTTTCTCAATTGGAATCGCAAGATTAGCTGGATCTAATACTGAATCACCAGACATCGTATCATCGTAGCTCCAATATAGTGAAGAGGGGATTTTATTTTGCAAGTCCAGCAGATCTCTTTGGAGATCCACAACTCCTTCACGAATATCAGAAGTGGATTTCACTGTTTGAATATAATATTCAGCAATCAGAATAAGATATTTTCGAATAATGACAGAAGTTTTGGACTCCATTCATTAAAATTCGAAAGAGAAAAAGTACAAGCTGAGCTAATTTATTTACTTTCAAATACAAATATAATAGTAAGCATGATTGTATCGTTTGTATGATACTTCCACAATATCTTACTTATTATGAACTGTCATAGATTACTACCGTGTGATAATCATTGACGGATTCCTTTGAACTTGAACTACAATAGGGTCTTGATGGAAATCTCTATTGATATTCGATTTATTGATTTCCTTTCAGAGATACATTTTTGTTACTGTACGTTTGTCTGAATGTGTACAACCGGTTCCGATCTTTTCCTTGTCTTTTTTATTATATCACTGTCATACTTATACATGTTGAGAGAAACTGGTATATCAGAAATTTTTTAATTTTTACCAATACATCAATGTGTACCAGTACAAGTTTGTGCTTAGTAAAAAACAAGACTGTATAATAGTGGCGAGCTAAATGAAAATGGTAATCCTCGACTAATAATGATAATAGCAAAGTCTTAAATCTCATGTGATTTATGAGTTGAATTTTTAAAGCTAGATTGATTTTCCAAGTATAATAAACAATCCTCTCTAGAAGATTATATTCTCAGATTGATTTGAATGTGATTCCAATGTGACATTCTACAAAGCTCAACAATGCATAATAATTATCATGGAAGGTATGATTCAACAATTGATAAAATCAATTTATTCAAACTGTAAAATCTTTCCCAGAGAGTTACAAGAGGATAATCAATATGAGTATGAATATCGGGGATTTCAGGGATTTCATTTCATTTCTGGTACAATACAGTATGCATTACTTTGTTGAGTACAGAACTTGGAGAACTTCTTGCCTCAAAATATCTTATCAAGTGACAAAGTACCTCTGTTTTATTTGGCAAAGAGAGTGAATTGATCGTTATTTAATTAAACTACTATCATATATAATAATCATAAATATTATTAGTAAAATCATTTATATATATAATATGATTATAATATAATTTATGATAATATAATTTTATATTGTATAATATGATTGTTCATCATTCATCGATTATGTGCTAATTTCACATGAATGATTGATAGTATAAATAGTATTGCAAATTTGATTTTGATTAGTAACTGAATAATCTTCGACTGTCGACGAGAGCATTTGAAAACTTAATGATTACCATAATCTAAGTTATAAAGAATTCCATTCATGTGTTGAATGAAAAAATCAATCGAAATACCGGTTTTGACTATTATCAATATCATAATCTCTAGTGAACAAATCTGGTTCATGAGATTTATAGTACACATAGCAGTGATAGAGTTCCTTCTTACAACCAGCTTTAGATTTGTAAACAACAATAAATTACATGATTTGTTAGTTAGAAGTACATTGACATTACACATATTTTAGAACAATTTCAAATTTCCTTCTTCATGAGAAACAGAAATGTTTTGTGTTACTCTTAGTTAGTCTGATATCAAAATGAATTTAATAAGAATGAAGAAGCCACTTGCATAAAAATGGAAAGCACATTTTTGAGTATGGGTATGAAGGAGTATACCTTGTGGAATCGCTTCAATATCGTCCTCCAAGTCAGCACTCTCGACGGTGGCATCTCGAGAGTCGAGTTCGGAGGATGGAGTGAGTCCACCCTCATCCCACAACTGCAGATACTCATCGACCTCCTCGGTGGAGAGCTGTGACACCATCCTTTGGAATTCGCCCTCTGTCGACACTGTTGCCTCGGCAGTTTGTTCCATTGTCTCCGATGCCATCCGCTCAAACCGACGTTCAAGTTTTGACGGTTTACCGACAACATTCGAAGTCTGAGCTGCACCACTATCGAAAACAATTTCTCGCTCTTCTGTTACAATTTTCCTACTTGTATCTTGTTTTCGCACGATTTCATCATCCCCAACCTCTTCAAATTCAACCTCTTCCAGCTTCTCATCTCCCGAATCATCTTCTGATTCGATCTTGAATGTTACTTTTCTCTCTTGCTCATAACCCCTCTCTCTATCAACATCAAACGGCTCTGTGACAGTGTATCCTCTATCTTCGCACTCCTCACTTTCCTCCGAACTATTATAATCGATAATATGTGTTACCTCACGAAGAGCTGGTCTTTCTTCTCTGGAAAGTCTTTGAGATCCGCCTATTTTCTTCCTCTGCATGGTAGGAGTTGTTACAAACGACGTGACGTTATCGTTTGTCACTGTCACATCTGGTTTGGTAGACTTTCCTGCGACTGTTGAATCTTTTTTGGATTCCTTTGAGATTGATTGTTGGAGTTTATCATCTGATTCAATTTGCTCTTTCACTGTAACACCTGGTTTAGCAGTCTTTTCTACAGCTGGAAAATCTTGTTCTAATTTGTCTGAGACTGATTGTTGGAGTTTAACATCTGATTTAATTTTCTCTTCTACTGCAAGAACTGGTTTAGCAGCAGCCTTCTCGTCAGCTAGAGAATCTTTTTTTAATTTATCTGATACTGATTGTTGGAGCTTATCATCTGATTCAATAGGCTCTTTTATTGCCACGCCGGCTTTAGTAGTCTTCTCTTCGAATGATGGATCTATTTTGGATTTAGCTGAGACTGATTGTTGAAGTTTATCTTCAGATTCTATTTTCTCATTTACAGAAATATTTACTTGTTTTTTCATCAATTCCTGTTCGTTCGATTGCAACTTTTCTTGAATGTTGCTTGTTTCTTGATCAATCAGCATATCAAACACAATATTTGTTAGCTTATCATCTCGGGATGCAGACTCTGCTTTCTGACGAGCACTCTCACTTGTTTCAGTAATAATAAAATCTGATCCTGTGTCATGAATTGGGTGACTTATTTCTTTTTTTATTGCAGAGGTTGATGTAGGAGCTCTCTCATTCACCAAAAACTTCAAATCAGACTTGTCTTCAGAATCATGTGCTTTGTCCTCCATCACTTGTTTCTCATTAATATCTTGCAATTTTTCAGCTTGTTTGCTATCAAAATTTGACAACTGAATAACATTCGACAAGTCCGATTTACCAGTATCAATGATATCACATTCTTTCAAAAGTTTTTCTCTACCCTCTGCAATTACTGGTTTTGGAATTGATTTCTGTTTTTCGTCTGTTAAAGACTTTGAATTTTGACTACGATCTTCCGCTGTTGCTTTTGTAAGAGCTTCATTAGGAATTGACTGCTGCTTTTCTTCTTTTAAAAATTTCAAATTTTGAACAGCATCTTCCAAAGTTGTAATTTCATCAGAGAATGATTGCTGATTATCTTTTTTCAAGTCTTCCAAATTTTGACCAGCATCTTCTGAAATTGTTTTGGTAAGATTAGTGAGATTAATTTCAGGCTTGCTTTCCATTTCTTTGACAGAAACAGTACTTCTAATAATCGAAACTTCATTTCTACTCGTCTCAGATAAAACTGGTTCAATCTCACTAGAGGTTTTATCCGAAATAGTTTTCTCAATAATAGTAACTTCTTCTTTTATAAAATCAGAGTTGAGTTGTGCTGGAGTTTGTGGTTTTTCAAAATTCTTGATTCCTTCTATACTTATTTTTTGATCCTCAGTGGTTTTATGCTCAGAAGTGGTAATTGTACTAGTGACGGAGTTTGCAATATTGTCAAGTTTTGAATCTAAAAGCGATGCTTCCTTTCCATTTACTGTTGTATTTGAAGTAGTAGATGTTTTTTGATCTGTAAGTACATACCATTTCATATTCTAGTTAATACCATTCTATTCAATCTAGTAATAGAACTTTCCCTAACAAAATCAAAGTATGAGCTTTTATCAGTTGAATACAGTCACACTATGATCTAAGATGATTCATATTTTCCCAAACAATTCATTTCTTATTATATGAGAGATTTACTAATATTTAAAATAGAGAAGACCATGTTTTTTATTGCGGGAGAAATAACATTGAGATAAAATTATTACCAAATTTATCTCTAATTAATCAAGAGTTTTGAAATAAAAATTTATGAAACCAGTGTGCTAAGATCCACAACAGTTATTCTGTGTAATCTCCGGATACTAGAACAGTTGATAATATGGAATTTTATAAGAGTTTTAGACAGAGTTATATAAAAATTATGACATTTTAGTAATGTTGTTGATGTTAAGATTGTGACTTCTCGTTTTACCTCTAACCTATCACTCCTCTGCAGGTGATAACACGGAATGAAATTTACTATTAAAGTTTGGATTCGTACATTAGAGGAACTAGGAATAAGGTCTAGCTAGGTCTTAAAGCAATATTTACTGTAAATGATTCATCATGAAATTTCTAAATTCATATGAAGTGGAATTATTAAATTGATGATGATGAAATATATCGAGGATATGATTGCATATCAGAGAGTTGATTTGATAAAGATTTACGAAAAGAAAAGCCTGCTGATTCCCCTACATCAAGTCTCACAGTTAATACATAGAATTAAAATTCTAGAATAAAACGAATTCAAACAACTAGAAATAGCAGAGAGAAGGCGCCAATAAGATTTCGTTTTCAATAAAGAAGACTGAATTTGAAATATGATTTGGATGTCTTGAATCACACTAAGAAAATGTTTCAGTATTGTTGCTGATTCCTGCGTCCATGCAATTGTGTTAAATGTCACTAGTTTGCCACACAGTATTAACGTTCACATTGGTATGACGAGCATATTAATCAGGCCATGCTACACTCACTGCACTGCAATCACTTCACTCTCTTACCTCCAAGAGGCTTCTTCAATGACGAATCGGGGGACGACCAAGTGCAATACCCAGTATTGTCAACGTCAGCACTTTCATCTGGAGTGAAATATTGGATTCTGCTTGCTAGAGATTCTTCCGTCACTCCAGGGTAGTAAGAGTAATTCTCTATCATTGGCGTGAGTAAATCGACACTCTTGTGTCGTTGAACTGAAAAGTTCTCCAGATTTGGCAATGATACATTGAATGGTGTTTGATTTATTGAATGTTCAATATTCAGAAATGGACTTGCATCAGTTTCTTCCAAATTAATAGAGGGTAATGTTATTATTTCAACCGACTTACTGCCAGACATATCGTTTGTTCTGACCATCAACTTCATTTTCGGTTTGACTTCCTTATCAGGTGATGAGGCTATTTCTTCATCCTCATCTGAACTAGAGTCTGAAATCGAGTAACTCTGTTGCTTCTGTTGGAAATAAGACCTTGCCACACGTTTATGACTGTACTTTGAACCATTTTTCTTCTTGTATGGTAGACTTCTATACGCCCCCTCCCACCAAATATTTAAATCACTCGTATTTCGTCCTTCAGAAAGTATTGAATCACTTCCGTAAAAATCATTCAGTCTTTGTTCTTCGAATTTTACATCATCAAGTAGTTTGTTCACTGAACGTTCCACCTCATTCAAACTGTACTGTTGATATCCTTCTTGTGATAACAATGCTGATTCTGGCTCTGAATTATAGGAATTGAAATCTTCTATAGAGGCAACTCTTATTCTCGGTTTCACATTCTTCCTAACTGAATCTCCCTCACGTTTAGAGAAGCATCTATTCACATCATGATGAGAATCATTTTCCAACTCAGGTGACATTCTTATTGTTTCAACAAGTAAAGGAAGAGCTTTCAGCTCTTTTTTCTCTATAACGAGAGGCAGAAAATGCATGTCTTTCTTCAATAAATTCTCTTGTATTTCGACTTCGGATAACATTTTCTCCACCGTGGCCTCAAGTTGTTCAAGCTCTGCATTACTGTTAGATTGACCCATGCTTGTAAGAGGTATAGTCGTTTTATCTCTAGGGGCGAAGTATCTATGAACTCTTTCTTCTAGATGAGGGTCGAATACTTCTCCGTGACGATTAGGACCTGTGGATGAGTTTATGCTCTCTCTATTGCTGAATGAATTGGAATGCTGGAGATAGAAACTTCCTTCAGAGTTGCTTCTACTAATTAATGAGGACGATGATGATGTAGAAGAAATGGAGGATGTGGGGCTTTCAGCACGCCTTTGTCTGTCTTTGGCGCAAAGAACAGCTGGCACTTTATTGATTTGCTCACTCATTTCATACAAAATACCTGTCGTAGTGTCCATTTTCTGTTCTGAATATTGAATAATGTCAGGGAAATGGTCGATCAAATTGAATTCTTCGTCGCACACTGGAGGTGAATTTGTCATTAACTTGATGTCATCTGATGCATTATCACTGTCACTTTCAGAATGTGTGCTTGATGTTGAGAAGCACAATTCACTGAAGCTCTCGGAAACGAATGTTAGATTGTTGATGGAGCTGTCGTAATCGGATTCATATAGCATGTGATGTGACTTTCTCAAACTAGATGCCCGAGAGAGCGTTGGAATAGGTCTACTGTCTCTCAATAACTCTTGATTGTAATCCAACCTTGTCAATGGTAAGTTCATGGCACTGGTTGTTGTAGAATGTTGAAAATCACTTTCAGGAACATTGTCATACACACTATCCCTCCCTCTGTTTGCAGAAAAGTTTTCTCTGTCAACTATACAAGAGACAATGATTTTCAGTGAAAGTTGTTTAAGATTAAACATTATTATCAACAGAAAAGCACTAGTAACGTCGGGAATCAGCAACTTTGCTTCCTAAATTTACCAAAAAGTTGAATGACAGAATACAAGAAAATATGTCTAATCAGATGATATGAGGTAGAGCATTGTTATGCTCTCAACTATTCAATCAACATGTTAGAAGGCGCTCTCAAGTGTAAGAAGAGTAAAAGAACTTTTTTTAACAAGAAAAAAATAACATGTAAACCTTGACAACCTGGACCCTCTGATATCTTGTGCAGTTCTCCAAACAAATTTAATATGAATTTCGTTGAGAAAAAGGTATACATTTAACTGCAAAGTATACAATTATCCTTATTGATGAGGTCAAATATTATGCATAGCATAGCCTAACCTATTTTCATTAAATAAATTATCATAGGAAAAGCATACAAAATTAGTAGCCTTCATCATAAAAAATGAATTAATGCATTTGTCATACATCCTTTCAATTGCTTCCTCAAATAAGTCATAAAATAACATTCTCATCCATAAAGCAAAAATATTGAATGATTGAAAGACTGTCTACATGCACAACATGTAATTTATTATTTTCTAAAAATTCCTAGAAAGGATGCTAGAAAACAGGTCCTCATTATACGATGAGATCAGTCAGCATAAATTAGTTACTAGAGCTACCATTCATTATTCATGGATTTTGTTTCAAACAAGCTTGGAATGATGAGCTTTAAATATGCATCTGATATTGGAAGTCTATATACATATGTTATAAGATTGTGTTGTGGAGTATGCTGAAAAGTTAATATTGTTTTATTACAGGAATATTGATTTATATTGATCGAAACATATTCTGAGAGACACAACGGATAGAAGAGAGGCTGGTAAAAACCACAAGACTAATCTTGAGTTGGTTCAAACGTTATGTGTGATGAGAAATTGGTTGCACTAAAATCTACATATGTAAAACCAATAAATGGAATATTATCAGTACTATAATAGTGCTCTAGCCGGTGCGCATCAATATTCCTCCCAATATGACGATGTATGATCACCGTTAGCAAAACTTCTATTGGAGGAGAGATGCAAGTAAATACAATATAGTCTTAAAACATAATTATTAAAGAGGAAGTGAATTCACTCACTATAGAGTTTCAATTTTACATGACATTACAAACATAAAAACTAAATATTTTTAAAAATAGGAATGTCAATGCTCTATTTGATAGCATTTGATGCATCACGTTTTTATAGGAATGTGAATGCTTCATCTGAAATAAAGCTCATACATACGATTTCCAGTTCCAGTATAATAAGTATTTGATATTGTAAACACCACTTATCAACTGTATTGCAATTCATCAATTCAAGACAGATTGGAAGCTTGAAAAACTTTCAAAACATGGCTTATTTGACTCAACTATCAAATAAATCAATAATCCACATGGGCTTCAATAAGGAATTAGAATTCATGATACATTTTATAAAAAATAATTAGAACTAAATCTTTGGATGAAAAAAATTACAAATATATTGTCCACCATTACCAATTGATTCAAGTATTTTTATTGGAACGTGAAGACTATTTTTTAAGAATTTTAGTCTGAGTTCAAAAGTTTTCTACTAGCTTGAGGGAAAAGTCTGGTCACAAGAAATGTCTATTTGGAAATTAAACAATTGATGGGAGTGGAAAGGCATTACTGTAATGATTTAAATTTCATCTCTAGAATAGATTATTTTTCCAAATGCGATGAAAATGTCTCATGATAATTTTTTATATAGGCTCATTTTTGAGTAATTTGATAGCTGCAGAAATATATATGCAGAAAATATATCCTTCTTCTTGAGCATATAAACCAGGAATATTGATCACAGTGAATAACATGCATTTAAAACAATCAATTTGAAGCAAAAGCAAAGCTAACATATTATCTACAATGATTCCAAGATTTTTATTTGGTAAGATTAGATGATAATATCATAACAATAACTTTATTATTAAACTCAGATTTTATCTTCTACGTGTTGAAATGAAACAACTATCAAACATTGTTCATACAAAGGTAATTAATAGAAGTAATTGTAATTGATTACCTCCATGAGAGTGGATGAATGAATATGAATTTCATTCAAGAATTTTCAAAATTGAGAATACTGTATAGAATTAATATCAAGATGGAAATATTCTAACAATTGAAATCTCCCGGATCCCTCATATTGTCTGCGATGATAACAATTTTTTACATTTGTTAAAAACATATTTTCATGGGAATCGTTCAAGATATTGGGAAATAAAATGCAACTGATAAATGTATGCTATTGCTACTACCAAACTAAGAATAGCTATATAGACAAACAGAGGGAAAATAAGAAAAGCAAGAGTCAACTTGAGTGATGCTTAATTAAAGATTTGGGGTTTTCATAATGCAGTAATAGATGAGAGACAGTCATTCTGAAGAACAAACATTAAGTAGTAAATAGCACAGGCCTACTGTACAATATAGAAAAATGACTTCAGATTGGTCAATATTGGTTAAAAAAATTTGGACTCCAATTATCAAACAGAAAGTTTTATACAATTTGAGACTGAATTTATAGTTCTGAACCAATATTGATATAGGCTGAAATCATTTTCCCATCTTGCCAGAAATGTCTTCTTTGCTTTGACAGACTATACAATAGGAGACTATCTGAAGTAAATTAGAATTTATTTGTAACTATTTCATAAGTATAGCAATTAAATGATAACATCTATCATATCTAATTCCATGATTTATAGTCTAATTTTTCATATTTTGTCACTAATTTGTAATTTGTACAATAGGTACCTGAGGATATTATTCTATATTTTCACTTCAAGTTGAGTAATAACTATGAAGATACATGCAGTAGATGGTTGAAGTATCCCAGAATAAATAATTTCATTCAGAAGATTGAAATCTTCAATAATTCTGTGAAAGTTTATTGATAGTTCTATAACTTGAACTTGAGTGTATCTGAATACATTTATGTATAAGGAAAAAAAGAACATTGATTGTTATCTACAGGTGCCTCAGTCTTGATTATTTGAAAAAATATTTAGTATACGACCAATGTTTGTTTTAATTGAGAAATGAGGAGTTCTAATTTTGTAATGATTTGAAGCATGAATTTTGTACAATATTTACAGAAACAATATTATAAGTTCTATCAAGCAAGTAAGTTTACCTATATTTTTATTCACTTTTAATACATCCGGAAGAAAATAATAGAAAAATATCATGAATAGGTGATAAAAATACAAAAAAGTATTCCTTAAAATCCAATTAATATTTTTTGCTTCAAAATACTTGTACAACTATCATACATTCATGAATGGCTGTTTATATTGATGCTGTATATATAATAATATATATTCTGTTTCTACAAAAATACTGATTTATCATCATCAGATATAAAATATACAAGAATATTCATTCATCATTAACGCACACACGAGTAGCATCAATAATGATAGATGGATGGAAATACCAGTTTATTTATTGATATCATATTTATGGTAGGGAAAATAGAAAAAAAAGGTTCACTAGGAATATAGTCCTAGATCTTTCTCATATTGTAGTAATATCTGCTATCTTAAGCTTATATCATACGTGAATTAACAACTGAATATATTGTATATAATATTAAAATCATCATCATATACAGTATATGACAAAATAATCAATAATGGATAGCTTTTAGCAAGAATCACACACATTGAATATTAGCAAATAGGACAGTGGAATTTTAGAAGAATGAAAATTATACAAGTTCATACATGAAGAAACTAGAGTTCTTACAATTAGGTTGATTTGCACAAACAGACAAACGACACAGATACCGGTAAGCATTAATAAAAAAAAAAACGTGAAGGCTGGATTAATATTGTGATGACGTGTCTTCCTTGAATTGTTCAAGGAAAACATTTACAAAAAATAACAGTGAGGCCATAAATAGAAAACAGAGATATTAATACTCAAGAAACTTTAATTTTTACTTTTTGATTGATATGGACTATAATGGAGCTAGCATTCATAAAAACATGTTTTATTAAAGTTTTAAAAATAAGATAGTTATTATAAACAGCTCATTACTATTAACTTACTAGCAATTATCAAAATAAATAATCATTGTAGTTATGGAATGGCTTCGTTTTGTGTTACTATGAATTATTATATTACAGAGACATTAAAGACAAGACTTTTATTGACACAAAATATTATTCTGTTGGTCTTATGACAAACATTTTGATATTTAATTGGCAATAAAAAGTTTATAAAATATTGCTTGGCATAAATATTTATTAGTGGAGTTTTTCCAAACTAGTATGTGTACGTGTAGTCCTAGTCGAAATTAATGACTAGATTCACTTTCCAATAGTAAACTGAGATTCACTAAGGTATTGTTCAAATATCAATTTATTTGTATTCTGTCAAATGTATGCGTATTGACGTATAGGTTTAGCACCAACTTTGTGAAAAAAAATAATTTGGCCATAACAGATAAGCATAGAACACGGATTACAGTGAGTATTAAAATATGTGAGCTGAATGAAATTGAACGCAATATTATTTTCCATGAGGAAAGAAAATGCATGTATTGTGTTGAAAGGACATCCTTTCCAAGTGATGTGGGAGTGCAGTTACAACTCTTAGTATTGAAGCTCAAAGACAAATTGTAGATTAATAAAAATAGAAGCGTACATGCAGCTGAGACCGAGTGCTTTCCTGGATTATAGCCATGTTAATTTAAAATAGTTTGGAAGTGAATTTTTAGTCTGAGGAGATATAAAGAATCAAATACCTACTAAACACAGAATAGAATATTGCATTTTTATGGGCTATAAATAGTAAACTATTATATGATATTATCAATTATTAGTTACTATTATTTCTTGAAATATACTCTGTAGTCAAATAATAATTATTATGGAAGACAAACTTCCAATTTGTTATTATATGATAGACATTTTTTTTTGTGACTTTTGAGCCGTTCTGATATGGCTGAGTCAAAACTTTATAGCGAGGTTCTTGAATATTCTCAATATATTTGAGAATAAGTAGCAGAAATTTGTATAAAAGTAGAATGATCGATAATAAAATAAAACATACATACTATTAGAATTTTAATGTCTGTCAATTTCAATGGTCTGATTTACTAGAACAATATATCACTAGTTAAAAGTGATATATTGTTCTAATACTATACTTTTCAATGTTCATCAGATTCCATATTTCCATTCATAGACAATTGGCCTCTCTCAGCCATACTTTTCAAAGTAAATATATATTTTCTAATCTGCACTGATCATTTTGATCTCATTACATTGAGAATAATAATAAACAGGAAGTGTTTTGCTTAATGAATAATTTTATGATTCTGATGGATAGTTTGTTGATATAAACTGTAATGATTCTTGATTTATAATGTAGGCTATTGATTTCTTGTTTCTTGAGATCTATTGTATCATTATTTTGGCTTATATCATAAGCGAACATCAACTTAAACACGAAGTATAATTCAGTAAATAATGGACAAATTTTCAATTTGCCATAGTAGAATGGTCTTGATTAGAATAGGTGTGTACTATATGTCTATATATGAGAAAAGTGTTACTCACCTACTGCTGCTGTGTCTTGTTTTCCTGTTTTGTTTGCCCAGTCTGAAATAAAACAGTCATTCTGTGAAATAACTTCTCAAATATCCCACGTTACATATTCTAATAAACTGAGAAAACTTTGAACAGCTATTTTCATTGATTTGATTTTTGATACTGATCTTGAAGTAAATTAACTACCACTCAGAATCAGGAACTCCGAGCTCCAACCAATATTGCAATTTGTAATTAAATAATAATTATTGTTTTACCAAATTTAAAAGAGTAAACCGACAGTGATTGAGAAAAAAAGGAAATTCAATCATCCCAGGAAATACTTTCTTAAAGAATAGAATAAATTCAAGTATATCACATAAATTATTCATTGAATAGTATTAAATGCTATGAATAGTAGATATTGTTTGTTTGTTTGTCAATGGCGCAACAGCCCTATGACAATAACGTATTGTATTAAATTCTTGATATCTTATTCCAATACTCAATTATTGTGTTAATATGATTGTCACTCGTTATCGTCTGGATACTGAGATATCTAATTTATTACCATGATTATGAATGTAATATATATATAAAACATTATGAATGTTGGGATAGGTACTGTTAATTTTCTAACTTATGTAATTCATAAACAACTACAGATACACTCTCACACATCATATGACATGAACCACCAACTGATAATAGAATGCTATATCAATTTCTAATAATTTATTACGAATGATACACGTTCCATGTAGCTAAGAAAATCACCAAAACAAGCAACAAACCATTTTGTTGTTGATAGGTTTTGCATTATTATGGAATATATGAATCTAAACTTTTGCAGTTTATTCCAGTACCAACCTACATCACTCATTGCTTTAATTGAGAATGTGATAATTATAGGTTCAATATTGAATGATAAGGTATATTTTTAATGAAATTTTAACAAAAGAAAAGCCAAAACCAGTTTATACAAGCGCAGTTTAAAAAGCCAATGGTGAAAGGTGCAGATGAATGATTGGCAAGCATGCGAGGTAATACTACAATATTCATTATTATTAATAAAAAAAAAGAAAAAAGGAAAACGGTTACCGTACAGTTTAAATTGTTAGTGTGAAAGAGAAGTTCTATTGAAGCAAAGTACGAATGATTGAATTATTATTAATGACACTTGAAAATGCATTAACACTAGATTTTCGTGTTCTATAGCCCAAAGTTGAAGAGGACGTAGCCAATATCCTCAGCAATATTATTATGAGAGACCTATGAGATTTGTGAAGATATATAATCTTTCCCAATAAATTATGAGAAATAGGCCTACTAGTGGAGCTACACTTGAATTTATTGATAATGATGATCTTTAAAATTATAATAACATAGCTGTTCGACATTCTCGTACTAGTGTAGAGTGTATGACTGTTATATTGGGGAAATAAACTATCTTGGTGATGCTCTATTTCATTTTTGTCTGAAATGTAATCGGAATACGAAAAATCACCCTAGTTGTCAGAAAAGATGCCAAACTTCAACAACCAGGAGAGTATTAGAAAAATGTGATACGGTACTAAAAGTGCTGTTAAGTAATCGAATTTTGACGGAAGCATTATATTTATTTGGGCTTTGATTAATTATTTTGGTGCTGACAGTTGAGAACGTGTTTGTATTCAAATTTCTCTTACATTCATCCTCAGTAGAGTACGCTTTCTTGTCTTCGAATTCTTTGGAATTTTTCACTGTTGTAACATTTAAAGAGACCTGGGGTTGTGAGATTCCAGCTTTTATGTTACTTACTTGGTTGCAAGAAAAGTATGACTTCGGGTATGTTGATGAGTATTTTAGTGGTAGAGTTTCTATTCCCTGTTTAGCTCTCATACACAAAGCTTTAAAGGCTGTGGATTGTGTAATAGGGGTGGGATCCAAACGACTGGGGCTCACACAACGATCTTTGAGAGCTATTATTGGAATTATTGGTTTGAAAGACTCCTTATTTTCATGTATTGCTGAAGACATTTTCCTGCCGATCTCTCTCACATTTCCATTCAAAATTTTCTCATTTCTTTTCCGGATCTCTTCCAAGTTTATACTTTTCGATTTGTCATTCAGATCTGAATCGAAATTTTTCTCAGAAATATCAGATCCCTCTCCAATTTCAGATATACTGCTACTACTTGACGTGGACTTGAAAACGCCAGCTTGGGCAGATAATGTTTCAAACTTTGATATTAGTTCAGACACACAGGAAACGCTCAACTTTAAAAATGACGATGAGCCAGCTTGATTTCTGTTAAGAAGAGAGCTACCAGACTGTGTTCGTCTGTATGAGAATCTTGTTTTTTGTTTATTTGCAAATGAATGTGTTCTATATAAATCTGTTACTCTCATACAAAAGAATGAAATGAAAGTATCTGTCAGTGACAATTCGACTAAGCGCACGCTGTTTATTTGAAAAAACTCAACAAATCTACACAAACTACAGTCTATTGATACTACCAACTCTGATATCACACTTTGTTTGTCACAGTCTTTTACAACCAATAAATACGTAATACAACGTCTAGAAACGCTTGTTCCAGGAAAACTTTCCAAATTTACATTGAATCCGTCATTTTTACTATCTACACTAATAAACATTTTTGATAATGCTACTCCAAAGTGGACACGATTATTAAGGGTTCTACAGGAACTATCAAGTTTACTTTCAATATTATATTTGGGGACAATTTTTTCAGGGTTTGTTGAATGAGGACCATTAAATAATGTACTGGGGTTGGAGTCTGCAGCAGAACAACGAGTAATGAGAATCAGACTCATCATACCTTCTCCAGTTGCATTCTTTTTCTGCCAGGTGAGGTTCAAGTCACTGCTTTCTTTGCCCACACATATGCACACAGGGTTACTGTTGACACCATTCTCGCTATCAATACAGATGCAGACTTCATTCTCAGTGTCATTAACTGATATACGATCAAGAATGGATGGCAGTTCATCTTCTGATAAATGCATATCTTCAAAATCAGTCAGGTTCTCATGAATGTTTGAAGCGCCTTTCACATGTAGAAGTTCACCGGGTGCATCAAGGTCAAATATTCTTGTATGCTTCATATGCACAACTGAAGCATTGTCATCAAACAAAGCACCACTATCAAATGGTGTGGCTGTATCTGCTCGGGAATAGTTCTCCTCATCTGCTGAAGTAACCATTTCATCAGTGTCAGTTAGTACATGAGAATGCATGTCTGGACTGGGAGAGACTGTGTAAATTACTGGGATGTTATCAGCGTAATGCAGGAAATGTGTCTTACTTTCAAGAGAGAAAGGTGCATCACTTTCTTTCAGAGCTGTAACTGACTGACAACTCATTTCATGGAGACAGTCTGGAGTTTTGACCTGGTCGCTTGTTATCGGCTCATATTCTTCTCCAGAAGCGGCCAACTCATCAATTTCAGTTTCACTGGCGGTCTCTGTTTGGTCAGCTATTGCTCTTTGATTAGCAACAGTTTGTTTAGCAACACCATCTTCATCAGTTAGAACCAAGTCTTCTGTGTCTGTCACACCCAATTTGTTGGAATAATTTCTTTCAACATTCAATGTATTCTTCTGTTTAGTTTTCTTACGCTTACTACCTTGAGTCAGATATATATCCTCAGTATCAGTGAGTGGCTCAAAATCAGGTACCTTGACTTTTAATTTCTTCTTTTGTACCTTTATCATCTCACAAGATTCTATGACTTCACCCTCAATATCTAATATGTCTGGAGTTGGGCAATTCAGGAACTCACTAACACTCAAGAGGCCTTCATCAGCTGATTCTGTTGCAATGTCTTCAACCTCTGAAATGCCACCATAATTATTATCTGGTGATTGCAGTCCAATTGGTTCTGCATCTCCCAAGGGAAGTACAATGGTTACTGGTTTTCCATCCTGTTCTTTAAGTAATATGAGTTCTCTCACAGGATCTGGGATTCCAATATCATCTTCTACTTCTGGGGGTAGGGGCGATTTTGGTCTAGGTATGTCTCTTCCCAGATAATCTTCATCATCCTCGCCATCAAATAGTTCAGTGTCAGTTATTGCTCCTGCAAGAGAAGCTCTGCGAAGTTTTGATAGATTATTTGTAGGTTTTAAAACAGGTCTTTCTGTTTCAGAATCACTACCAGCAGATGAATGTAGATCTTCAATATCTGTGTTAGCAGTGAATTCAATTTGAGGAGGGCTTAGGAAATTATCCTGAGATTTTTGTGATTTGAGTTTACTTGTATCAGAAGTAACAACAATTGGTCTTGTTTCGCCATTGATATCAGTGAAAACAATCTCATATGGAACTTCTTTCCAAACTTCTGGTCTTGAGAGGTCTTCTATATCTTCTTTGAATCCGTCTCCTTGAGAGTCTTCTATTTCCAAGTCTTCAACATCAGTAACATCAACTGAGTCTTTATAATCATTTCTTGCTCCTCTGAAAAGCTGCTTCTTCTTATCATTCACCTTTTTTCTGTATGAAAACATGTCATCTGAGTTATCAGAGTCAATTGCACCTCTTTCTTGTCTAATAAGCACGTTTGCCTTCTTTGCTGTTAATGGGTATTTGATGTTTTTGTTTGGTATATTGGATTCCTCTTCTGAGTACTGTTCATTGATCAATTCATTTTCGGTTTCAAATTCAGTATCAGAGTAAACAAATTGCCTGCTGTCTGATATGTATGTGAAAGAAGGCTCTGTTGCTGCTAACAGTTTCACAGCTACTTCTGATTTTGAAAGCTGATTTTTAGTGCTAAACCTGTTTGATACATCCAGATTATCTTGTGTGAATTCAGAGCTAACTCTCCTTTTACGCAACTGAGGACTGACAGGTCTTAAAACTCTATCAAGTTCATCTCCAGAGTCAGAAAATACTATTTCTGTATCAGTTATTTCACTAAGATGTGGAGAAAGTGACCTTGGAGACAATTCTGCTGAGCTCAATGTTTTTGGTGATCGTTTCTGCTGAGTTTTAATTTTTTTCTGACGTTTTTTACTTGATGGTCTAAGGGTTGGGGAAGTGCATTGTGGGGAGATGGTTGGCGCCTTCTGAATTCTGTCAGAAATTGCAACGGTTTCATCCTCATTCATAGTTAATAAGTAGTCTGACTCTTCAAAGTAGTCACTGCCATCTAAGTCATCCTCATTATCACTTGCATACATATCTTCCAGATCTGTTGCCACATCAAGATTTTTATCAGAGGTATTGAGAAGGTACAGTCTTGGGGAAACATAGTTACTGGCCAAGTCATCATCTATTTCATCTTCTTCCTTGGAAGTTTGTTTCTCAAACACATGATTTTGGAAATCATCATTGTAATTTTGCGCTTCAATTGCCTGTTCTATAGGCTCTTCATCTGTTGTTTTCCTATTCTCATTCTGTTTTCTACCTTTCTTACCACTCAATCGCTTTGATTTTATATTTTCACTAATGGTAGTGCCTTTGACATCATCCTCACCCGTTATTGAAATAGTTGGAACCTGAGATTCTTTAACTGCCATATGATATGCTTTTATTAGCTCTAAATATTCTTCAATATTCCCAATTGATTCTGAGTTTGGATATTCTGCAAGATATTCAACAACGCTCAAGTATTGTGCTCTGTCTGGGACTGATCGTTTTCTGATTTTAGGCACATTCAAATGATTTTCAATAAACTTATTCTTTTTATTCTGGGAATACTTGCTTCCTGTATTCAAGCTAGGATCTTCCGGAATTGGAGAATATTCATTAATAGTATCCTGTTCCCTGGTCTTTTGATGCTCTCCTGTTGATTTCAGTAACGTGTGGTCGTTGTCCCCCTTCAGATAATCATTCTCGACAGTTTGTGTCTCTTCCTCTATCTGTGGATCAAAAACCACCAAAACTGTAATAGTGAGTAAATAGACAATGTTATTCTTCCATGTGGATCAACAGAAATAGGGGTGTTCTACTGATTTAACTTAAACATGTAAATGATATAGCTCCACTAGACCAGTAATAAAGGATTTATGATATCAACCTGATAATGTCTAATCAACAAAATAATAATAAATAATCTGTACAATGAAAATATTCACTGTACATGGAATGAGCTAGTTTAGAATTTTTTCATAAATAGTTCACCAAATAGAATTATTTATTAATCATAATGTTTTTCATTCATGGACAACCACCCAACCTTCGCCTGAAATAATTCAATACCTGCGCAGTCACCACTAGGTAAACTAAAAAACTATTTTTGTTTGGTACGTTTATATAGAGTACTTTCTCAAGCAATAACACACAAGCAATATTGTGGTGTTCAATGTAATCATAGATGTTTTGGGCGAATGCCTGTTTGATTACATCGTTTCTTTTATTGTATAATTGTAATCAAATGAATAAATAAATAAATATTGAATTGAAAAAATGAATATTCAATGTAAAGCAATTACTATTTGTTTAGCGTATGACTTCCAATAGTAGGAAGACCCAAGGCAAGGGTTGTTCCACTTCGCCATATAAACTTATTTTCACTACATGGAAAACCATGTAGGTTATATTTCTTTTAAACAGTAATTAAAACACAGATTTTTTGAATTCAATGTATGTATTTTTTACATTTTTTCACAAAATTTGTAGCGATGTGTTGAACGTTTCAATTTTGATAACTTGGATTCTCTCAGAATAGGACCTTACAATATGGATAACCTGGTTAAGTCCATGAAACAAGCTATGAGCTGAAATAAGAAATGAGCTGAGCCAAAGTCCAGTATGGACAGCCTGAGAAAATAAGTGTGATAAATCTTACATGTGGCATGCATTAAAATGTTTTTCAGTATCTGATGTTTGTAGAATTTGTATGTCTAATGGACAATTTTAGCCAGTAGTGTAGTGGGAGACATCAAAATAAGCGTGTGCATTCATATCGGTGTTTTCAGAAATTGCAATGTCAAATTGGCAAGTTCTGTCTGTATTGAAACTAGACATATTATAAAAATGCTATAGAGGACTTCATTCACTTTTCTATTTCTGATAATATAATATATTAAATTTTGTTGAATATATTCATATTATGCAAAGTTCAATAAGTATCTACTAAATAGGCTGTGGGAATAGTAAAACCACGGATTTGTGCATGAACAAGGATTTTAGATTTCATATTTTTTCTAGTAATTC
This sequence comes from Sogatella furcifera, assembly GCA_017141385.1. Lineage (NCBI taxonomy): Eukaryota > Metazoa > Arthropoda > Insecta > Hemiptera > Delphacidae > Sogatella > Sogatella furcifera. The sequence continues at coordinate 49,123,209 of CM029546.1, forward strand.
AGTATCAAATTCTTATACGATTATGCCTAACTTATTCAGGTAGGGTAAGGCCTGATAACTGTGTTATTCAGTTCAATATTCAACACATAACTCTCAGTCAAACGTAACTCTCTGGGATCTGTATTTTTATTCCTATTTATCATGTGTTTCCTCAACATAAAAACATCTTTTATGTAGCATTCATTTTTCTTGAAGAATGAAATATAATTTGATCAATCTTTAAAATGGTGGAATTGTCATTTTAATGATGTTTAATTAATTTATTCTCTTTGCATAACTCATTTATTTTGTGGCGGATTGATCCATAATTGAAACAAACTAAAGCGTTAAGCAGGGTTGCCTATCTTGCCCCTCTGCGTTCAATAGAAAGACCGTTATCATTGCAAAAGATGTCATTCCTGCCACTGCTACAAATTTATAACTGAGTATCGACAAGGATTAGGTTCGGATTGGCAAAGAACCTCTCTCTAAAGTGGCATTATAAAATGATTTATATAAAATTCTATAGATTTCTGCGCCTATTAACATAGATTAAGTGATTACCTAATAGAATTTGGAAGGAAAAAGTAGAAGTGGATTTGAACTAATCAAATAAAATTATATCCATGTAGTTGCCACTATTCTCAAAATCAAAGGACGTGAATTTCAATTTTCAAAAAATAATTCATCAAATGAATGTTAACAATTTTCATCGCCAGAAATCTATAGATCAAATTTAGTAACGTGCAAATACACGTCTCTCTGCAGTAAATTTTGGTCACTGCTAGGTGACTTCTTGATCACTCGGTTTTTATCCAAGATAGAAATATAGTTTGTATGTCAATGGCTCAACAGAAATAATTATAGAGAACGGAAAAGTGATCACTTTCTTATTTTAAGAAGTTTTAAGTAACTTACATAATGTATTGTTTTTTGTATGACAATAGAACTTATCTGATTTGAATGGCTAATTTTATTTATTGATTGATTATACTAGAGATTCCAATATGATGTTATATCACAGATTTTTCAATAAGGATTATAGTGAATGTTGGGAATATTTTACTACGATAAATACTCTTATAGATTGTAAAAAATATATATAAATATAATTTATACGAGAAACTAAACAGGATTCTAGGGCGAAATGCACCGTTATTTTTTATAAATGAGATTTGCGGATTTCAACTCAACTAACCCTTTTTAGCCAGATAATAAAACGAGCCACGGATATAAGAATAGCCTACATGAATTCTAGTATCGGTGCAACGAGCTACAGTATGTAATTTGACTACCTATTCATCTACATATCCCATATTTTACAAACTCGTATACTAATCATAGTTGAGATTATCCATGCTTCTTGAAAATTTATATCCTAATATTATGCTACTGCATGATACATTTTCATCACAAATTTATGACCTATAAGGTGAGAGAATCATGACGAAACGAAAGCCCAATATAACTGAATATTCCAATTTACTAAAAAAAATTGAATTGATGAACACATACGAGTATTAGTGATAGAATTGATTTTGATTGAGATTATACCTATTCATATTACTAAAGAATCATTATAGCATTAATTATAACTAGTAAATGAACAAACAATATATTTTTATGATAAGTTGAGCTGCCTTGTCACATGCACTGAGAACAAACTTATCACTATTCTTAAATTCAGAATGTAGACTACGGTACTCAATATAAAATCCAGTTGTTGGATGTTTTGTTAGTTAGGGTTCTTATATAGATGATTTTTTAAAATAATGTTGTACCTATGTTGGATACGGATTTTTATTCTTCATTAAATAACTTGAAAACGAGAGATAATAAATCCGAGATTTCTTATATTGATGTTACTGAAGAAATACACATTGTTTGAAAATTTGATGATTAGAGTATAGTTCGATACATTAGAATTCTGTTTTAACTTATCATGCGCCTACAAAAGCTGAGTGGAATAATTTAAGGATTAATAGATGAAAATATATTGTTAGATTGCTTCAAGTAGGGGGAATACCCAAAATAGGTATATTATAAAGAGAATATGAGCGCTCCTAATAGGTAGACAGACCCAGTAGAGCAAACCTTGTTTGTTTTTGAGTTTGGTTTGCAGCAAACCTTATCTCATTACTATTACTGTATATGCAAAGACATGACTGATAAGACACTGTGCATCTACAGCAGTTGGAATATGTTATCGTGGGCTCATTTGAAACATCATGCTGGCAACAACGAGCTTAATCAATCAATAGAATACTTGAATGAAAGCATAAATTAAGTAGGAGAAATATTTGGAACGTGTACCTCAGAGGGGAGCAGCATGCTGTGATCAGTTGATGATTCCATATGGTGCATACTGGTCGATGGCTGGTGGGGCAATGATTTACCTGAAGGGGAAAAGGAGGTGTCCTCGTCATCTGATGATGCATACAGGAATCTGCGTTTGGGCTGAGGAGACCTTACTGAATGAACAGCTAATACAGGAGATAGGAGCTCCCCTGAGAAAGATATTGGACTCTTATTGATAGAACTTTCGTCAGTGTTGGTTTGTTTGATTGGGGTTGTGCAGATTTTTGTGTCATCAATAGAAGAGGTCAGGGAAGATTTTGTTGGAGATGGCTCATTGTCAGATGTATCAATTTCTGGGACTGTGGCACATTCAATAATATCAGATGTACGCACTTTTGGGCTATAGGAGTCTCTGACTCTCCTGGACAGTTTGGGAGATGCTGGTGATATGCTGGCTCTGAATCGACTACTGGCATCAGTGCTGAGATCATGGTCAGAAGAGGAGGAGGGCAGAGCAACTGAGTCAGAGAGAGAAGAGTCAGTAGTGTCAATCATGGAAAATTCTCCAACATCACTGTGAGTCTGCTGATCATGTTTAGAGCCTGCTCTTTTGAAAGAGTCACTTGGCTGCTTATAAATGACTTCTATGGCTTCAGTAGTATCTATGGTCCTGGTAAATACTTCAGAAGTTAGAAGCTGCATAACACTTCCTGACTGAGGTTGAGGGAGTTGCATTCTGCGAGGACTAGAGGGGAGAGAAGAAGGACCTCTATTTCTATTTATAGTTGATTGTTGATCTTTTTGAACCATGGTACATCTTGATGGAGAGCCCAGCAGTCTTATTCTATTCTCCTCACTCATTTCCACATAAGAAGATGGTGCTGAAGATGCTCGCTTTATACTTTCACCAACTTTGTTAGAGAATTCTCTCTTTGCAAAAGAGTCTTGACTATCAATAACAATATTTGAAGACTCTAATGGGAGAGTCTGACTAGTTTCCTCTTCAATATCTTTTGATTTTCCATCTTCAATGTTCTGAAGAGTCTTTTTCTCAGTTCTTGTCTGACTAATTTTTGACTTTTTCTCAGATCTTGTCTGAATAATTTTTTTTTCAATGTCTTTTGTTTTTCCATCTTTAATTTCCTGATAATTTCTTCTCTCTAATGCCAAATTTTTTATATTCTTATTGCTCACTTGTACATTCTTAGTCTTTTCATTTGGATGTTTCTTGAGAGAAGGAGCATTGGTTTTTGGAATTGACCCTTTCATTGATTTCTGAGAGCTAGACTGAGCTCCAGAAGGTGGAACTCTTGGTTTTGATTTTAATTTATTGATATGCTCTGATTGAATGTCATTATTCTTTGTCTTCTTTATAGATTGTGAAGAATCAGTCCTGGACTTCTTCAAATAATTTGTATTGGAAATTTCCTTCTTTGGTAATTCTCTCTTTGCAATGCTGATTATTCCTTTATTATTTGACTTTTTTGAATTGAATGATTCTGACTCATATTTAATGGAGGCTTGATAGCGTTGTTTCTTAACTGGTGTACAAGGTGTACTCCTTGTTTTGGATGTGGAAGGAATGTCTTGTTTCTGCATTCTAGATGAAGTTAAAATCTGTTTTCTCTCTGGAGTAGAAGGAAGGGATGAGAACTTTGATGATTCATACATACTGTTCTTCTTTTGAACAAGTTTTTGATTGGAACCTGATTTTTTACTAACAATTTCTTTGGTGGATGGTTCTTTCAATTTAATTTTCTCCTCAACTTTCCTATCTCTTGAGAGAGTGGATGCCATGTATCCTTTAGTCCTTGCTTTGGTCACAGGACCTTTAGGTATTTCAGGAATGGGCTTGGCTTGTTTTTGTGGAGCACTAGTGGCCTTTTTTAGAGGGATACTATGGGTTTGAGATAAAGTACTTCTAGTTTTTGAATGACTTTGGATTTGAACTGATTTTGACTTTGTCTTTGAATGATCTTGCTTTAATATCTGTGTCTCAGATGATTTAGGAGCCACATGAGATGTGGTTCTTTTGGGTAAAGAGGTTGATTTTGGTTTTGATTTTGTCACAATACCGACTGAATGTTCTTGGGTGTTAGTTGATTTCTTTGGTGGGATTTCTTTCTTGGGCAAAGTTCTTGATCTTGACCTTCTTTCATGAATAGAATGAGGAGGTGAAGAAGTTATTTTTTGGATTTGAGAGCTGGGTAGACCACTTCCAATTGTATAATTACCACTAACTGTAACCTCAAGAATGTCATCTTTCATTGTAATATCATCAACAAAAATTGCCTTATTTGCTTCATTTGTCAAAGATGTAGAGGACAGTAAATCAACTTCAAAATCTGTAATTTCAGAGGCTGAAGTATCATAGATCTTATGAGAATGATGATCATAGAATGCAGGATCAGAGAAAGTCATATCAGTGTCTGAGTCAGAAGTAAATTTTGAGCAGGATGATGTGAAAAAAGACTTTCTGGAATCGGTTCCAGTTGAAGTAGGAATATGAGAAGGTAAGTAACTTTGGACAATTGTACTATCAGAGAGGGAATCTATTGTGATATCATCTAAGTCAGGAGATTCAATGTGGAGAGGTACAGGATGTTTAGATACTAATCTAAGATTTGATGGGATGTGCTTGACATTGTCAACTTTCATGACATGAGAATCTTCATCAATAGACATACTTGATGATGGATCAATATTCATGTATACAGGCTGATTATCAATGGACTCTGAATATTTTTCTGAGGTGGAGACAATGGTTTCTGAATCTTCTACTGTGGACTTCAATGATTTTACATTTGTCAGAGTTTTTGATTTTTCCTCATGTAAGACCTCATCTGGAATCTTAGTTTCTTCTGCAACTGGAACATCTAGCACAGGGGCCTGTGTTGTTTCCAAAGTAGACTTTGTATCAGCTACAGGAGCAGGATCAACAGATGGCCTCACAATAGCTTCTTCTGCACTTGATTGCTCTTCTTGAATATCCTGCACTTTTGTTGCCAATAATGATGATGCATCCTCCACTGTCTGATCTGCTTCTGAAATGGTAGCTGCCATAGTGTCTTCTTTTTCTTCTACTGGTTGCTTGTCAATGACATCAACAGCTTCTTGCAATTTTTCTGGTGTGGTGATAATAATTTGTGAATCTTCTGCTGTAGACTCCAATAATTTGACAGATTTCTCCTCTACTGGAACAGCTTGAGATTCTTCCTTGTCTGAAGGAGTAGAAGTTTCTTCAACCTTGCTGATTGCCTCCTTGATGTCATCCTTGTGTACTTTTTCATCCACAGTGGAATCTTCAACCTGGATTTCTTCATCAGAGACAATGCTGGATGGAGCCTTCTCTACAATATCTGCTGCAGGCTTATCAGTTTCTTCTTCAGTAGCTTTGACTGCTATCTGCTCAACCTTGTCAGTTATTGATTTAGGCTCAACTGCTGTTGGCAATGATTCTACTGTTACTTCTTCTTTCTGCAGTGTAATTTCTTCTGGTTCTTCTGATTTGATTGATGGAGTTGTCAGTGATGATTCAATTGCTTCAACTTCTGATGTTGTGGGAGCTTCTTCCAATTTATCAATAACTACTTGTTCAACTGGTGACTGTTTGATCTCAACACTTTCAGTCACAGGCTCAATCTGTGCATCCAGTTCTGCTGTCAATTTGACTTCCTCTTCAGCTACTGGTGAGACCTCAACTGGCTTCTTAGGTTCTTCTGCAACTGGAACATCTAGCACAGGGGCCTGTGTTGTTTCCAAAGTAGACTTTGTATCAGCTACAGGAGCAGGATCAACAGATGGCCTCACAATAGCTTCTTCTGCACTTGATTGCTCTTCTTGAATATCCTGCACTTTTGTTGCCAATAATGATGATGCATCCTCCACTGTCTGATCTGCTTCTGAAATGGTAGCTGCCATAGTGTCTTCTTTTCCTTCTACTGGTTGCTTGTCAATGACATCAACAGCTTCTTGCAATTTTTCTGGTGTGGTGATAATAATTTGTGAATCTTCTGCTGTAGACTCCAATAATTTGACAGATTTCTCCTCTACTGGGACAGCTTGTGATTCTTCCTTGTCTACAGGAGTAGAAGGTTCTTCAACCTTACTGATTGCCTCCTTGATGTCATCCTTGTGTACTTTTTCATCCACAGTGGAATCTTCAACCTGGATTTCTTCATCAGAGACAATGCTGGATGGAGCCTTCTCTACAATATCTGCTGCAGGCTTATCAGTTTCTTCTTCAGTAGCTTTGACTGCTATCTGCTCAACCTTGTCAGTTATTGATTTAGGCTCAACTGCTGTTGGCAATGATTCTACTGTTACTTCTTCTTTCTGCAGTGTAATTTCTTCTGGTTCTTCTGATTTGATTGATGGAGTTGTCAGTGATGATTCAATTGCTTCAACTTCTGATGTTGTGGGAGCTTCTTCCAATTTATCAATAACTACTTGTTCAACTGGTGACTGTTTGATCTCAACACTTTCAGTCACAGGCTCAATCTGTGCATCCAGTTCTGCTGTCAATTTGACTTCCTCTTCAGCTACTGGTGAGACCTCAACTGGCTTCTTAGGTTCTTCTGCAACTGGAACATCTAGCACAGGGGCCTGTGTTGTTTCCAAAGTAGACTTTGTATCAGCTACAGGAACAGGATCAACAGATGGCCTCACAATAGCTTCTTCTGCACTTGATTGCTCTTCTTGAATATCCTGCACTTTTGTTGCCAATAATGATGATGCATCCTCCACTGTCTGATCTGCTTCTGAAATGGTAGCTGCCATAGTGTCTTCTTTTTCTTCTACTGGTTGCTTGTCAATGACATCAACAGCTTCTTGCAATTTTTCTGGTGTGGTGATAATAATTTGTGAATCTTCTGCTGTAGACTCCAATAATTTGACAGATTTCTCCTCTACTGGAACAGCTTGTGATTCTTCCTTGTCTACAGGAGTAGAAGGCTCTTCAACCTTACTGATTGCCTCCTTGATGTCATCCTTGTGTACTTTTTCATCCACAGTGGAATCTTCAACCTGGATTTCTTCATCAGAGACAATGCTGGATGGAGCCTTCTCTACAATATCTGCTGCAGGCTTATCAGTTTCTTCTTCAGTAGCTTTGACTGCTATCTGCTCAACCTTGTCAGTTATTGATTTAGGCTCAACTGCTGTTGGCAATGATTCTACTGTTACTTCTTCTTTCTGCAGTGTAATTTCTTCTGGTTCTTCTGATTTGATTGATGGAGTTGTCAGTGATGATTCAATTGCTTCAACTTCTGATGTTGTGGGAGCTTCTTCCAATTTATCAATAACTACTTGTTCAACTGGTGACTGTTTGATCTCAACACTTTCAGTCACAGGCTCAATCTGTGCATCCAGTTCTGCTGTCAATTTGACTTCCTCTTCAGCTACTGGTGAGACCTCAACTGGCTTCTTAGGTTCTTCTGCAACTGGAACATCTAGCACAGGGGCCTGTGTTGTTTCCAAAGTAGACTTTGTATCAGCTACAGGAACAGGATCAACAGATGGCCTCACAATAGCTTCTTCTGCACTTGATTGCTCTTCTTGAATATCCTGCACTTTTGTTGCCAATAATGATGATGCATCCTCCACTGTCTGATCTGCTTCTGAAATGGTAGCTGCCTTTGTGTATTCTTTTCCTTCTACTGGTTGCTTGTCAATGACATCAACAGCTTCTTGAAATTTTTCTGGTGTGGTGATAATAATTTGTGAATCTTCCAATTTATCAATAACTACTTGTTCAACTGTTGACTGTTTGATCTCAATACTGTCAGTCACAGGTTCAATCTGTGCATCCAGTTTCGCTGTAAATTCGACTTCCTTTGCTATGGATGCATCTATATGCGTTTGATCCCTCCTTGTTGATGATTTCTCTGCTATTATCTTTGTAAGTGGATGTGTGATAATTTCTTGTTCTGTGTCCTTCCAGTCTGGTGTTTCTATCAAATCCGGTTTCAACTCCCTCACTTCACACTTTATTTCCCTGGTAACTTTTTGAACTTCTGATATAAGTTGTGACATTTCCATTTCAGTATCTCCAAGTATCTTTTTTGCAATATCATTTGATTTTATTTCTTCCAGAGTGAGCTCTGGTTCAGCTTCACTTTCCATTTTTGTGATATAGTCATCAGTTCCGTAATAGTTTTCACGCTTCATCCTAATTTTCACTGAATTTTCTTCTTTAATTTCTTCATGGTAAAGTCCTTCTGCAAATCTTGTAGGTTTTAGTGCTTCATCAATTTTTTTAAGTGCACTTTCCTCACTCTCTATTATTTCCAAAAGCTTATTCTGCAAGTTGCCAAAGTTCTGATTTTCTCCCTCTTCAAGTTTCTCAGTTGATGTATAGTCCAATTCCTCCATTTTGTGATAATTATCTTGTTTATCAATTTGTTCAGTGACGAAGTTCACAGTTTCATCATGTTTTTGTCTGCTTTCCTCATGCATTATTTCTTTCTTTACAGAATGAGTAGATCGCCTATTTCTTATCAATATTTTCTCCTCATAATTCATTGTGTCAGTTGATAATTTCTTTTCCAAGTTTTCTATAACTTCATGTACATTGGAAATTCGTTCTATTGTTCCTTTAGGAGTTTCTTCAACAAACTCGGATGTTAGTTGACTGGGTCTCTGATATGAATCAGAATCAGACAGTTCATCATCAGCCTCTAATGATTGAGTGAAGATTTTCTGTAATTCTTTGACTTTGGGACCAATACTTTTTGTATGAGTTGGAGATGTGAATGATATTAATTCTTTTTGTTGATTTGATTCAATGTTTTGTAACTTATTCAACTGATGTTTCAAATCATACTCTTCTCTTTGTTGATCTTGACTTTGAAGTAGTTCATCAGTCTCTTTTGTGGACGATGTTAGAGTGAATAGCCGTTTTTCACTCTCAGCTTTCTTCTTTGTCTCAATGCTAGTGGGGATTTGTGAATGTTGTTCTATTTGTTTGATAATAGCTCTCACATCCCCTGAGCCACGTCGATCAATGGACTCGTCGCTAATGAGAGTTTGAATTGTGGATTCTTCAATTTTAATGGGACTGATTCCAGTATCGCACATTTCAACTGGATCTGTATGAACGCAAGCATCTGACGTGGCTACTTGTAAAGGAGAGAGAGCTACAGAGATACTACTTGGAAAAACAGGACTACTTCCTATATCACAGTATTTATTGCGAGATATCTCTTCTTCTACGAAACTGATCTCAGCCTGCTGGAGACCTATGTCATCAGGCTGTATTGGACTTAGACCAGCATCTGTCAATTCAGCTTCCTCCAGTTCAACATCGACGGCAGTATCGGAGATGAAGCCGCGCCCCAAATCACTGACAAGGTGATGATGAGTTGGACTAGTGAGAGTCTCTTCTGTTACAGTGCCCCTTGTCAAGCTGATGCCTGTGTCAGTAATATGATGTGATACACTTTCATCAGTTAGTGGGCTCTCAAAACACTCAAATGTAGGGGATCCATCACCTTGACTTTCGTAAGTGTAGATACTTTTTCTCCCACTAAAAATGACAGTATCTTCTTTTTTCTTCTCCTTTGTTTCAGTTGGAGGTATAATGTAATCATCAACCGTTTCAATGCCTTGGTCAGTTGAGACTCGAGTTTTCATATTCACAGTCTCAGATGTGGCTTTGCCACCTACCTCGCGTCTTGTTGTAGTGAGACTTATATGTGATTGTGATCTAATTGATATTTCCACATCTCTAGTAGCATAAAGTGTCAGACGACTTTCTGATGTGGCACTTGCTTCTTTTGTTCTCACTTCTTTCCTCCCGATCACAAGTTCCAAAGTTGGTTTTTGTGTTTCTGAGTCATCTGGCGAATCAATTTCTTTCTTATCTAGAGGGCTTGTTCCGCGATCCGTGTGTTTTGTATCCGTTGTGCTAGAGCTTTCTTTGCCAATATAATTTTTGAGTGTTTCCTTCCTCTTGTTTGATTTGTCTCCAGTTTCTTCTTTAAGTATCCCTTGTGGTACACTATTATTTCCATCCTTGCTGGAAGTGAACTTACTGCTATCCGAAGTGTGTTCCTTTTTATCTCCATCGCCAACACCCCCAGATAGTCGTTGTATGTGCTCGGATTGTACTGCGTCAGGCAGTTTAGGATGTTCACGTCTGCGCGAGTCAGCTGCACCTTTCTCATCGCAGGGCGAGTACAGCTTAGATTTAATTTGTAAATTAACAGGTCTCACGGCTCCCCTATCAGATTCTTTATCCCCACAAGAAGGCGAAATATCATCGAATTCATCTTCAAATTTTGCAATGGGTCCACAAACAAACCTATCCTCGACAGGAGTGGGACTTTCAAAGAGTAACTGCTCTTGGAATCCATCAGTATCCATAGAATCGTCATCTTCTTGAGGTGACGCTGTAGTCGTATACACTAGATGGGGTGGAACACAATACAATAGAGATATAACACAAGTTCGGATTCTCATGAAATAAATGAATCATGAACCAATACAACCGGCTTCAATCATCCAATTATTCAACTCCACATTCTTCCAGTGTTGGGGATATAGGTCAAGGATTGAGGAATTGAGAGAAAGGAAGAGTTCTGGAAACTAAAGATAAAAAACCGACAATGGAAGTAATAGTGCAAGGTGATCAACAAATGCTGAGGGTACCAAAGCAGCTACTTAAGGAAGTCAAAGCCCTGCAAATGCTTTCAGCTTGGAAAATCAATGATGAGAGCCCACTTAGCACCACTTCCAATTCGAGCAAAGAAGAAGGTTAAATAATAGAAGCCTACCTCACTACAAGGATAGTTTGTGTATAGCCAACACGACTGCGACGCCATTTCAAATTTCATTCAACTATTATTATACTTACAATTTTTTATATAACATTATAACATGTTCTTGTAAAGTGTATTTCATTGAGCAAATGCAGGATTTGCATGCAGAATCCAAGCCTGTGAAATGAAATGAGCAGGAGTGACCAAGGCAAATTTCATGCTCTTATTTTGTGATTGATGAGAGGAAATTTCAAAAACAATTTCACACATAGGCTAATGATGATTCACCGCTGTATGCCATCCACAGAAATTGAAAATATCACAGGATGTAACATGAATTAATTCAAATTATTACTAAAATAGATGGATAGATAGATAAATGGCTTTATTTTCCACTTAATACAATACATATTAAGTGATGTGGGCGAAGTTGAGACACAAGAGCCCCCTCTTCCACTTAACCCACAAATGGAGAGTAATTCCATTATTCTTTGCACAGTATTTTTTATATAGCTTAACTTATCAAAATGTTCAAATAATTAAAATCAGAGTACAGTACCTTTTTAAAATATTTTTACACATAAATTGTGCAAAATAAAAATAGTTTAAAAAGAGTACTTTGATTTTCATTATTTAAATATTTTGATAAAGGCAGTAGCCCTAAGAAAAATAAGTATCGCTTAACTTATATAACAAAACTTTCAATGTTACTGAAACAGTCTATGTGGGATATTCATAGTTGTAAATAAAGTACCTTATTGGGAATAATTTTATAATACAACATTGATAAATGAATAAATTACAATATATCACACTTTACCACTGGGATTGATAATATTAGTTTTAGACTCCAGGGATCTATTTCAGATATCTTCTAAAAAAATTAGAAGTGTTATTCCCAAACAAAAAAAGCAATCCTGAAACTATAGGCCACGTCAAAATCATATAGTAATAGATTCGAAAGTCTGGTACATCAAGTTTTCATAAAAAAGCACCAGCAATCAAAATATACCGAATATGCATGAGAAATTATTATCAAATGCTGGATTAAATATCAACCATTTACAAATGTATATAACACTAGCCCTGTATACAATATAATATCAAAGGCATATTAATAAATGGTAAGACATAGTCAAATATTTCCTGAATATTGAACACAAAATTTTACATGTTACCAAGCAGTAGGCTAGACCTAAAGTGGGCTTGAATAAGCTGAGTAGAGAAGAATATTTTCAATAGGAGATGCACTTATGAAAAGAAAAATATAAAATAAAAAAATACTTTGATGTGATGTTTTGAACTATGACAAGCATTGACTAAGAAGAACATGAATATCTCAGATTCATTTCAATAAAGTGTTGACATGCGCTAGCTTCGTAAGTCTCCCTACACTATAAGAAAAAAAATCATGTTATGTTTTCTCAAACTTAGGTATCGCAAGATACCATTTTAAGGACCAATATAAGAATTTCAAATTTGTAAAACTTCCGTTCTATTCTCAAACATTATTGAAAGAGGGAATTGCGAAAAATAATATGAATATTCTCATGAAGTATCTCATAGGTAGATCCAGTTATTGATTTAGAGAAATTTAAATCATGGAATAACATTCGTGAGCCCACATTACAAAACGCTGTTAGTTTCATTCAACTTATTCAATGCTGTATTTAGCACGATGAGTTCTAGCAGTTCTGACAAAAGCTGAGAGATGGCGCTGATATCATTTTACTCTATGAAGTATTTTTTCATTACACATGGTAAAAATTAAACCTAACAACTAAAGTTTCCTACCTAAGTGAATGTCATGAGACTTCGAATATTTTTCAATGTATCAGAATATTTAGAACAGTTTTTATTAATAAAAATGTCGTAAGACTTCGAAAATTTTTCAATGTATCAGAATATTTGAAATAATTTTTATTCCCAAGTCATTGCTTTTCAATTGTAGGGTGGTTCGTATTTTAAGATTCTTTCAGACAAAAATTTGCTAAGTAATTTTTAAACTGGTATTCAACTACACAATTTATTATAATTGAGCTTTTTGAAAACAAAATACGCCTACTCATGAAAAAACCTTATAATCTGAATAAAAACCGGTAAATATAAAATTCAGAATGAATTTAGCCTACCTCACATTTTCTTTTTAATTCCATTGAATATGGTGCCAGCTACAGAATTTTGGGACAAAGGCTCTTTTCAACCCGAAGTAATATAGAAATTATTAAAATTAAGTTAAGGAGATACCGTATATAAACTAATATTTTTGGAAGTGAGAAATTATAATTTTAAGTGAAAGTGGACATTGTAGATAGACATATAACCTACATCTTAAACCTTCATCATTCATCATCACTCATTCACCCTTTGCTTAAAATACTTGGAAACTTGGAAGTCGCAATTGTAAAGAAAGAATAAAGAATAAAAGAATAATGTACTGATTCCCAGATGGGATATGATAACGCGGTTATCCAGTTTAAGGTATTCTAGTTTATTTCTTCTTAATCTTAGAGATCAATATTTAATCTCATTACAATACTGGTACAGCTCCTGATGAATTTACTGTGAAAGTTGAAAATTAATAATACTTCTCCACAATCATAATATCAACAATATGATTACCTAAATTTAATTGTGTGTAATCTACTTTCCTGAATTACAAATCATTTCCTGAGTTATTTTGTAGAATTTTCAATCCTTTAGTCTTAACAACACAAGTAAGTTGGTTGCATATAAAATTAACAAAATGCATAGTAAAAGCAAAAAATAAAACAAACATGCTTTTCACATGCATACTATAAACAGGAAATATCCTTCTCAGTGGTACCTACAAATACAATTCGTTACCTAGCTAGGGGATACGTATCATGGAAGAATCTTGTATTATATCAATTTTTTACAAGGGCCTTATCACGTTCAATGTAATGGATCAGATACATAGAACTTTTAACTGGAAGGCTATAAAAATATTATGTATTGTGTTAACGCGTTATAGATAACAATTAATAGGTGTTACAATTAAATTCAGTAATAGAATATCAATGGAATAAATTATGAAATAAAACGTAGACACGGGTGAAATTCTGATTATCCAGGTGGATTTGAATATTATACCACATCATGGAGTTAATAAGTGGGGATTTCAATATTCAAATAATGATTGGCTAGGTTTGGTAAAGGTTGTTCTCTTATCAAAATAACAATCAACCTTATGACCTTGACATTAATTTTCGTGAGTGAACTGAATTAAAAGTGAATGTATAAAGATATTGTAGTTGATATTAGACTATTAATTTTTGGGCCAATTGGCAAAATCAGATGATTCTAATAATCCAATCAGCCTCACAATACTTTTTAGTGCATTTCATTTGAAAAATGCACTATTGGTCTTGACCGGATAATCGCAAATATATGATGCGATATACTTTTTACACGTTTCCGAGCCCCCAGAACACGAATCTGATGTCCGTTCAAATTCATATATCTCTCTCTCTCTCTATATATATATATATATATATATATATATATATATATATATATATATGTATATGTACAGATTCTTGTTAACACGATAACTCCGGAAGGGCTTGTCGGAGAGCGACCAAATTTTGCACAAAAATCATTAGTGTTAATATCTCGGTCAAGTTCGTTAACCAGCCAAATTGGTCCAAGGGAAGGGGGTGAAATTAGGGGATGAAAATTTTGAAAAATCACTACAAATCGACCAATGACTTGATCGTTTTGAAAATTGGTGTGTATAATAGCCTTATTATGCCCTACAATTTGAGCCATCAACGGAAAAAATCCAATCAAAAATGGCGGAGAAAATTGCGAATAATATGCCGAAAATTGTGTTTTTCATGGGTTTTTCGAAAACGGCACCTTTGAATTCATACCCTGAATAGCTCATTATAAGTCATATGATTCGAGCCATCATAGAATTTGAAATGCACTCTTTCCGACCGCCAGCTGCCGGAGCGAATTTTTCCATCCTCAGATCTATAAAATTTATTAAATTCTATCTTAAAAATAAATTTACCAATTATTATCGATTTGATTGATTCATTCATCAATTAGATAAATAGCCTATCTATCTTGGTAATATGTGGTTTGAAAGTCAATCATATTATTATAGTTATTCATTAATTATTCATTTTGATTGAAAAATATGAAATTTATTATTATATCAGAAGTTCTAAATTGATACAATTATAGCATACAGGTGGTTGAGCGGATTTTTATATCAATAGCTTAGTTTTAGAAGTACGCTATCATTTAAATATCAATCTATGATCACATTGATTTTCGACTCATACAAGTGAAAATAGTTTTTCTATCATGAAAACAATGTACTTTATCGAAAAAGTACTAAGAGTAATAATTACTAGGAATCAGAAATTCTTCAGAGATTTCAAGTATTACGCTCGATGATTTGAGTTAAAAAAAAGTTTTCTAATTAGAAGGTTAGTTATCAACTTTTCTACAATAATAATACAAAATTTCATTAATAAGAAATAATTGGAAGGTTAACCTATTGGTCTCATAGACAATACTCGAGTATAAACTAATCATAATTTACTACACTTGTGTCCAGTTTAAAAAAATACCGGTCTGCTGTAACATATTCACCAAATAAAATAAAAGCATTTTGTTACATGCAAGATCCAAAAAGAAGCAGTATGTCAGCAAATAAAGATTTGATGAAACATCGAGACTACAGGAGCATGCAAAGCTTGATGTGCAGAGATCGGATGTAATGGGAAAGACCTTACCTGATCTCGTCTTTGATTAAGGAATAAGGAAATTAGGAAATAAAATGAAGGAATTCGGAATCGAAGGAGAAGGAAAGGAAAAAATCTGCCAACAATTTAATCGCATTCATTCTTCAAGTTATTCCCATAATTGAATGATTATCAATAAAAAGCTTCAATTTATTATGAATATTTGATACATTCAATGAACTGATCCTTTGAACTTCAATAGAGTTGATATTGGGATAAGGGCTACCGGTACTAGCGTTTCATGAATGAATCTACAAAGCAAATCATGCAAAATGAATAGCCCTAATATAGCCTAAAAGTATTAAAAGATTATTATCCAATATTTTTAAGATTATAACATTGCCTTAGGATACGATTGAATATTAAGAAAAAAATGGTTCAGAAGCAATTCTATATCACTTTCTGATTCTATAAGATTATTATGTTATTATTGCAAACAATCGGAATATGATTTATCGTGGTATCATTAAAAATAATTATATTTTGTGCTTGAATAGAAACTCAACCCAACCTTGAGAAACCCTTGTCTACAGTTATTGGAAATCATGGTGAACAACAATAAATTCCAGAACTTTATCTCAGTCGTTCAAAACCAAATTGTTATTATTATTTTCGAAAATCGTATTAGCCTACTTCAATATTGCTCATTCCAAATGATAATTTGTTCTAAAGTAAAGCTTCATTCAAACAATCTTCATCCTAGGCTTTAATGTAATAATTTTCATGGAAGTCTATCTATTTTAGGTTTCAAAATATGAAGTGAAAATTAATATTTTAAATAACATTATCCGTGTTTTGGTTCTTTTTATTCATGTAACAACCTTCCAAATTCTAAATTACGGTTTCACAGTTTTTTTTTACCTTCAGAAGTTGAAATTTGTGTAACTTAAAGCTTAATTTAAGTTTCAAGTTTGGAGATAGCCTTGAATATTTTAACCAAAATTGGGAATAATAGACGTTTTGGACTTTGTCTGTGTTTCAATCCTACTGTATTTCAATCTTGTTAATAAATAAATAAATAAATAAAAACTTTGAGAAAACTCTGTTGGGAGTAAATGAGTATATCCAATTTTTAATATGTTATAATTATTTGAACCCTATTTGGAAAACACTATCCACAATTCAGTAATATTAAGGAATGACTCGGACACAGTTTCTCAAATGTTGAAAAACACAATCCAAGCAAAGATTGAATTTGTTCCAAACACTAAACAAATAGAGTATAGTTTCCTTCATGTCTATTCAATAATATTTTCCTGCTAGTGTTTTCAAATTATAGGAGTAGCATAGTAGGAGTATAGCCTAATTAATGTTGATTAACACAGAGCTAAAAGTCCATTCTAAAATAAAGGTACCCACCACCAATATCATACAACACAAACCAATAAATCTAATATGTATTATATTTCTCTATATTTTTATAATAGCAAAGAACTATTTTTAGTATTGGTACTCCAAGTGTAAGATAAGAAATATTTTGACATATTCAAAAACTAAATAGCATCAAATTATTGGCAGATGAACAGTCATGCACTTTCCAATTCATGTGAAAGTGAAGAGAAGTTGTATAGTATTCAATTTATTAATAAATCCAACATTGCGATTGAGGACTTGGCAAAAAAATTCTTTTTAGATTTCAACACATGAAACGATAGTTACAGGAGTTAATAGAGAATTTCAATCATTTCAACAAACTTCTAATCAAGAGGCTACTATTAGGTTCTATGCAAATTTCACATTGTCTTTCAGTAGGCCTACACCAATTGATATGCGATTGAAAATTGTTGGCAGATACAACCACTCACACGCAAATCATACACACACACACACAAATACCGTTCAATACAAATATTATATTATTGTAAAACACAAATTTATTTGTTAGTAAAAAGAAATCAGGAAACATTAAATAAGAATATTCTATTCAAAGAATCAAAATATGATCATTAATATTTAGAATAAAACAAATGTGCTGAAAATTATTGAATTATTAATTTTCTTAGACGACAACCGAGTATTATGGTTTTATCTGACAAAGACTTGACTATTTGGTATTTTTCATTTATAATGATAGTTTTCCAATAGGTTTGTGAGACAGCAAGGGATCTGAAATTTTGTTATCCTGCTCAATGATTCAAACGAAAGCTTTTTCAATGAATATAGATTTTTATTGATAAAATTGATATTATTCAATAAGTTTTGAGTACCCAGTTATGTTCAAATATTGCATCTGATATAGTTGGTCCAAGAACAGAAGAGCCTCTTGCAAGATGGCGGAGGGAAGTGAGAGTGTAACTACGCATGCGCCGAACTGATATTTTCAGGGTGAACTCACTTCAGCCAACCTACCGTTTTTACACTAATCATAATCATATTGATTTCACAAATGATTTTTTTTTCATTTATTTGTTCAATTATTGACATATGAAAGCACAAATCATAACATAGTTATGAACTAGAACAGCAAAAATTGTCTGAGCCTGTACTATTTCTTCCTAAATTTGGTTATGTTGGAACAATTTTTATTTCAACTACTGGCAGCCATGTTGCCAAAGGCACTTCTGTTCTTGGCCCAACTATATCAACAGGGATATTTTTACATCCTACATTCTGAATATACATCAATATTTTCATAAATCACATTCAATTTCAATCTAAAAAAATAATAAGTTAGAGAGTTCATTTCAATCAATTGTCAGTTTTCAATTAATTAATTTATTAAGGATGTCTTAATCAAGACCTTCTTGGCTGATTTTTATTGACATGGAACATCATATCTACATTCATAAATTCAAATAGTGTCGGAGTCTTTGTCAGATAATTTAAAACTTTGAATAATCATAATTTGAGTTATCTACACAAATTGAAATTCTACTGAAAGAGAAAATTTTACAAATGATGGTGATGATTAATAAATTATTTTATTAATGTGATATCAGAATCATGTGAGGAGCAAAAGTTTGTCTTAATAATGAGAGTGGTATGAGATTTTATACGGTTCATGACTTCAGTGATGATGAAATAATCTAATATAATCTCTTATAGGTTTATAACAATAATAATGTACATTAAATTCAATAAAAGAGTACATTCAATAAGAGGAAAAGTTAAGTAGCTTATCTAGTTGAGCTCTCATTTGAAAAAATAATTTCTTTTTGATTTTAAAGTATTATCAGAAGTAAGAGGATGGAAATGTTTATATTTAGATAACTCAATGAAGATAATCCAATCAAATCAGGAAAAGGATAAAATGAATGTTAGTAGAAAAAACAGTTAAAGTTGTAGAATTTTAATAAATATATATATTTTTTACAAAAATTTAGAAAATTAATCGAGAAAAATGCGTTTTCTAAAAATGATTGCAAAATATAATGAACTCACACAAACATGCTTGCTGACCCAAAATAATTCAAGCTAAAAACATCGATTTCCAATGTTACTTCACTAAAAAGCTAAGATGAGTAACAAATACACGAGAATGTAAAAAAAGATATAAATAAAATGTGGTTGATTGGAGTCAATGATATATTAAAAAATTTGGATATTGAAGAACGGTTACAATATCAAATCCTATTGAATCCGTTACGTTGAAAAAAATTTCCTTTCCTTTTCATAATAATTGAGAGACTGACGCCAATATTCTGAAATTTGGTATTAGAAGCCTATTTTATGCTGAATAACTTGTTACTACTTACATGATTTTGAATAAAAATCCAGGAATAGATACACTATGAACACAGTTTGAATGTTATTATGTAAGTGCATCTCGAATCTTGCACAAAAATCGAACTTTCATAGTTTTTTCCATGGGAAAAAATTGAAAGTTGTAATTGCTAATTGGCGAGAAGAAACTGAATTTGAATACTAAACACTTGGTAACTTGCATACTGCAGTTGGCAGTAGTGTGTATTGACGGCCATGATACTATTCTCAATGTACTAATTTGGTTAAGCGTCTGAGCCCTACTGAGAAGCCTTTCACCAACTACAAACAAAATATTTGTCGATTCTATGGCTTTACTTTATGTCGCTACACGTCTCAAAAATTCTTGTCAGAGAAACTGGGTGAAAAAAATGGATATAGAATTTTAAAAAAAATCTAGCACATGAGTAGTTGCTAGCAATTTTATATATTCTTTTGAATGGATTATTAAAAATAAGAATAGGCTACTTGTAGTTCAATTTACATGATAAAATTGATTGAGTCAAGGTCAGATCATGTTCAACACCTTTCTTCACATCTATCGATATACTGTCAAAATCAATCAAATAAATTTATTTCCCAACATTACAAATAATTTCATAATACATAAAATAATATTTACCGTATACATTTCAGGCTTCCGTACAAGACTAGGAGATCATAGATAATGAGATAAAGATTGCCTCCTTTTATCCAAATATTTTATAGTAAAATCTCAAGCAGTTGAGACTCAAACCGTAGTCGGATTCAATAGGATTCAAATTAAATCAGCGAGATATCGTATGTGTCAGTAATAACTAGTTTACAGGCTGCAGGTTGGGAAATCTCAAAGGTGGTGGTCACTGATAGTTTATGCCGAGTTTGAGCGCCTGCAACTAAAAAATAAGGTAATAAAAGTAAAACTCATAATCCTTTTTGAGAGTTTTTATCGTTCTTGGATAGAATCTGAATAAGTTTATGATAGTAAAATAGTTGATGTTAGTTATTGAATATGAGATGATTGGTCCAAGTTCATGAAAAATGAGCAACTAACTTAATTGCATTAGAAAATAACTTTTAAAAAGGTTGAGTACCTACTACTCATCCATTCATTTACTGAATGGATCATACGCATACATGTAATACTATATTTATATCATTGACTCTTTTCGGAAGCAACTCATAAAGAAAGCAAAATAATAGATGTGCAACTCATAAAGAAATTTACAGCAGAAATTAGTTGTGTTTACTGAAAAAAAAGTTGACAGAAAAGGCTAGCTGATAAAATTCATCTACAGCTTGTGCAAAAACGTTAGCAACTCAACTTGTTGATAGTAAAAAATAGATATTTTTTAAAATGATATCTTCTATCTTTATTTCTGGAGATTATAAAATGATTCTATGATAATTATAATGATATTTAAAAAATATATATATTTTACAATAGCTGTACCTGTATTGGAGACTTAAATAGCAGAATACTTGCCTACAAGAGAGTTGATTTGAGGGCGAATGCTTTTTGGATGATATTGATACTATAAAGTTAATGTTTGTGCAGAATAATATGCTACTGTATCATGAAATATGATAAAGGTGAATTTTATGCCACTGTCTAATGAGTTTCTTCATCAAAAATTTCAACAACTGTGATGTTATTAATTTATCCACTAATGAACAATTCATTTTTACTTACTTAATGGAATGTTAAACGGGCTTTTTCCAAAATTAAACCAATATCTCTCTTCCAATATTATTATCAAGATAACATCTATACCATAGGCCTATTCCACTGCGAAAATGCAGTTTTTGTAGTGTGATGTGAGCTTGAGGTTCCTAGAATAATTTTTATTGAAATACTGTAATGTGATATACTACGGTACTGTTTTCTCACTTTACTCCAAACCTGAATACCAATTTAATTATTCTGGTAAAATATCGGACATAAATACTCTCTTTTACCATAATTGAGCACAATTTTGTTCTAACCAAATTTTTCTACCTTCTTCTAGAAAACTTGAAATACCAGCATTCTCAATCTATCACACTTTATAAGAAGGAGGTTAAATATTTCCTTCCATCCCTCATTCCCTAGATGTTCTTTAAAATATTCGAATGCCAGAAATGTTGGGTGGGATTTATGGAAAACTTTCCAAAACGTTCTGGGTTTGCTATGATAGACTAATTTAGTTCCATGAGTTTTCCTTCCATGCTAATAACGTCAACAGTTTGAAATCACGAATAAGTTTTAATGCAACATTTTAGACAACGAAACAAATCCAAGAATTTCTAGACACAAATAAACGTAGGTCAGGTAAACATGTAAAAAAATGGGAGATTGATCCACATGGAGAACAACAGAAACATTCATAAGATATAAATTTAAAGTAAATAAAATCTAATTTTGTTTATTATTTTTCAAACACTGAAAATGTATGGCTACAAAGGCTTTTGAACACTTTTCTCCAAATATAATAACTTTATACTTTCTGACAAATATATAATTACTATAAGCGCTGTCCGTTTACAGTAGACTATGAAGTGTGTTTCAAGAGGAATGTGCGATACTTCCCAGGCTGATTCCTTACACCCAGTAGTGAAAAAAAGTTCCATGGGATACATCCCCAAAATGTTACCGAGTTAACAATGGCGGAAAACTGACATTTTTCAATTAATTTTATAATTTTTAGAGGCTCCATGCAGGCACAAAAATAATAATTTTCATGTAAAATAAGCTGAGAAATTCAATGAGACTCAAACAGCCAAAATTTCAAAATTGCGACAAAACACCGAGTTTTCACAAGTACTATAGGTTTTGTCTCCTCTTGATCGCGACTCTCGAGATTTGAGTAGGTTTTACAGGATCATGGCCTTAAACTCCTTCAAAATTCGATCCTTTTCAACCTCTATTTATTAAAAATTATAATTTATGATTCAATATCCAGTAATAAAATTAAATTTAATATCCAGTTATAATGAAACTTTAATTTTTGAGCATATTTCCAATAACCGTTCAAGTTACAAACGTCTATAATTGATTCCATTGGATTTTTAAGCTAATTTTACAAAGAAAATGTTTATTTTTGTTCCTTCATGAATTCTTTAAAAAATTTGATTTCTTCAAAATGTCAATTTTCTGTTATTTCTGTCTCGATAACAAGCGTTTTTGGAGGTATATCCTATGGAAATTTTTCCACTACTTGATGTGAAAAATCAGCTTGGAAAGTATTACACATTCTTCCTGAAACATCCTGTATGAAACAGTGCTGTGTCAGTTCAAATAAATCAGAAACATATTGCTGTGTTCCAATTGAAGTAAAATCACCTTAAATGAAATTTTGTATGAAGAAATGAAGAAACGTCGAGTCTCTTGATAAAATAGAAACATACTAGGTGAAATCAAGAATAATGCTGTAAGGGATATAGTTTGTTAATTAAGTTTCCTCTATCAATTCAAAGACTGATGTCAAGGGTTGTAAATTGGAGTTCTACCTTTATATCCATACATGTCATTGGATTATTTAAATTGAGTTCATATAATTTTTCTTACCTTACAACGTCTTTACGATAAGGTCCGTATCCCTCAATTGGGAATTTTGGAAAAGTGAAAATCCAAAATTCAACAACTCCGAGTGTACCGAAGCGCGTTTAAAATCGTTGTTTACAGTTAAGACGAGAACACGAAAGAGAAGTAGGAATAGCGCTAAGTTTATTGGGCTTAACTGGCAACTTAGAACCTTACACGTGACCGCAAGCAGTGTTCTGCCAACCTGACAGCGTGAAAAAGTTTGTTCCTGAACAGTAGAAGCGGTAAATGATATCCCTGTTGAGCATCACAGATGAGTGCTTCACGCCCTCAAGGGGGAGCGAGGAACATGACGCCTTACTAGTTGCGTCACCCAAAGCAACAGGAGGTTCAATACTTTTCAAAGATTTGGTTTTGTATTCAATAAGCCGTAGAATTTGGATTTGCATTCAATAAGCCTTAGAATTTGGTTTCGTATTCAATAAGTAAAAGAATAATCAAGATAGGGGTTTGAGGACGGAATTACGATTTAATGAATACTTGGCAAAAGTGATAAGAAGAGTAATGAACACCCCCCACAATATTGATCATTGTCTATGTCCTATGATGTATTAGATTTAGACTTTTCCTATTAGATTGATTCATTCTTTAAAGAGAATTCTGAAATATCTGTTGGATTCTTGCTTTTACATTATACTTTTCTAAGCTGCTTTTTCAGTAGCCCAATTTTTTTCAAAATAGCCCTAAATACTCTTATATTGATTAATTTGAATTTGAACTACTACCCCGTTCATAATTAAATAATGAATGATTTTTACAAGAAAATAATCACAATCATGAATAATTAATGACAAGACCCTTATCAAACAGGACTTGTACTAATCAACTCATGCTTATTCACTCATGTAGGCCAATTCGTTCAAAAGGCCTACTTCAAATTTGTTGAAGAGGTACGTATATTTTCACGTTTCAATTCAAATTTATACACCATTATTTGAGAATCGATACATGGGAAATGCTTTTATTTGTATCATTCTAATTCAAAGTAAGAATATTTCTATGTAGGCTACATGAAGTATATAATATTATTTTCAATTTTCTAGGTCTACTAATAAGAGAAAGAGAGCGACCTTGTCAGCTTATTCTATGAAACGACAAGTTTAACAATGACGTGTAACACGACAGAAACGTGATACAGCAAGTAAGTATGAACTAAAAGGATTACTTCAACCGAATCCTCTTCATTGTCCACTTTTCTCAACATGTGACCTCTAAAGCATTTTCTGGGCTTCTTTATTGCGCGATTTCCATCACTATAGTCTGTCCAAGCAAAGAAGACCCTCTGGCAAGATGTGAAAATGACTCAAGCTCGGTCAATATTGGTTCAAAAATTATCAATTTGGTCTCAAATTGTAGATCATGATGTTTCCGACAATTTGAGATCAAATTAATAATTCTTGAACCAATATTGGTCAAGCTTGAGTCAATTTCCCATCTTGCCAGAGGGTCTTCTTTGCTTGGACAGACTATACACTCTATCATCGACAATCACATTCTATTTATATTCCAAACACATTTGAATGAATGGCTTACAGATTACGGCCAATTTATTCTCTTTTCAGACATTGGGAGAATAAAATGTACATGTGATTATTTTGTCATTATTGAAAGGCGGCAGTATTGCTTTCAGCTCAGTGGTAGCTGAATATCAGAAAATCCATTTCTTGCAACATCGATCTTAGAATATAGATTAGAAAATTTTCATTTCCACTCCATCAAAATGCTTTTGTATTTAATTGAGAGCACCTCATCCTCCACATCACTACATTCCAACAATTCTTGATTTTCAATTTTCCATGTTTTATTCATGGTGAAAGATGAGAATTTCAAAATTATCCATCATATTTATAATTAAAAAATTAAAAATTTCTTTTAATATCACTAAAACAGAAAAGGTGATGTTGTTAATATCACACGAAAACGTGATTGAACAAACAAAACACTCAACACAAATCCATAGTTAATAAGACAAGCCGAAGTTGATAAGAAATGAGGTTTGAGCGGATTGAAAATATTGACTAATGATCCTCGATTCCTCATATTTTATGTTTCTCTAAACTTGTGTTTGATTGCAATCTAATTACAGTATTACAAGTAATTTGTTTTAGATAATAATTTCGAACTCTGATGGCCTTAATATTAAATACGGATTCTAAAATGTTTAAAAATATTTGGTAGATTGGTTTGTAGTTACATACCGGTATGGTATTATAATTCAGTAATGATTTCGATAATGAAAAATCTATTGTAATGGATTAATTTCATCCAGAGCAAATTTCACCAATGGGGGTTGATTCGAGTGATTACCTACTCTTAAGTGCCTACTTTTAACAGATTTCTCGCATCCATATTTACTTTTATCATTCTCATTTACATGATAAGGTGTCAGTTTGATTGCTTTAATCCGAATCTGAATTAATTTGATGTTGATATCCAAATTATTGATAGACTATGAATAATTCAATCTGTAATATTCATTCGACAGTGGCATAGGGTTGATGTTGGGATGTTAAATGAAAAATGATGTCTACTGTAAGCTGGAGAGATGGGCAAAGCGACAATGATGTATGCAATAGAATAAACCGAACAGAACAACTCTCACCTGCTGCAGTCTGGGACTTTGCTTGTGGTAATTGAGCAGCTGATGTGTCTTCCCAAGCTGCTGTTCCTGAAATCGAATTCAAAGTCATGAATATTAAGTGGTGAAGTAAATTATTTCTTCATTATTAAATAATTAGTGTTGACTAAGGCTCTTCAAAGAAGTCTTTATATAACCCTAGTGTTGACTACCATGGATGAATAAACCACAAGTAGCTTAGAATAATTAAAAAACTATGTGAATCCAAACATCCATTGGAAAAGTCACTAGATTAGAAGGAATTCTAGACACATCATGCAAAATCAATTATTCCTGTTTGATTGTGTTTTCACACTACCCCATGTCTTTAGGAAACGGGAAAATACCTTTCAAGTATTGACTGGGGATTCTAAAATTCAGAATTAGAAAAGTACAACGATTGAAATGATTCATTCTCAGCTTGACATTCTCTTGATATTATAGTTATTTTTTGGGATGGATATATAAATATGTGTTGCAAAATTGTTTGCTTGCTTTCAATGTTAATTGAGCTCATTTCCGAAGTCAATATTTCATAGAATTGGAGGGAATGATGTTGATGTAGGTTCAACAGTTGTAATATTCTTGATGTAGGAATGAAATTCAACGTCAAGATTCAATTTGTTATTTTCATGCAATATTATTATATTCTATAATAATAATGGAAAATTTTGAAACTCATACAGGCTAATCCACAATTATTCCGATCAAAAGATTTTGGTTAAGGTGGATTTTATTCGTCAGTTGAAGATTGATAATCTGGAAATATACGCGTATTATTTAAAAGAAAAAATCAAATTCAAACTCTGATTCCCAATTCAATAAAGTCACCTGCTGTTGTGTCCTTGAACTCAGCAGGACTTGGAGGTGGAGTCTTCGAGACCTTGGGTGATAGAAGATCTGAAAGCACACATTTAGAAAGAAATTGATTAATGGTGAATTGTACTGAAGAACGGCCACCATATAGACTAATGTGTAACAAACTCAATATTTCTTAATATTGGAGATACTTCTAATCTGATAATGAACATTCGGCCTACCTAATTCTTCAAATATTGAGAACTGTATTATAGTAACAAATAAGCAATAAAATTTCCCATTCATTATTTAGATACCACAAAAATAAATTTGATTCGAATAAGAAAATTATTATTAGACTTAACAATATACTACTTTTTAATCATAGATATTATTGAACGAGTCATTATGTTTCAGAGCTGATGGTTTTCAGAGTCACCACCAAAGGTTCTTCAAGAAAAATATTGTGAGGCTCATTCACTCAATTATAATCTAATTAACCTAGAATTTTGAAAAAAATTTCGATATTATGATGTGAAGAGTCATACAATGAAAGAATGAATATTCATGAAATCATACTGTTCCATGTTACTAAATTTCTCATGAGAATAAATTTTCTACATTTAAAATCATTGAAAAGGAAGACTGTGACCCCGATTTTCAGTACTCTATGAGTCTGATATATACACTTTCTTCTAAATTTATTCATTCAAACTTTCCAAAAATATGTGATAGAATGTAAAGTTAAGAGTATAAACGAGTACTAAGTAAAAATTGGAGAGATAAGTTGTACACCTACGTCCTTGATAGAATCAATAATATTCAATAAGTCCACTAACATTAAACATTACAATCTTAAAAAATATTGTGACGTATAATGATGATGATTATTTGAGTACACGACAAACTTTCCAGGCTATTGGGGAACAGAAACAAGAGGAAACTGTTGAACATCAAACTTGGACAATCATGCTTGTTAGGAAAAGACAATTCGAAAAACTTTTTTGAAGACTCACCTTGTGGTTGTGGAGCGTAGGCAGCCATTCCTAGACGATCAAAAGTTTCAGTAACTCCTTCCATCAGCTGCGAATCTCTCCTTTGACTAGATACAGATATGTCTTCGCTAATAATCACATTTTTGTCATCGCTGTATGCAATTGTCTCCTTTGTTTTCCTTTTTTCAACTGATTCGATTGATTCAACAGGTGCAGTTGTAGTTATTGTCTCCTTTGCTTTACCTGAAATCTCCTGCTCCAATAGTTTTCTAGTTTCAGAGATGGGAGCGGTAGTCTGCACAGTAACCTTCTGTTCTTCAAAAATGAATTTCTGACTGTCAACAGTTTTCCCCTCGACTTTCTTTGTGACATCTTGTTTCAAACCTTTTTCGAACGACAAACGCTTCTCAGCAAATGACAGCTCAGCTGGTTCGGGTACATCGTTATCTGGCTCGAATTTTTTCTCCTCCGCTATTTCCTTCTCTGAGGGCTGATCTAGTATTTTAGTTGAATCCAAACTAACAATTTCTTTCTCGGTCAAAACTTTCGTTTCTTGAGACAATCTTTTCTCCAACTTGGGAACCTTATCCTTTTCTTGTGAAAGACGCATTTCAATCTCCTTTCTTCGCTCGGAAACACTCTTCTTAACTTCTTCAATCTCCTCCTCCTCTTGTTCTTCTTCTATTTCTTTCTCTTCCGCAACATATTTACTTTCTTCTTTATCATCCTTCTCAATTTCTTTTCCTGTGAAAGTAATGAAATGCATGAATGACTATTACAGAGAGGGATGATGCTAGTATGGGTTTCATAGAGGGTTTAACGCAAGCAGTTGAAGGGGAACAGTTATAAAGAAAGGATTTTCAAGTGAGAAATGAATACACATACATTTTTCAGCGACAATACAAGGAAATTTATTCTCCTACTACAAGAGAGAGCTGGAGTGATGAATGAGAAATGGTGTCGTTTATCATCTAATATTTGGAACGACAAAATGAGTGGAAGCCTACTACAAAAAATAAATTTGAACCTATTTTTCAATAGCATGAAACATGATAAGGACGGAATGTTCCAAAACAGGTGAATTTATGGAACATTTATTCACAAAGTGTATGGAAGTGAATTGATTTGTTTGAGAAACTAATGAACATCAGGATAAAATTATTGACTTAGGGAATATCCACCTTATCACAACACAAAAAAACAGTCATAACACATGCAGGTTAGATGGCTATAAATGCACGCCGTCAAGATCACGTCAATAGAATAACAATCAAACAATTGTTGACAGAACATTCAATTATTAATTGACTGGAGACGATAGAGGATGAAATCTATGAAGGGAGAAGAGAACGGATCAGACTGTATTTCATTACTTATGGGATAGTAAAGAATTGATTAGTCAGTCATGCACAATGCTCCCAAGAAAAACATTCTCATTTCTATTTACCTTCTCTTTGGAGAATCCTTTCTTGTACTCTTCTAAGTTCTTCTGCTTCTGCTTTCTGTGAATGAAATTTACAGATAAAGAATATATTAAGAAAGTTATTATAATAAATAAATTAATTTTGAAAAAATGATTCAAGTAGGTCAAGTTGTTCATTGATAATACATTCTACTTGATTGAAATCAGATATTTGAAAAAAACTATGGAGGAATAGTAGCCATTACTTTATTAACATAGCTAAAGTATAGTTTTGCCAAAAATGATTAATCAATATTCTAATATGCTTATTTATTTCAACACCTCTGACAAATTTGTAGCTCATTCCTTTCTAGTGATCTAGATAAATATTCAGCAGTGAAAAATGGACTGGAATATCAAATTAAACTCTAGATTAAAAACATTCTAGTATTCAACTGCGCCACTGAAAAGAGAGTTGAAGTCCAAGTCGGATCTTTATTAAAGAGCAATTATAACAGTTTTACGTTATCAAGCAGTTTTACGCCTAGCTTGATGAGCTAGTATTGATATTGTTACTTTCATCATAATACAAAAAACAGGTTTTATGAGACTGCTACGACTTTGGAAATATAATCATTTTCAAATTATAATTACCCCCCCCCCCTTATTCGCAGACGAGTAGTCTTTTTAGGGGGGTTCTTGTTCACTTCATTTGTGAAGATTTTGTGAACTATATCATCTGAAGACATAAATAAATTTGAATTTGATAATTGCATCAACATGCCTCATTTCTAACTCTGCTTGATCAACTTTTGTTTGTTTGTCAATGGTGCAACAGACCAAGAAGGGTCTAGGCTGATTGAAAATAGTCTGGAGACAGACAGTGTTCTAAGAGGAGTGTGCAAAATTCAATCAACATGTAAAATTTATCGAC
This sequence comes from Sogatella furcifera, assembly GCA_017141385.1. Classification (NCBI taxonomy): domain Eukaryota; kingdom Metazoa; phylum Arthropoda; class Insecta; order Hemiptera; family Delphacidae; genus Sogatella; species Sogatella furcifera. The sequence continues at coordinate 49,153,036 of CM029546.1, forward strand.
AGAAAAAGTTGATGGATTAAAGATTAAAGATTTGATGGAGGAAAAACAATAAATAAACTTCATATTCTCTTATGGTTAATAGATGATTATGAAAATAGATGTAGTATCACTCACCCTAATATTCTCCTCATAAGCTCTCTTAGCTGCCACATCTCGGGACGGAGCTCTCTCTTCTTTGAGCAATTCGAAATTAGACTGGTCCAAATTGTAGATGCATTGCTGTACAATGTCGTCTCTTCCTATATGACTGAGCGCCGCCTCTAACGTGTTCGCTGTGGAACAGAAATTGATACAATCATTAGAAATCAACTAAAAAATAAATTTCAATAGTAATAGCCTATTCGTCTATTGAATTAATTCACATAATATTTTATTTTGGAATACTTAAGATTGTATATGTAGCCTACAGCTCAGTGGCGTAACGTACAACCCCGCAGCCACCGCGGTGCGGGGTGCCCGGGCTAGGGCCCGAATATAAAATGAGTTCGCCTACTTGGACTCCTTAGGAGGCCCGTGTTAGAGCCCGAAACGATCTATCACATAGTTTCTGAAGAAATAAATCAAGAGAAACATGATTTCTATTTTGGCAAATACAGCAATAAGCACTAATGTAGTTAGTCTATTTCTTCCCAATTAATTTTCTTTATCAATAACTTTTGAATAAAGGACCTATTACCAATCCAACTCAAAATTAAAACCTTGAAAATCATCATTTAAACTACTTACTCAATACAAGTGCGCGAGCAAGCAATGGAAATACAGTACTTGTACATGTGCAAAATTAGGTACCTGGGAGGAATGGACAAGGTGCTAACGTACAATTCAGAAAGCAGTGATTGCTGAACTTGGAGGCCTTTAGAGTGTAGAAGTCTTCAAATCAAAGGTTTTTTTTTATAAATTATTATCTCCACTCTCTCTAGATTTCATAATCCAAATACTAGAGACGTACTTTATACTAAATTCAAATCCTCAATTCTGACTAGAAGTGGATCCTATTTTCCCCCCTTGGATACATTATTCTTCATAATCAAGAATATTTTATAATTAAATGGAACTTTTTCCTACATAGCTAGCCTATGTCTTTCAAACATGAAAAATGTGCGTTTATATTTTAAAGAAGTTAAATAATTGAAATTAAGGAAGTAGGGGGTTGAGAATAGAGGGGGGGGGGGTGGTAAAAGGGGGTATGATTTCGGAAGAAGGGGGCCGGAATATTAGTTTTTGCGGGGGGGGGGCCGGTTTGGAAACGTTACGCCACTGCACAGCTTGTTACTGCAATGCAGATCTAAGTATTCGTATAACTTTGAAATTTATTAGTCCTGCTTGAAGTAGGTTTCCATTATTGATAGATAAAATGACATGAATCAAATACCCTCTTTAAAACTTTAAAAGTATTAAATGAATAGCCCCAAGTTTAAAGTTTAATTTTCCAAATGGGTTTCCATTACTACAAGTCGCGGGCACATGTCAAGTAGCAATAAAAAGAAGTATTGGTATGGAGCAACGCAAATAGAAAATCAGCTGATCAGTGTGCGTTGCTCTGTACAACACCGTGTTTCTATTGCATCTAAGGCACATGCGCCCGTACGAATTTTGTAGTAATAGAAACCTACCTTCATCACACATATTTAGTGGTTCGCTTAAGAACGAGAAGATGGATAATTTTATAATTCGTATTGTAAATTATTCAGACACAGCGGAATAAGTTTTGGCGTTGCTGAAATTATTAAATACTAATTATGATTAAATTGTTCAATTATGATTGTGTAGATGGTGGACTTCTATGCCGAAGAAACCATTTCACCAGTTAATTCACAATTTCACTGCGAGTAGAGCAGAATCACATTCACAATAATCAACGTACAGTGAGAGGAAACCTTCCACGAAGAAATAAATCTACTTTCAGAATAGAGCGAGGTTGAATATTCAGCTGGTTAACAAATAAATGACAAAATTATGTTTCCTTCAATTCCATTTAACGTAAAAATTCCAAACTTTTTCTTAGGAAGCTCAATACTGTGAAAAATCAAGTAATTTATCGTTTTTCTATCATCTAAGCTTTTCTACTCATGTATAATTGGATAGATGCAATTAATTTATCTGAATACAATGTTAACTGACTCCAAAAGGTTAGACGATTTAATCTGCTCCTTGTGCGATCTAACAGCTGATGTTAATAATTAGACTGGTCATTTAGGATTCAGCTATGCATAGATAACGTTTTTAGAATGAAAAGAAACAATATATGTTTTACATCAGCTGTTTGGTGGTTACATCAAGTAAAAGAGACAAACTAAACTGCCTAAAATTTTAGCATCAGCTATTAATATCAAATACGTCCTATGCCAATTCTATTTACAAAGGGAAGCTGGCTTTACAGATATTTACATTAAAAATACCATTTTTAAACACGTTTCATGGATTTATAAATTTTAATAGATAAACTCATCTCCTAAACAATCTATCTATACTTCATAAAAGATGATTTAATACACAAGGTGGCTCAAAAAGATGGGAACTTTTGGATGTGATATTGACAGAGTTACGAGGGTCGGAGAAACGCGATTAGCGTGGCAAGTTGTACAGTAACATTGGGGATTTAGTATCCATGTAGCAGTGTAACCTTCCAGAAAGTGGAGTAGCTGTGCGATAATGAGAATAAGAAGAATACCGATCTTATTGGAAAGCTGTGGATGTCAGACGAAGCTCAATTTCACCTAAATTAACAAAATTATCGCTACTAGGCACATGAAAATCCTGCTCTTCTTCATCAACGTCCTCTACATAGTCCCAATGTCAAGGTATGGTGTGCAGTTTCTGCTCGAAGGGATTATAGGGCCGGTTTTTTTCAAGATGGCCAGACAAACTTGGTGACAGTAACTTCTGAGCTGTATGCTACCATGCTCGAGACATTTTTGGCTGCAAGAACTTACAGTATACCAGTCATTGATATCGAAATAATTTGTTTTCAACAAGACGGTGCAATCGCACATACTGCAAGAGTATCAATGACAGCGGTCAGACACCTGTTTGATAACCAAGTCATTTCCAGGTAAGGTGACATTGTTTGTCGACCTTGTTTCCCCGACTTATTGTTCATGCTTCCCCGATTTTCATTCATGGGGTTACTATTAAAGAACAGCAGGATTTTCATGTGCCCAGTAGCGATCATTTTGTTCACTTTAGCTATTTAGGCGTATAATTGGCTGCGTATTCATTGAACTTCGTCTGATACCCACAGTCCCACAGGTTTTCAATGAAATCGGTATTCTTCTAATTCTAATTATTGCACGGCTACTACACGTTTCGATCGTTCCACTGCTACGTGAATACTAAATATCCAGTGTTACTGTACAACTTGCCAGGCTGATTGCGTTTCTCCGACCCTCGTAGCTCTGCCAATATCACATCCAAAAGTTCCTATCTTTTTGCGCCAAAGATTGATAAAATTGATAAAAGATTGATAAGAGAAGATTGTTGTTGAAAGACAATCTGACAACTTCTATAAGAGTGTATTGTCTTTGATTACATTATAGTATATTTTTAGTAATTCAAGCAAACAAATCATACCTGATAATAAATCAATAATTAATTAATCAAAATACTCTTCGTTCAATTTTTTATGTTTTAAGTTTTCTTTCTCACAAGTAGGCTAGTTTCGAACTCTCAAGCCATTTATAGTTGCGAGAAAAAATAAACGCTTAATGGTATTTTGATAATATTATTGATTATATATGAGTAGCCCTAACAAAAAGTGAACATCATACCTGATGCTTTGTTATCGGCTTGATGCACCCAAAACCTCAACATGGCTAGACCCTGTTGCGCTACACTACCGGGACACTCGGATTTCAGTCTATTGATATCAGATGACGTCACACCCAGCTCCTCAGCCAGGTGCATCCAGTCTTCTCCAAGTAGGTTGCTGATATCAGACAGCCTCAGGTCGGCTCTCTGATACGATTCAAGGCCACCTGTAACAGAACATACTGTGATTAAAACATAGATCAACTAATAAAATGTATTAAAAAATTACATAGGAATTGATCACGAAAGTACTCTCAAGAGGCCGCTACAAAATTATAAAATTTAAAGATGTGAAATCTTCCGCCATCATAGAATTATATCGAATACTGGTCGCCCATCCAAGAGAAGTCCACAGTGTTATAGATTCACGATCACTAAGCCGCCAACTTCACCGAGTGACCAATACCATAGAGAAAGAATAGTTGATCTTCAACTATAATTTCTCTATGCCAATACCTAGGTAACGTATGATGAACAGTCTCTTGAAATAAATAACACAATTATTGAATAATATTTGAAAAATAGTTCAAACATAATAATTCGATTAATGTTTCAAGGTCTAAAGTATGATTACTGACTTCAATATAATTGAATGATTTGAAACATACAGGTTAGGCCATAAGTCACTTGACAGGAATGTATAAATACTGATCGACTGCTGGTACGAGTAGCATTGACAGCCTGAGGCAAATGACACTTTATGGACAATTAATAACCAAGAGCATCGTTTGATTATTCAATGATATTATGAATTTGATAATTATGCAGGACCATAATCATTCAAAACATAAGTTTGACTCACTTATATTGATCCATTGGTTGCTTCTTATGAGATTTTGAAATCTCTGGTGAAAATTGCGTTGGTATCTGTTGCAGCAACTGAACAATATAGGACTACCTGTATGCAATACGGTTTTTCTGCTAGAATTTTATGACAAAGCTCATATGTTTATATGATTAGAATTCAATTGAATGAATAAGCAATAAACATGCTGGATTTCAACTTTTAACTCTAAACAGCGATTTCTTAATGAGTAATGGAAAATTGTGCTCACTGGAATCTTTGATGAAGCTGTACTTATGAAGGTCTTGTTCAGGTAAGCCAGTTTCGGGTATAATCTCTTCTGGCAGAACTATGTTCAGTACACAGATGGGTTGTTGTGGAGGCTCTCCCTTTGCAATCTGCAATAGAAAAATCGTTTTTAAGTTTTGTTAATTCTCATTGAGGTTTCAAGAATCATTTCATTCAATTCCTAGACATTTCGTAAGCATTATAATGACTAGCAAAACACCTTATCTGAATTTTTTTTTGTAAAAAGAACTAGAAATTTATTTATATATCCTTATTTTCCAAGTATAATTAGGTAGAATTATTGGAGAAAAACATACTACAAGCCTTGAAACATGTAAGTAGATGATGTGCATAGTAAATAAGTAGTATACTACAAACTTTCCATGCATTAAATTTTCAGTTACAATAATTCAGGCACACAATAATACAGTTTCATATAAATTAATGCAGCAGTTCTGAGACTATAATAATATTTATTTGATCTTCAATTATTTCCTTATATAAGTATGAAAGATCAGTTTTCAATTTTTATCATTGATATATTGTTTCATTAATTATAATAAAATGAGTTATGGTATAAACATATAATTCAATATTGTTGACGTAAATTGAAAGAGAATGTGTTAGGACATTATTCAGTAGAACTCTTGTCTGTAAATGGCTGCACACATTATGATTATGATCAGTGTGGAAACTAGGAACTGTAATAATAGTTTAGTAGCGCAAATACCACTATTTTAAATGATTTAATGAAAAACATACAACCATAGGGAAATGCCCTTCCTATTTCAATATCAATTTTGATTGAAAATGAGCCTAAAAAAACTATGGTAATATAATAATTAAATAGTATCATGACCAAATTCCTTACCTACATAATGTACAGCGTCTTGATAAATAGTCTGAATATCGAGTAAAATTGTACAACACAACCTACTTTTGGACTGTTTGAATTTACTTATTTATTTATTTATTAATCTATTCGACTCGGATTAATACTTTTGGACTGTTTGAATTCTATTGGCAAAAACACATTGATAAGAAAGAACAGGCATAGACCTTGGTAGCCCAACACGATTTTCTTTTAAATATAGTCAAAAATTTTAGGTTATAAGTCCAATTTTCTATTCCAGCCGAAGGTTTCTCACTCAAAGATATGATCCAAAAGTGATAATTGGAAAATTTTGAATTTTTAAGGGTTGATCCGAAAAACACAGAATAGCTAAAACTTTCATTAAAATTGGTTGATTGGGAAAGGAACAATTTTGGGAGAAATCATGATCTACTCTTCATTGCGAATTATCATAGCGAAAGGATATTTGAAGTAGCCTATAATCAACTATCCTTGAACTATCCTTTCTCTATGTAATTATTGAATGAATGATTATAATAATCGAGCCTACTCGGTCTGTACTATAAGTTATCAAATTTGATGTGTTCGTAGATAAGCTGAATTTAAATAATAGAAGGTTCTTATTGAAATAAATTAAACGATCCGAAATGTACACACCTTGGGCTCCCGCATGAAGAGAGTCCTACCGATCGGCTCGGCATGAGGGTCTTTCACCCTGACAGTGAACGGTAATCGGTTCTCCCTGAACGCTCTGAAGCCAAGCTGCAGTTGGTCGCCAGACTTCGTCACAGGAACTAGGTTGGCTGCAAACTCCACAAATTGCGGTTTGCCTTCAAGAACCTGCAGTTGAAAAAAGTGAAATTTAAGTTTTCAAGTCGAAGAAAAATTACAAGAGATTATAATTTCTGAATGATAATATGGATAAGTTAATCAATTCCAGTTAACAGATTTTATACAGCTATGAAATAGTAAATGCTATGATAATAATTATTCGTATAATTGAAGATTAGAAGCTGTGTATAGGAATGTGTTGGGGTTTATTAAAAATCATATCTGACAGAACATGACATTTTTCTATGAATCAAGGTAGCTGCCGTCAAAAATTAAGGCAGTTGACGTCATTCGTCCGTTATCAATTCTCAGCTCTTTCAGGACAGTCGGAGAGCTATCTGCGAGAGTACATGAGAACTGCCAGCTGAACTAATTCGCTCTCGAAGACAGCTCCAGACTATCCTGACAGAGCTGAGCATTTATAACAGTCATTTGCCAACCACCTTAATTTTTTTAAAGGCGTGTATCAATAAAATTAAAGGAAGCTGTGATGATGTATTGATGTTCTTCATGAACTATTAATATAAAATCATGGTCTAAAAGATGGATGATGGAAATTATATTAAAAGTAAGTAGTAGACTATAAAATTGTCAACAGTGACTCACCTCAACATCTCGGCTTTTCGCAACCTCAGTGAAATGCTCTTGATGTTCCAAAGTCTTATCCTCTTTATCATCCGTCATACAAAATACTCTTAACCTAGCTTCTAAAACATCTATCCTCTTGGCGAATACAACGAATCTGGAAAAAAGAGAGAGCAGGAATGAATGAACATTTTCATAAAATGAATAAATTACTTGTCACAATGGAACAATTTTCTCCTTTTAAACACCCAACAGATGAAACAGTTTTCCCTTCAAATATAGTCTGCCCAAGCAAAGAAGACCCTCTGGCAAGATAGGAAAATGACTCGGTCAATATTAGTTCAAAAATGATCAATTGTACAACACAATTTGATCTACAGTAAGGACGACACTTATAATTCTTAAACAAATATTGACCAAGCTGGTGTCATTTTCCCATCTTGCCAGAGGGTCTTCATTGCTTGGACAGACTATATCAAACAGAATCAAGAAAATTCCCTTCAAATGCCCAACAGAATCAAACAATTTCTCCCTTTAAATACCCAACAGAATGAAACAATTTTTCCCCTTCAAAAACCTAAGAGACCACTCCAGCTACAGGTTCATCAATCGTTGCTCTTTTCCTTCAAACATTTAGCTTTTTCCATGTTCCTTTTATTGAGTGCTGATTTGTATAAAAGTGATAAAACATCAATGTCTGTGTATGATGTCAATCAAATTTTCTTGGATTTGTACAGGGGATATTCGATTTCTCAATAGAAGAAAAATCAATGCTAAGGAAAAAAACAGGCGTTAGCCCAGAACTCCTTCTACACCAATTTTGTTGAAGAATGTTTATAGTTCCATTCTCAATAAATATAATAATTAATTAAAGATACATTGAATAATCCACAAATTGATTCTGCGTGAAAGACTGATTTGAATAGTCTAATTGAAAATATGGGAAAAGATTACATGATATATAGTTTTGATAAGAATGCCAAAGGGAATACGATTCCATGAAATTACTCTGCCAAGAAGAGCTTCACATCAATGAATGAACACTCATCAGTCATCACAATTATGACATGACAATCAGTAATCAATGAATGATACACACTCCTATGAAAATGGATAAGATATATTTTTCAATTCAAAAGTGGACTTTTCTAGTTTTTAATGCACTTTGTAAATATTTCCCTCTCGAAAGTTTTGCATTGGAGTGAGAAAGGCTTGGTGTGAGAAATTGGAATGGAGGCGATTGCTGAAGGAGGCCAAGATTCGTTTTGGATTGTAGATCCATTGTTGATGATAATGATGATGATGAGAGAGTGGTCCTAGAAGGGAAGATATTAAGGGGATATATCCTCATTTAAAAATGTATATCCCCCAAATCAATTCTGCATTATAAACTTTACATTCTGCAATTCTACCTAATTGGTGACTAGAATTTGAATTATATATATATATATATATTTTATTATTATATATTATTTTATATATACATATATATATATATATATATATATATATATATGTATATGGAATACATTGAGTAACTAAAATGATAACCAATTCAATGTCAGAATAATTAATGACATTGACATAAATTGGATTGTCCTTCACTTACTTGGCCATGAAAGGTACGTGAATAGCTTCCCGGTAGAGTTCAGTTGCCATTTTGGTTGCATCGCCGATATTTCGGCAGTCCATCAGCCAGAAGCGGGCCGACACCGTTGTCGTGAACGACACGCAATCGTTGACAAAGGTCAGCGGTGTTGAGCCCGTCACGTCCTCCCATTGTGCTCTTGTCGTTCCACCTGGCCAAACGCAAACATTTTTTTAAACACCATTGAAAATAGAATCAACATTGAATAAAATTTATTCAAATTGGTCTCTTGACGAGACCTACTATGACAACGGTAATAGTTCTAGGACATAAAAGGGGACAAACGTTTCAATTAATGAATATCAAAATACCATTTTTAAATATTTTTATTGTTTTCAAAGATGTGATGCAAAATAAAAATATTTGAAAATGGTACTTTGGTATTCATCAAGTGGAAGTTTTATAAATACAGTAGCCCTAAGAAAAAAAGTAGGGGGATGAAAATATGATTTCCTATTTTCATCCCATTTCATATTATTTAATATTACATAGAAATATTAGCCTATAATACCGGCCTATCCAATAAAAAATCGGATGACAAGAATTCTAGTATTTTTCTCAAATGAAATAATTTATGACAACATGATATGAAAGTAGAATTAGAAGAATTTTATAGTTAGTATACAATTTTAAGTATTCATTAACTAGTAGGATATTTTGTATTGTACAAGTAAATAAAGATTTTAAATGTCGAAATACAAAATCCATGATGTAAAAATACTTGGGAGTGCTTGAAATTGAAATGGTATCAAGTTCGAAAACTTTCTCTGTTGAAAACTGCCGGCCTAATCACAGAATTGCCTGAAATTGAATTAATATCAAGTTCTTCGTCTTTCTGTTTTATATAAAAGTTTGTGAACCGTAGAAAGTTGTGATGATTAACTGCTATAGAACTATTTTGTACTTTTAGAGTTATTATAATTGTACAGAGAAAATAGGAATATTGCAAGAGTAAGATCATGAAATAATATGTATTGATGTTATTAATTTTTGTAAGATATCGAATAAGTCAATATTTCGTAAAGCTACTGCCAATATTTCTACTACTTGGGAGTGGAAAAGTTATTTGCAATCATTTTTCATTTGAAATTCATTTGATATTCTTCTCCACAAAGTTGACAAGTATACTAGGACATGGTAAAACCCTATAAACGTTTTACTTTATTGCGCATGGAGTAAATTATGTTTATAAGGGTAGAATAGGTATCACTCAGCGTTGGGAGTTATTCTCTATTTTTAACTTAATTGATTTAAAATCGACTAATGTTTTATTAAACACTTGGCAAGACAATGACTGGGAATATTATATTCCATTTTCCAACATTAAACATGAGAATATTATTCGAAGAAAATTATAAACTTTCCAATTCCCATTGCTAGGATAAATATTTGTTCGGTATGCACTTATGTTTTTCTCATACTGAGTGAGGTTGAGTAATTTTTTTAAATTTTCGGTCTGGCCAAGAAGCGACCTCCAGACTATCAATGGGCCTGAGAAGAAGTAGCTATTTCTTCAATTTGATATAATCTGCTGACAGAAAATTACAGATAAGTTAGAGATGTTAATGTTACCGGTAATAAATATTTAATCTGAAAGTTGAGTGCATATAGTATACAAAGTAACCAGAATTAATAGTTCATTAATCCATAAGTTGAAGAGCATAAATGTAGTATCGTAGCATTCCGGTGTCACCATCTTCACTTATAGCAAAAAGAGAGGTGTCTCAAAAGATAAGGCCTACTACATCAGATACTACACTCAGGTTATTATTAAAAAATTTCATTTAAGGAATTATGAATCTCCTAAACATGTATTCAATTGAATTTTTGAAATATTTCAACCGAATTATTATTACAATAGAAATAGTACCAGTCATAATAATCTAGATACTAAAAGAAGCCACAAAAATTTTCAATAAATGAGATCAGCAAATTTTTATTTATTACACTTGTGATCTGATCACTGAAATCTATCAATTCGTTGAATAAATAAAATTCCAAAAAAATCAACTCAACTTATGATGCTCCAACAATTGGGATTAATTTAGTTACGGTAGTAAAAAACCACGAAATCTTTTCCAATGTTAAAAATTATCGTTATTTGAAAAATACATCTGCCAAATTCCTCATTCTTATTAAAAAACTGGCCCCCACATGAGCTATCTAGCTCTCCACATATCAGTGAAGAAATATTCGAATGCCCATTACGCTATTATAAATAGAAGTTCATACATAAAAAAATTCAGCATTAAGTGTGGGTGGTAGTGGATAGCAAACTGCCGAACGGCAAAATCAAGCCCCATAAGAACAATGTAATTTTTATAAATCTCTTGGAGCAGATTGAGCCTCTATTTATGGACAGAATTTCACGTGCTTTATCTCATTGGAAGAGAATTTAATTCTTCAGGGGCGTTACTTTTTACTTTTCGATTTTTAGTTTATTTCAATAATTAGAGTTCAATACTTTTTCAGTTAATTAATTATGCGATAATTATTAAAATAAACTAAAAATCGAAAAATTAAAAAGTAACACCCCTGGAGAATTAAATTCTCTTTCCAATGACATGAAGAACGTGAAATTCTGTCCATAAATAGAGGCTCTATCTGCTCCAAAAGATTTATAAAAATTACATTGTTCTTATGGGGTTTGATTTTGCCGTTCGGCAGTTTGCCGTTCACTACCACCCACTCTTAATCTTATAATTTAAGACCTATTTTGAATTCCATCACATTCAAGATGGATAAAGATATAAACAAAATGAAGTTGAACAACAATGAAGTACAACCCACAACAATAAAGTTGTGAAGAATCTTATGAGCGTAAATCAAATTTTTCCAACAAGCGTATTATAATTTTTTAATTAATCTTATCATTTGAGATGAGCAAGAAGAACAAACTCGTCTATCATTTTACTTTTATAAAAATAGAATTTTCATTAATATTTGTAGTTGACGCCTATTTCATTACATTATCTCGCATAATTACTTACTGATAATTGGTACTGATGATTGGGAAATCTGTAAGATTGCTCTTTTAATTATCTAGGACAGATAAATCAAAACAGTGACTGTCACTGATTCAAACAGTACTGAAAACAGTATAATAAGTCACTGATTCTACAAAATATTATCTATCTGTGGTAATGACTGCAAAACATACATAATAAGATCCTAAACTTAAACGAAAATTCCCCAAATAGAATGGATATTGAAAAATTTCTGATCAATTATATACTTATTTTATATTTTTGTCTTATTTTCAACAGTATGAGCATATATACAAGTACTTAATATGAATTACAAGTACTCTACTTTATAATCAATAACGATGAAAAATAAAAAGGTTTCAAAATAAAATTGATACACAAATTACAATAATCATTCAAGCACTTGTAAAACTACTGAAAAAATAATCTATCATTCTCTAATTACATTAATGTTAAATTTGAACGATTTTACACTACACTACGATACTCAATACAAAAAGGAACGCATGTATTGTCTGTATACTACATGAATTAAGTGTATGTGAGAATATGTATCATTCAAAATTGAAGAAACTATACATGGAGTTAAACACAAACAATATAATGAAACCTAATGAGAGGTGATGATTATGAATAGAATAAGCCAGGCCATAAGCACAATGCATCTAGCTGTCTACGATTCAATGCAAATCAAGCGGCGATAAGGTTTCAGAAAAGACCCTCGTCGGGCAACAGGCATTTATCTCATGTATATAAATATATAAACCAGAGAAATGAATATATATTTATATTATTTTATAGAGGTGACTCAACAGAAATAAAAAAATGTGAAATTTTCCTATAGAATTTTGTTGCTGTGATAGGTCAAATCTTCTTGTGGTTTGTTCAGTTACAATGGAGGGACTACCTATTGATTGCAGCATTATCAGCAAATTTAATATTATAAAAAGAGTCGATAATCTTGTCTGGAATTATTGACGAGAGGGAGTGATAAAATTAATAGTTTCAATTTGGAAGTTTCCGAGAGATTTTATCATTTTATATAATTAAGAGCCCTACCAAGAAAATCTATTACCAAGAAGAAAATGAATGCCGGAACAGGCCAATATAGCCTAATCCTTGTAAGTATATGATGATGACACCTAGTACCTTTCTAATTTCTGGCAACGATTCATCACGAAGAAGTTAATATTTATACTCCAGTGAATGACTGAAAGTGATAAATTTATTTTATTCTGAGTTTGATAAGAACATTTTTAGAATGAATAATTTATTGAAAAACAAAAATGCTATAAAAGGAATATAAATTTGGAGAGCTCCTCTATTCAATTGTTGTTGAATTTTTATTTGGAAAGATAAAACGTAAGGCTGATGATAGGATAATGTTCTCTCAACTCGACTCAGTCCTGAATAGTTTTCTTCTATGGTGGAACTATTTTTATTTAGAGTATAAGTAGAATGATTCAATTCAAATTGACTGTTCTTGACAATCAACACCAATTATAAAGGAATCTGCTAAACTTCAAAGAGAAGAGGATTTTTGGAAGAGTATGGAACAAAAATAATATAAATGGCTCGTATGGAGTGTAAAAGTGAATTTCTAATTAAAAGGAGCTTAGATAGGAGAATTCATTCAAATTTGCTTATAGCTGGAAATATTAATACAAAAGTTGTAATACCAGATCAAAATTCTATCCAATATTGGAAGTTTCAAAAATATTTCTGAAATCCTTTAAAAGCTTTCTTTGAACCTTCACTCAGAAAGAGTTTCTATTATTATTTCTTGAACATAGTATTAATGATGGGGCGGAATATAGTGCAAAAACTACATGAACTTCTGTAAGTTATTTCAAACCAGATGCTGATACTATGGAACTGATCATTGCGAATACTTCAAGTAGACTCCTAGCATTTAAAGAAGGAATGATTGTATAAGTAACCTACGCAAACCCAATAAGAATGGAACTGAAAAAACCTATTAACATTTAAATATTCATCCGTCGATTTTATGACGTGAAGTTTATGAGAACTTTTCCAAATTTAAAGATATTTCTGAACCACAAAAATACTTTTGGGAAATAATTTCAAGATACCTTGTTATTTGTACTAGCATTTAAAATAAGTGTTGTAAGCTACCAACCTATACCATATTAGATTGGTACAGGAATTATTTCTGCTGGAATATTTATTCAGAAATTTAGATGAATGCTGCAATCGGTACAGTATTCTCCTTGGCTTTTGGAGAAGAAAAAAAACAACTGGTAGTGTTGAGGACAAAATAATAACGTGAATCGTTGAAAGAAAAATATTACAGGGCATAGAATAGTATTGAATAAATGATAATAGTTATGAATGATAAATACAAAATAGATAAAGAATTGAGTAGAAGGGGTTGCCCAATGACATTGCTTTACCTTTGAGCGATCTTTTCCGAAACACCCCTGCCCAGCCCAACCGTGCAGCATTGCGGCAAAAGTAGTGAACGTATTAGAGACATTAGGTTGGCGATTGAAATTATTATTGTGGGGTGGGATCAAACTTACTTAGTTGAAGAATTTCCAACAACTATTCATAATTTCTTAATACAACAAATTTAATTGAATGTTCCCATTTTTATAGAATTTCTTCTCGTTAATTAGTAGTTCATATTGTGTACAGTATGAGTGAAAAGTTTCAGTCTCTAAATAGTAATTCATCTACATTGATTTATTTTTTCTGAGTCCAAACAAATTATATTAATCCTTTATTGTATCCTCTCTATTATATTCTACAGCGATTGAAACGTACATTCGATATTCAAAGAGATATATTTTTGAGTTATCGAGATGTTTTCCTAGTTTTCATTAAGGGGTTTATCTATTTAGAGGTTTACTGAATTCATTTTAGAGTTGTTCTATTTTTATGTAAGCCTATTCAAATCCACATCTTTCTTGTTTGTTTTCATTCATGCGTTTTATTAGAGTGGAATCCAATAAAGAGTTCATACTAATGATTGCTATCAAATAGGACATTTTTTGGTATCTATAGTAGGCCTTCGAATTTTTATGTTCAAGAATATTATATTATTTCGTAGTAATTGAATTGATTGGTTGACATTTATGAATAATTTACAATACAAATCACGTTTTTCAGGATAAATACATCAATTTTCCAGCTTTCTCATTGAATCGTAGCCTAGTGATAATTCTATAAAATATATGAAAAAATTAGAAATATTTCAACTGATAGACTGATAATAATCAATTAGGTGAAGGAGGATGAAGATGATTTTCTAAATACGTTCCCCTCAAAAATAAAATGATTTGCAATGCCACACATACAACGAACACCACCATCAATTCATTCAAGGTTGGAGAAATCGGTTGACAATACAAGTACAATACAAATCTATTCTTTATGTATAGATGAATAATGATAACAACTTTAAATATTGTTTTAAAAATAAATTTGATTTAACAGCCAAAAATACCAACAAAATCTAAAAATACAATGAAAAACCCAGGACGTCAACAGTTCAAAAATGATCTAGATACACAAATCTAATATACACAAAAGATTGATAAAAACGCTCATACCAAAAAAAATTCATCATGAACAATTGGATGAAATTGATTTTAAGCTTTGCTGGAAAATTTTAATGCACTAATAAATCAATTGACTTGCAATCTATTAAACTAAGTTTTAATTTCATGTTTTTATTAATCTATGTTCAACTAATTACTGAATCAGCGCTCGATTTTCAAATAGTTAATGCATTGCAAGTGTGTGCTATTTATTTCATTATCTGAGTGGGAATTTGAATAAATAATATGATCATTTGATTATTGAAATATGTATTATGTTAATGGGCAACTACAAAATGAGAATTTCTAAGATCATCGAATAATACAAGACTGTAGACAACAGATATCTCCAAAATCAACTCAAGTTAATTTATTATTTAAACATAGAGAAAAAAGCTAACCAATTTCTCATAAAAATGCATCAATTATTGTAAACTGTCATTTCTTCAACATCATAGCAACTATACGTTCATTAAATAAATATTTTTTATTCAGAATAGTTGGAGAGAATTTGGCAGAGCTGAATTTTCAAAAACACGGAATAATTAATTCAACACAACTTATTTCAACATTTCAAGAATATTAACTTAGTTAAGTTATTGAGTGATTTTTTTCTTCTTAATGTTACCAGGAATCAGGTGCGTATTTTATAGAAATTAAGGAGCATTATGATAATGGAAGAAGATACATATTAGACGTGATTGGTGAGGCCTAATTTTTAATTGATAGAATCAATTTATATGTCTAGTTTGTAAGTAGTGTTGTCCTGTCTTACATGACTAGCCTACTGGATAAGAATAAAGTAATAAATATTAGATACTAACATTTCAATAAGGAAACCGTACCATACTGGTTGAGTAATTGTCATGTACTGGGGGATAGGAAATGTCTGCCAATTTTAAAATTGTGTATTTATGTTAGGCTAAAATGTTGCACGGTAATCTTTGTGAAAAAAGTAAAATCCAACAAAAAATATTTATGGTGGTATGAATAATTTGTAAATGGAGCTAACAAATTTCTTTGTCAACAAATGAAAGAACTTCAAATGTAACAAATGTAAAACTTTAATTGGACAATGAACTTTGAGTTCTTAAACCAGGGGAAAACATATATTCCCACAATGGGAGCTTTCAATGGAAAAGTGAACTGATCATTAGAGTTAAGAATAAATTTGAATGAAAATTATTGATGAGAAATTGATTCTTTGAATCCAATAATCATGGGAGGTTTCATGAAACTGAATCGGTACTGTATAAGCCAATATTTTTCCATTCCTTATTGTATTATTGTGATCAAATGAATAAATATCTACTATCTTGATGAGCTGATGTTAATTCTCAAATTATGACTGATATTGAGTTGAGTTTTGGAAAATGAGATTTACACTTCGAAAATAACCCAAAAACCTACAACATGATATTATGAAACTCTGATAAATAAAAAAATCACAAATTCAAATATTTATAGTACTTATAATATATATAGTGATGAACTTGACTGATGTTTTTTATAGCAAAAATTAACATAGTCTCGATTGGTTTAGAATTTAATTCCACAGTCCCGCCCAATTGAGACCGGCAAATATTAATTTTTAAGAAGCTAGAAGCAATAACATTGACTGGAACACGGTAAGATATTAATTTAATTCACTAGATTGCTGTACTATCCCTGTATATTTCTGAATTACATTTTTTCTTGTTTATACGATAAGATGAAAGGTTTGGAAAAATGTGTGTATGGAAGTAATTCTTATTTAAATGTTTAAAATAAAATAACTACCTATATAATTGCCTATGTGATAAGATATACGCCTAGATGTATTTATTATTCACATTCAAAAATAATATGGAAAAATTTATATTTTAGACCTATTATGGAACAAATATGAAGCTCGTATAAGATTACCATGCAATCTCAGACTAGTTTGTGGTTTTTTACTGTTTTCGATAAGTTACAGAACATTTAAGCTTAATAACAACAATGTTCCAGCTAACTGTAATGCATAATATTCAACTCTTCTATTCAACAGTGCTGGACTAATAAACTACCCATTGAATTTTTACTTCTAAACATAGAATGTTTCTATAGCAAGAGCAAATTGAGGTTCATTGGTGACATCGTGCTGTTCCTATCTAACGACTGTCGTGACAGAGCATAACGTTAAGCTTGCTGTACACGGAGACAGTAGTGTCGACCAGTTGAATATCTGTAGCCAATCACAGCTGTTGTTGTCTGACTCAATGACAAGACAAAGGCTGTGATTGGCTACAGATATTCAACTGGTCGACACTACTGTCCCCGTGTACAGCATGCTATAAACAGCAGTTAATGTGTAGACCGCGTAAGCTGGTAGCATACTTCTGTGGCTTTCAATATACAAAATACATTAGCAAACTGATTTAGGATTAGGTCAATTGAGATGAGCTCACTTTCTGTAGAAGTAAATCGTGGAGTCGGACCAGGTTGCACAAAATTGTATAATTATTCAAACTGGAAGAATTTGACTATCTTAAATCTAATCAGTAGTAGGCTACAATAGAACCTTGTTAACATCTCATTCAATAATCCTATAAAGATGTCTATCTTAGATCTAATCATCAGTAAAATAGAAGTGGTTTTATTGGATTTCTACTTATTTCTTGCAGATTTGACGTCTAGTGAGATCGGACTACCCAGTGTTTGATGATTCTTAATATGGTTCAAGGATTTAAGAAGATGCCAATGAATATTGGAACTGTGTTTCAAGTTGAATTGAATATGAACAGAGTAACAACATACTTGGCTGGATAATTAATTATCCCTAAACAACACCAATATAGTTCTGTGGAGAAATTCGAAATGATCAAATTATCTGCTATCTGATAACATTTTTTGGCGCAGTGCAAAGAAATAAGCTGAATTTTCACAGAACTTTTGATAATAATAGGAGTTGGAGCAATTTCAACTCTGTTTTATATAGGATAAAGCTACTTATGTATCTGTTGTTGCCAATAACTAAGAACTCTAATATAGTAAGAAAAAAGTAGTACCTAAGATTTTTGATGCTAAAATATTAATGTAAGATGTAAAAAAGGTAATGTACTATAATATTATATAGATTATGAATAAATAATTTATATATAATAAAGAATAATTGTATTTTTCCAATTTGTATATAAATTATATAAGATATGAATAACATATATCAACGAATTCATCTACTGTACCTATATTCAAATATCTGTACAATTATTTGAAAAGTTCATAGAAATCCAAAGCAAACTCAATCCTTGCTATTTTCGAGCTCACTATATTCTTCTGAGTGGCGGCTCAAAATATAGGATTCTTAAGGGTTAAATTGCTATTGTTGTTGCAATTTTTCCACAATAAAATGCAAAAATCTTTCATGTATGTTCTTTGATTTGATTACATTTTGACTTGAATTGTTTTATTTATTGATCCCATGTGAAGTAGAGCAAATTATTGTTTTCAAATAAGAAGATACGTAATACTTGAAAAAGCATTCAATGTTTATAGAACGAATAAACGTCTAAAATAATAATGGCATTCCAAAGGTATTCAACCTGACCCCAAAGCAAACTTGAATTTATTGATTCTGCTGAAAAACCCTGATCAATTTTTTCTATTCCTGTAGCCTACTTCAGTGACACGCGAGCATAGATTTGATTACAAATTTGTCATCTGCACTTCAAGGGAATAGTTAAAAAAAATGAAAATTTACGAAGAAACATTTCTCGAAGATTAAATTATTAAAATTCAATTGCTTTGAAAGGATCCATTCGAGAATGGATGATTGAAACAGAAAAAACAATAACTGAAGACACATATTGAGCCGCCACTTCGCATGAAGCTTACTGTATTACTAAAAACATAAATTCCAATTTTCATCAAGTTTAATGAGAATATTCAGTAGTAAATAAATTGTTTAGACGAAAATACATAGAAAGCTACATGTTCTATTTGAAACTTCCCAGATAACACTTCAAATGAACATCACTTTACTATAACATAAATTTATGACAATTTGAAATTTGAATGCTGTACTTGTTATGCAATATACTTACTTGTATTCTTGTTACAGCCATAACAGAAAGGACCTACAGTATTCAATAGATTATCATGTACAAAGCTACTGTAGTTTTGAAAAATGTCAAGCTGATGTGATTCCTATAATTAAAAATAAATATATTTCTCAAAAATAGTTGTCCCGCCAATGTTACTCATAATACGTGCAAACAGGATGGAACCATGTCTAGCATTGACATTATTTGTTTATGAACGTGTGACTGCATTGATTTATAATTAATATTCTTTTTGAAAATCAATATCGTTCCTTTAATGCACTCATTGTTTCAGTCAATAAGTAGTATATAGTCTGTCAATGAGTCTAGAATCCATTATTGAACCTAAAGTCATCCTGTTTCAAAGTAATATTTCCCAGGTGGGTTAAGATACAAGTGATCACATAGAATATTAAGATATTCATATATAAAAGGTGAAAGTATAACGTAAAATCTATCTTCATTGAAGGATGGTATAGAATTGGCCATCAAACACACAATTTACAATCTGCAGTTTTCTAAAAGATCCCTTGCAATCATAGAATAATTTCGTACTCATAACAGGATATCAGAAGGTTGAAATAATTTCAGCAGAAGGTTTATTATTAGAATTCAATCTGTCATTGAACACAGATTCTCTGTAATTGGGAGTGAATGGTGGTAGATGAAAATAAAAATCACAGGTACGCTTTTAGTATTTTTATTTAAAGACTTAGTTTTAATAAAAAATATTTAAAGGGTACTGTGATTTTGAATCTCATATATAAATAACATACATTGACAGTGTCAGTGTATCACTAGACAAAAAGGAAAAATGGAAGTGAATGTTCATATGAAGTGTATCCGCAACTACACATTTAGCTTTACCACATCAAAACTATTTGAATGACAATAATGCTAGGTAAGGGAACCAAAGTGTGTTGATATCATTAATTGAGACTTACCGGTGATACTGCAGAGCAGCCTTAAGGTTGGAGCATCTCCCGAGTATTGGTTGATCATGCCCTTGTTGGCCGCCTGGGGCACGGGGATCGTCAACGTGATTGGTTTGTGGAATTTGCGTCTACGAGGTTCAACGGTGACAATCGGAGACACCGCCACTCGGTTGCCGAGCAGTTTGGCTGCCAGCTCGGCCGGGATTGGTTGAGCCTGTCAACAAATCACAGCCAAGTTCGGTTTTATCACAGAATTTTTCTTCGCCTCTCAATTTTCTCCATGGTTTAAACTCATGTGGTTTAGAATGGAATAGAATGACTTTTTATTTTAATGACGTGGCGAAGTTTTGACGTAATTTCTACTTAACCACAATTATGCCGGCATCATCCTCAATAAGTTACATACAATACCACTAACTATGTAGGAGATGAAAAACTATGAAGGAGATTAATTGATCGATTTATTTATTGGTTGTGCTAGGTCTCAAGAGATCCATTGCAAAAAGAAGCAATAGAATACTACATAAATATGATACCAAAAAAAAAACAATTAAATAGAGCAAGATAAATAAGTTGAATAATCAATAACATAAAAAAATCGGAGACCCCGATGATGAACAATTCTATGATTTAAAAAGTAATTCATGACTATGTAGGATCCTGAATGAAAATTTTGAATTTTATTGATGGGTTTTGAAATAATAATAATTTTTTTATAGTGTGTAATCAACGTTATTATTATTATTATCAAAGTTTCTGTCCATAATGTGGTCACCCATTGCGGGCGACTTACAAATAGACAAGTCAGGAATATATATAAAAAAAAAACGTTCTCCCCATCAGTCAAGTTAAGCTGGCGCAAAAATGTTAAGCGGTTTCGTCTGTACCTTGTGCGCTCCAACAGCTGATTTTGTCAATTTAGAGTTGTCATCCACCTATGCCTGAATGATGTTTTTGAAATCAAAAGAGACATTGATAGGTGCTTTATATCAGTTATTAGCAGGTTACATCAGCTATACAAGTTTTTTAATTTGATAATTTGAAGTTTTTAATGGAATAAATAAAAAAGCTTATGTAGGAAAGTTCGGTTTTACCCCAGATCTTTACCTCGAGTCTTACCTCGTCAGCAGCTACTAGAAAATGGGATCATTTCAGATCCATAGATGCACTATTCTTAATTGAATGAATGAAAGCAACATTGATGTTAGTGATTAATCTCTGTGGAATATTACCCTATCACCATTTTCCCATCAGCCATCTACAAGCAAAGAGCTTATGCAGTCATCAAGCCCAGAAAAATAATAGAACTTGGTTCCTTTAATCTCACTCTCTGAAAGATGTTAATGGGAGAGATGTCTTTGAACATCCTCTCCAAGAATGGACATTTATATTTCTAAACTCCGCCATTTTATGAAGATACAGCACAAATTTATATTAACCGTTGGATTATCAAATCCTACATCTAAGTCATTTCACAAGTTTCCGCAGTCTGAAATTAACCAACTCATGCGAACCATAATGTATATAGTGTATTTTTTCTTATAGCATAGGATTTAAACTGATTTATTGTATCATGTAATCTGCATGAATAAAGTGATTGAATCTGAATCTAAATCTCTTGAGCAAAAAAGTGGAATGAAGTATAAGTTATCGCTTGTTATCCTCTATTTTCGTTCCTGTTACTCAGACACAACACAAGTGCTCATGTGGACAGATTCTGACACTACACAAATTTAAAAATTAATTGTTTCAAGGCTTTTCGAGAAAATTAGTGGGATTATATTTTAAAAAGTTATTTTATGTATACCGTAGGTTATTCGATTCTGCATCCCCAAAATTCGCTCAATTTATTTAAAACTAAATACTAATTAAATATTGAAATATACTCACCGTTCAGTTGAATAGCAATATTTATGTTTACGTTTTGTCACCTTTACTTGGATAATAATTATTTAATCTAGTAATTCAATCCACTAATAATCGCAGATTCCATAAGTACAAAAAAACACAAGATCCTTGGTCTCGATATTTATATCATATTCAATAATTAGTTTCAAAATTTATTTTTATTTGACTCAATTCTCTTTTGAAATATACATCTTCAAAGAACCAGGCAGAGCTACACCACAAGTACTAGCTTATTGACTTTTTTTCTGGGAAAATAATGGAATTCTCATAATATGAGATATTTTTGTTGAGCTCAAAAATTATATTAGTCTACTAGCAAAGTTACTAATATTATGTCACTAGCAACATTGATGCGGTTTTTGCTGTGCATGCATGAATAGAGTCAGACGCGCTGCCTTGTGATTGTTCAGGCTCTATTAACGAATGCATGAGAAAAATGACAGCGATGTTGCAATTATAACTGTTGTTAAAAATTAGACATTAAGATATATTTCTATTGCAAGTTGTAAAAAAGAGCAATACACGGATGTTGATACACTCATTTTTATATGTTGCAAATTATTTCTTCTGAAACTCTGGGGATTTTTATTTCATCTAAATAAAATTTTGTAACGTCTATCGATAGAGTTTGGGACCGTATCACTTCGTTTATCCAGGAAATCTCCCTATTCCAATTTCAATTGAGAAGTAATTTCAAAGTTTTACTGATAAATTCTAATCAAAGAGGTTTGGCAGAATCTTCAATTTCATTCTCTTGAATATAACATGATACAATTGTTTCAATCAACCATATTCAGTTCATATTTTGACATTGATCATGAATTTATTGAGTTCATACGGATTAATTCTCTCATCTCGAGATCGGGAGAGACACCTTATTTGATTAGACCTATATTTATTCATTTATCCAAGACATTGACACTCCTTTCTATAGTTCTTTAAGTCTATTAGTCCTTAAAATGCACCACAGTCTTACGGAAATGTATTTTCTTACGTCAAAAGAAGCGCATTGGTACCGTTAATCAATAGTAATTGCTCATAAATTACATCAGGACGAAAATACACACCTCAGGCAGCATTGTACTACATAGGCTACGCAATCGTGCATTCTGAGGTTTAAGAGAATTATGACTAGCTAGTTAGTTATGACTAGCTAGAATTCATTCAATTCATTCATTGAATTTATCCAGTGATATTGAAGGGCGTGGGTATTTTGAATACAGTATAACTCCAAATCGAGTGCTAAATAAATAAATTGATCTTACTCAATAACTCAATTGTCTAGCCTATAACTTGTAGCATATGAATTTTCATACCAATAGGTAAAGCTACAAAGCAACATTGCAACAACTATTGAGAATTCATTCAGTCTGTTTTCTCAAATTTTTTTATTGATGAGTAACATGTTCATTTTTTGAAACACGAAACATACTTATCCATCCAACGAGCGTACATAAAGAGTAGAATTCAGCTCATACCGCTTATAAGTCAATCAATTTTAATTCTAATTGCCTCGAATAAAACTAAAAGTTTCTGTACATTTACATGCAGGAGAAATAATCGGTTTCAAAACAACAAGAATGGCTCAAACATCTCAATCCTGCATTGTTCCTTTAATTCCAAATCAGTTTATTCAAATGAATGCAACAGGAAAAAATATTTGTAGATAATTTTAGAACCATGATCCAGTGGCTGAAGTGGAATTGGAATGGATATTTCAAACTTATTCATATTTGAAAACGTATTGCAGCTTGTAGATACTTACAGACATATCATAAAGAGAAAAATATTTTCCCTAGTTTTAAGTTTGAGTACCTAATTGAAAAGTATGTCGGTTTATGGATATTTTAATCTCGTTCAGTTATGTTAGAATAATTTTCAATGATGTAATGTTCTATGTTATTATTGAGAATGTTTTTCTAGTTAATTTCATATCAAGATCTATTCTGATGCAGAGTTTCAGATTTGTTTTGATGAAAAGTTTCTGAGAATCAATTCCAATCCAAGTGATTTATCAGCAAGACTTTCAAAAAGTCGCAGTTGAATTGAGCAGGAATTCAATGACAAATCACCCGAAGATATGTCATTAAAGAGAAATAGAACCTGCAACTTATTTCAGATTTAATCTGTTTTTTCAATTGACGCATATAAAATGAAGATGTCCAAATACCCACAATTGTTAATTTGAAGAAGGAAGCAATGTCACCATTAATTCTATAGGGTGGAGATGGTGTGAAAATGCAGCAGACTAAAACAGCACATTAAGCATAGCTCGAAAAAGACGCATTCATTCCAAGCAGATAAAATTAAACATAAAAAGCCATAAAGAATAAATATATAATATTTTCAGAATAATATTCATAGTGCAGTGATTTGAAAAGTAAAAAACAAAGAAAATTACATCCACTTATTAAGCACATTGAGCAACAACACTTGATGCCCAATAAATTTATGTTAAACTAAAATTTACATGGAAAAATGGCAATTTTATAGTGCAGTCATTTTCGAACTTTGCTTGTAGCGCTATTTTTGTCGCTAGCGTCCACATTTGTAAGCTACTTTCATTATTCTAATGATGCCAGTAGCAGATACAAACGTGGACATACCACGATTGAGAACCCAGTTATTGATGTGATACCAGAGAAAAAACTTTAATTGTGAAAGCTATAATATTAAGAATAATAATTTAATTTTCAACAAATCTCTGATCTCTATCACACCAAAAATTGATATCCTCAATCGCGTTGCTCTTTTTAATTGAATAAACACATAAGTAATCTTCTGTTCAACCAAATTTATTGGGCACTCATATCATACAAGATGCTTTACACATTAAGGTTAGTGCAGAAAGCAACCAGTGATGTTTCTGTATCATGGTTAGTCGACAGTGTCCAGTGTTATTTCATATAGAACAATTTTACAGTCCAACACCGCATAACAATATGCTTAATCTATACGAATCCAACCAAGCAGGCAACTAGAGATATTGATGAAATGAGAATATTTTTAAGAACGAGCAAAAGTTATCGATAAATGAATACCGTTAAACAAAGTGTTTGCTATGAATATACATAATCAATAAACATTTAACTGGAAGACTTATTCTAGAGTGAATTGAGTATTAAATATAGGAAGAATGTGATTACAATTAAAAATATTTATACTTGTAATTAATAAAGCAGAACATTCGACTTGATCTGTGAAAGCTATCAAAACTTTATTCAATCCAAAATCTAGTTCGCTCAAGCTTATATGAGAAGACATACACTTAACATTATTGCAAAGTGTCTTCTCATCTTGCGCAAACAATACAAAATTAAGAACTTTTGTCATTAGATTATATATCTTCGAAAGTCTGATAGGGAAGAGAGGTTTCTTGTGATAAGGATTCTTTTTCCATCTAATAATGACTTTACATACACGACAGACTTGTAAAGTTATTTTTCATGTTCTTATGCCGATGGAATTATTCAAATATAAGTATAATTATTATAATACACAGCTCTCATCATACAATAGTCGTACTTGAAAATGATAATAACCATAATCGCAAAGCCAATTTCAAGTAATGTTCGTGAATAAAGTGTAAATTATTCCAGGCCTCATTAGATAATTGAGAAATATTAGTTTTGAGTTTTAATTGGAGAAGAGGTAGAACTTTCACAAAGGAATAATTTTCTCAGTACAATAATGAAGATTCTAGTAGCTTCATTATAATTCTTGTCTCAACTCTTAACTCAACAAAAATTTGGAACAATATATCACCATAGGTCTATTTTATAACAAAATACAAGTAAATTTCAATCAGATACACGAGTTCTGTTATCAATATTCTTTTGTTAAACAGACCCAAAAGTCGAATGCACGGCATCAACATGAATACAACAAAGTAAAGTATAACATGAATAATTATATAAAACTATTACAGCATTACTGTTTTGTTTTCAATTTATTTTCCATAATTAAGATGAACAGTTTAAATATTAATTTAAGGGAAAGCGAAGTTTCGATATTGACAATACAGTACTAATACTCTATTATTGTAGATTCTACATAGAAATATAGTTCATCGTTCGTAGTAATCAATTAATTTTAGTTCATAATTGAAGATTTTAATTGTTCAATTACTGAATGAGGAGGATATTAGATATAGAACTAGCGATCTACCATGAGTAAGAGGTGGTATTAGTTTACTTTGGCTTGTATTCCAATTTGAAGGAATTAATTGTGAAGAAGTAATGTAATTATAGGAAAAGACAAATTCGCAATAACTGGATAAAAATCTAGAAGCTGGATACTTATAATTCGAATAAGATATTGAAATAGAGAAGTGCATTGATGAAGTGGTATTATTATAATAGAGAAGGTATTATAATTAACTAATTTATTAACTATCTTTTGACAAGTCTACTTTGAAAAAATTATGAAAAATCTCAAAAATGATAGTTGTTACCTAATGATAGGTAGAGTATAAATAAAAAGCATTACAATGTAAGCTTTCTCAAATTGTATATTCCTCGAAACAAATTTTCGAATACGTTGACCAGTAATGTGTCCAAGACCAGTTATATTGAGAATAAACTCATCAAAAGAAAATTGACTTGAAAAGCAAGATAATATCTTCGAAATTTCTTCTAGAAAAGCGTTCGAATAACAATATAAGTTGAGATGTATTTATATGAATTAATCTTTGTATGTGTTAACATTTAATACTGTTTTGAATACGGTAGAAGTAATAATGAGCAAGTCACTTCCAGAATACGTTGAATACTGATGGTTTCTATCCCATTGTATGGGAACATGGAAAGCAACTTCTATTTCAAAATCTTTGTATTTCGATTCCAATTTGTATAATGCTCTAATCTCTTAATTACATCAGGACTTTGATCAAAACTTTATGTAACAAATTGCAACCGATGGCTGCTATCAAATTCATAATAATATAATTTGGCACATGATTTTAAATTTGTACATCATTGTTATAAATAATATTTTTTAATTTTATGGTTGAAATAAATATATTCAAAGTTCAATTATTGCTAGATCTTTGAACACAAGATGGAATGGTACATTCCTTTTCAGTTATGGAAGACCAGAAAAATAAATGTATATCCAAATCTAAATTGAAATCCAAATTTATATTATCAATTCAACTAGTGATAATATATAGTGATTCAAAAAGAGCGCCGGTTATAATATATCAAATAAAGAGATTTATTAAAGCGAAAAATTGAAATTAATAAATACATCAACATGTTTATCTCACTTTCCGATTTTATCTATGAAAAATTATGTCATACATGTGTCCTCTACTGCAGTGGAACACATCAACTCTGTCCATGAAATTCACTATTACTACATGACAAGTTTCCACTTCCATTTCGCCAATAACCTGTCGAGTTTTCTCCTCCCAGTCATTGATGTTTCAGGGTTTACTAATATACCCCCCCAAAGATGTGAGTCACAAGTTGTCAAGTCACACGTTCAATTCAACGGGTTGTCGGCGAAATGGAAGTGGAAACTTGTGCAGTAATAGTGCATTTCATGGACAGAGTTGATGATTGCCAGCGTAGTAGAGGAGAACACGAGAATGGCCGAGTGGTCTGGGGCGTTACAACCTTCAATTCGCTAGCTCTATCCGGTCGTGGGTTCGAATCACACCAAAGGCATGGTCGTTTAACCACCTCATCAATCACCCTCGCACACTCAATTACCTATGCACAAGCAGAAAATGCTTATAAGGGCATCATCCCTTAGTGAGATGTGAGATGAACATGTTGATGTATTTATTTCCAATTTTTGGTTTCAAAAACCTCTCTATTTGATACATAAAAACCGGCGCTCTTTTTAAATCACCCTATAGTTTTTAAGAGGTTGAAATAAGTAAAAAATACAAATTTTGTAGGCCTAACCCATATTAGATAATATAATGGAATAGTTTGAATAAATTCAATTATTATATCAATTTATTTCATGCTAAATATCCAAATTGGAACCCCAAATGACCAATTATTAATTCTAAATGACCAAAATAGGTATCCCCTACACAAAATCAATTGATTGTGATATTAGATTGTCAAAATTTGTAATAACAGGGTGTCTAGCAATTTGCATGGATGAAATTCAAGACTTTTTCACGACTTTATTCAAGTTGCAACTCTTGATATGATTCTATGTCTAAAAAACCACCCTATGTCTCAAAATAGGGTAGGCTATATATTAATATATATATACATAAAAACATACTATTAACATATTTTATGTTAACATATAGTACGGTGCAATTAGACTCTAACCACAACAGACTAATTCCCGACTTTCCAGATTTTCCCGACTGCTAGACACCCTGAATAATCATAAACTTTAATGGCAAGGTTCAAAATGCAAACGTGAAATGTTTTTCTCTCAAAAGCTCTTAATTGTCACTTATCTTATTTAAACTATAACCTTTCATATTAACTCAAATAAAATACAATAATGTATATATAGTTCTTGATTGGATCGCTTTCAAACTTAATCTAAATTATAAGTAATAGGTATACATCAATATTTGAACTAAACATCACTTATTTTCAATTTTCAACTTATGAATATGACTAGAATTAAGACGAAAGTATTTTTCTAGAGTTTGAACAGATAATACCTATCGAATGGACAATCAACACAAATGAAAAAGCATGCAAACACCATTGATTTTTCCTGCACCATGCATGCAATCTACGTTCAAATTATAATTCCTGACAAGTCTACCAAACACAAAATACCAAAAATGAAAGGAGAGAACATCTACAAGAAAAACAGATCGCTAATACTATCTTGCTATCTAGATTTACTCAAAATTGTATGAGCTTGCAAAGAAACTATTGTTTTTTTAATTATGAGTTTCCTTGATGGTATAAAACACGATAATTTAGGGGATTATTGACTACCAAACATTTTCCTCGTGAATCTGAAAACTCTTTATAACTGTGTGACATTCAAATTTAAAAAATTGAGTTACAACTTTGGATATTCCGACCCATACTGATGGAAGAAATGTGCAATTACCAGAAGTACTCAATTTTTTGTAAATTATTCAATTTGGTTAAATTGAGAAATCTGATTATATGAAAAGTTATAATCCCGTTAACTTGATTGATCTGATAATATGAAAAGTTATAATCCCGTTAACTTGATTAATAGGCCTATTGGTATAAGGATAAGTTTTCTATTGAAGAACGCGTCACAAATAGATCAGCTAGTAATAAGACAGCAAGATAGTATTAGGATGAGTTGTTTAGTGCAATTTAGAAAGTCCTGACAAGGAAAATAACCAAAATAGCTTCCAAAGACAAACATTTTAATAGAGCCGAATTGATGAGGTGTAAAAATAAAGTATTCAAATCCTCAACAAGAATGGTATTCAAGAAAACAGAGAATACATCATTATCGCTAGTTACATGGGAAGAAGAGAAATAATGTCGTCGAGAGTAATGATGTTGAAAAAAGAGATTTCTATGAATACTAATACATTCTGGGACTAGTTTGAAAAAAAGCCGCGAATAAATCACTTGGATTGGTTTCATGTGTAAATCTGAATCAATTGTAAATCAAAGAATATTATATTTTGAGATTGGACACTTTGCTATGAAATAAAAAATTATAACTTAATCGAATTGAATAGGACGGCAAGGCTTTCAAGCATTTAGATCAATGACTCTCATTGATTTTGAAACTGAAAGTACATCTGAGAAGCGAATTCAAAAACCGATTTTGCTTCAATTTTGGATTATATATTTTACTTGACCAAATATGTAATCCCAAATACAATAGTAGAACTACTACAAACCTAAAAGATTTCCCTACAACTAATAATATTATTACTCCAATAAACAATTTCGAACAACCAACACGATTCAATATAACAACCCAAGTTATTGCTTAATCAATCTGGATTCCCATCACAATTTTATTAGATTTTATATCAACACACAAGTATTTGAATCAAGAATTCAAATTCTTCTTCGCCAGAAGAAGATATTAACACACCAATGTTTGGATTAAGAATTTGTCTCCCTTTCTGAAAGTATGATACATTTTCTCAAGGTTTTCTTATCCAAAATAACCCTAAATTTAATTTAGGACTGTAAGAAAACTTGTGAAAAAGCCTTGAATTGAGTGGAAGTTGCACATCTGAATTGCATTGAGAATAAGATGAATTTTGTCTGTTATAAGAACTCATAACTGATAAAATGCATAATATTCATATTCAACACATTTAAAAGGTTTTGTGTTGCAAAGCTTAGACAGCATAATCATATTAAAGAATCACTATTTCAAGTTTTAATGGTATGGTGAGTTTATTGAAAAATCTACAACTTTCGAGAGGTCTTCTTTGTCACATTCATCTAAAAGGTTGATTCTCCGAAAATTTCACATTCAACTAAAAGGTTGATTCAACCTTGTCCCATTCAACTAAAATGTCACATTCAACTAGAAGGTTGATTCTCCGAAAATTTCCACCAATATACAAAAATGTATCTCGAATATTCTCATAATTCCTGGATAGTTTAAGAAGTTGATTTTATTTTGCTTTTAGAAAGCTCAATCACAACTCTACTAGGTACCGTTCTTACTAGTGAGTTCAATAATCATGCTCTTAGCCTCCTGAGTTTTTCAAACGATTATCATTTTAGAGTGTCTCTTACTGATCCTAGATGAATTAGATTTTAGTTGAGGATATGTGTAAGGGATTTTTCCCTTCAAATTAATTTTTATTACTCAAAAAACTAATCCACTCATGATTATTAAGAAGACAGTTTCAACGGAAGACCTATCGAGATAAGAATAATAATCATTGTTATTAGATAGTATATCAATTACAGAGACCGATTATACAGTCTTCATAGTATCAATCATGTTTCGTTCTTATGGTGTCATTTTAAAATTCTACAGTTGTCAAAAACAGTTTCAATATCAAGTAATATTTCCCAGATATTTTATTGAATGAACTACAATCAAATTAACTCATAAATTGAAGAAGTGACTAATCAAATGGATTCGATAAAGGAATAGATATTGAGAAAAATATCAGTTACCTAATTTCAAACTCTACTAACTTTACTTTTCTATATTTTAAACTACGTCGCAAAACTATTTCATTCCGTAACTCTACTAGATCTCTATATATTTTTTCACTAGCAAGATAACTATCGAAAGACTGACTGAAGAAACGCGTGAAGGTGATGTAGTCCTAGGAGCATCATAATTTTGCTACAGTAAATAGATGAATAATATACTAACAACAATAAAATAACGTTTGGCATAATACGAGCATAAAACTTTCGGAAAACAGAGTATTGTCATATCACCTGTGACTGGATTAGAGGCATCGGTGTCGACTAGAACATTCTTGTTATTGAAGCACCTTTAAGGTTCTCAGCAAAGGTTGAGCAAAATAGTGTTATAATTTCACATTCATTAGGCAATTGAAGCTCATGTTAGCAAAACATCTCTACTGGGACAACTTATTTAGCAAACTGAGAAACTAATTTTAGCAAAATTAGTACGCTCCTACGACAACTCATTTAAGGAAAATTAGTACGCTCCTAGGACAACACACCGCAATTGAGAGACGACTATTAACAGCCTGTCGGACAGAATCGCGTCGGTTTTGGTTTCCGGGCATAGAACTATAACCGGTTAACCATAGATTTATGGTTTACCACAACCAGTTGACCATAGGACTATGGTTTTATTTGTTCACAACCAGTAAACCATAGATCTATGGTTAACTAGAACCAGTTAAACATAAGAATATGATTATAGTTAACTACAACCAGTAAACCATAGAACTATGCTTACAAGTTATAGCTAACTACAACCAGTCAACTATGGCTATAGGACTATAGTTCTATGTTTCCGGGATGAACTATAACCGGTTAACCATAGAACTATGGTTATGGGGCTGTACTTCTATGTTTCCTGGGTGGACACGCCTTACCAGACGAGCGAGAATCGCTTCTTCTTGGGCACATGGTTGACAGTGATCTTTTTTAGGGCGGCGGGGGTAGCGTTTTTCCTTGGCTTGAACAAGTTTACCTGCAGTCCGACTTTGATCTTCTTGGTGAGTGCGCCCTGCGGAAAGACGGCTTGCACCTGAGGTACGACGCTGGATGACACCATGCCGCCCTCGGGTCCGATTGCGTGCACCTCCTGACGCACGCGTGTCACCACCGCAAAGTAGTGCGGGAAGTCGGTGGTGAGGATGCGTGTGGTGCGGCCGCCACCGCCACCTTCCTCCAGTTGCACCATTTCTGCAACACAAATTGAATTGCACATTTATAGTTGAAATGAATAAATTTTGTTTTTTTTCATGATGGTTTATTCTAGCTCAAACACACGATGTGTACTTCCAGTCAAGTCGGTTCATTCAAATAGATACTTTACATTGAGAAGGTAGTAGAGAAGCTGATAGAATAGTCAAAATGGAAATCCCACCAATATACTTTTTCTAAGGTTAATGTGAATATGAGCTCCAAGTCCTGTGCGAGGGTAATGAGAAAAATGATGATGAGAGATGACTACTATTTTTTAGGCACTTGGGACCGACAGCTTATCGTCTCCTCCAAAGGACGGAGGAACCTTATCGATGTGATTGTGCTATTATCTAAATCTGATAGAGTTGTACATCAAGATTTTGATGGAAATACTAAATGGTTCCTTTTTGTATATTGTTTCTTTTCCAATCGATAGTTTCGATTTGTTGCGATTTTGATAATTCTCTCAGCCTATTTACTATCAACGTGATCAAACCATCAAGTCACTTGATCAAGACGACTTGACAGGAAATACGCACCGTGTGATTTAGTCTTCGAATAATGAAGAGTAAAAGAAATTTGGGAGTGGAAATTATTCTATATTAATAAATTCAATCATGATTTTTGAAAGAAGAAACCAATATTATAAAATTCTCTATATTGCCCAACAACAGGACAACACTTTAATCGAGACGATTATATATCTCCTCCTCTCTCAAAAGATAAATAAACAATAATGGATGAAATTATATTTTCATTTGATTAATTATTTACGATCAATAAATTATTTGAAGAATAATTTTCTCCCATAGCATTTAATGGGCACCTGATGGAAAATCTTCTTAGGTTAAGGGTGACTATTTTGTAATTTGAAGAATAAAATCATCGAACAAAATACTTGTTGCTAGAGTGGGCTCAAAACTCTCGAACCAACATTCAGTTATAAGATATCATCAATGAACATTTTTATTGATCTATTTATTAAAGAATTTACATTTTATTAGAGGTTCCAACAAGTCTGTTAGGATCGTATCCAACATTATTGAGTAAAAAATTGAGTAGCCTATATTCTATATACTTCCCATGTTTTAAAGATTATAATTGAGAATTATCTATTTATGAGTGACTGCGACGATTACAGATCTCGATACCATAAATGTTTCAATTGTAAAATAAAATTGTGTACTTTAACGAAATGTGTTTTTTTATTATAATAATTCAACTCACCTTCTTTTTCGAAGCTGTGGCTTAATACGTCTTGAACAGCTTCGTCGGTTGCTTCAACTGTGTGTTCTCTCCAGGTTTCGCCGTTGTCTGAGCGAAGAATTACGATCTCTCTTTCTTTTCCTCTCAGAGATCCAAAATGAGGAACTTCTATCATCACAGGTCTACAACAGAGATTTGAAGAAATTAGAGACATAGTTATTTAATAGACTATAGGCTACTAAACAATATAATCAAAGAAACGTCTAGGAATTACATACATAGCAGTCTGATTATACATAAAATAGAGTCCAGTCTGTTATTAGAGACATTTCCCCAAATAAATTGGAGACATAGTGGTAGTACACCATAGAAAACTATAAATTTAATAAAGCTTCAAAGTCTATCAAATTTTATTAATTAAATTTATTCAAATATTATTTTATTTTAAATATTCAAATTTCAAGCTTCAACAATCAAATTTATTTTGATATTTCGACTGAGAAAAAGTACCCTGGAGATTCAGTTATTACGTCAATCTTTTCCAAATGATGACTGGCTTAACCATGTATAGATATTCAACTGATGATAGTTATTCTAGGATTTAAATTGACGTCCCAATTGGCATGTCAAACCCGGATAGAGCTAACTTCACTATTGAATTTCAATTTATTTGTGGAATTTTTATTGATGTTGTGTAGCTCCATAATGGAATAAAACACTGATTGATATTGACTATTTCAATTCTATTTCTCACAACTGACCGGTTAGTACTGCTGGAAATGTGACAAGTAAGGTCTCGAAACCTAACCAGTATTATAAATGAATGATAAAAGCGGAATAGACACAAGTTCTTTACAGATAGGTTTTATTCCAATTTGAGGTAACCAGAAAAGTGGGGTATGAAGCTAGAAAACGATGTAGTTTCAGATCAACAACATAATATTGTTCTTCTAGTATCGTGTACATGCGATAATATTAGCGCATGCACACGATACTAGAAGTTCTGATCTAAACTACGTCACACTCTAGTCTCCACAACCCGTTTCTAATTTTGACCAATATCAAGTAGTAGATATGAAGCAACTTTTCTGTAATAACCTTGGAATAATCAATATCAACCAGAGTTCTATCTGATTCTATTTATAATTGGTGAATTTCCCGTTCTTGCTACTTACCCGAGGAATTTAGCAGCAACCGGCCCCAGTTCGAGGATGCGACTAGCCAGCGCCTCGCCCTCCATGAGTGGCGGCGGATGCGTCAGTTTGTCGCGTTTCAGGTAGCGACAGGTGACGCGCATTGGCATGGGGGCGCGTCGCGGCGGCACTATCACGCGCACACCCGAGTGACGGCAACCGCGCATCGCGCCACCCCTCGCGTCAACCAGGAAACTCACCAGGAAACTGAAAGAGTCAAATCAAATTTTATTGCATCAAAAAAGATATAAATACAATGAAAGGAAGACTCAGATAACTGGTTTCAATAGTTGTATCACACAAGAAATGAGCCTTACACATCGCGGTAGGATAAGAGCATCAGTCTCATGTTTTGATAAAGTTATACATTTGATATAGAATAACAATTTGACTGAGTCTTTGTCAATGTTGTAGAATCGTTCCATAATAAAATAAAACAAACTAATAAGGACAATTCTACCATTTAGTTTTGGTATAGGACCATGGTTTCGTGGCCAGACCGGTCACATTTCAAGTTATTTTTTCATATACAGTATATTTAGATCTTGAAACAATTAATAGTAGACAGAATTTCTTCTTGTAACAGACAAAATACTAAGACTAGATACTCTCGTTGGAGACTAGAGATTAGAGAATAGGATCGTTGAATCTTGAACCAATTAATTGTCTACTGAGAATATTTGTTGGTGGCATCTTTCAAAAGACTATCCACAGAGTTAAGGTTTCGTTAAACTACGCAAAAGACATGGCACACTAGAAAAGTTATTTAACACACAAGGAATATCTACCCCAAGTACTCCCAAGTGTGGAATAAAGACTACACCTGAGAGTCTTTTACGATTTACTGGAAACCCATTTATCGAATTTTATTACTAGGCGGCTAAGTTGCAAGATAATGTGAGATGAAGTAAATTTATAATTTAAAAATTCTTTCGGGTCGAAGATCAACTGTGCCCCACTATGTGCAACCTACCGTTATGTTGACCAGTATAATTTTCCGCCTCATTAAGATTTTTGTGACATTGAAAACAATTGTTGATACTCCTCAACTCACTCAAGTTGTTAAATTCATGGAATGTCTTTGTTTTACATAAAGGGTGTCTATGAAACGTTGGATCGGAGATTCAGTTTTAGGTAAGGATCAATTAATAGTGTTTTATACTTGTCATCCTATTACAAAAACTGATTTTTTTCAATCATTAAAGCAAAGTAACGGAAATGTTACTAGCATTTATCTTGAACCTTGAGTTCTACACTAAAAATGAGAAAAGTCTATTAATTATTCTTATTAATAGTGAGAAGTCTTCCACTTACTTTCGCCATTGTAGTTTCCTTTGTATCCAAATGTTAAGCAAAAAGCAAGCACAAAGCACATGGTTATTTTAACATTAAATAAAACATATACTAGATAGCGATTTGTCACAATTGATAGCATACAAAAATTTTCAAAGGAGATTACAAAAAATTGCCTTTAAAAAATAATCGATTAACTTTACATTTAAACATCAAATTAATACATATTTAGTCTATGAAGGCTGCATTGATTGAATAAAGTGATCCCCAAAACAATTATAGTAGATGAACCAATTTGTGAAATGACAAAAATAGCTATTTTTGAGAGTATTTTTTATAATATTGTGATTTAGTCCTCTCTTGAGCATGATAGGAGAGTTCATTATATTAATTGGTCAAGTAGATTACCAAGATTGAAATCATGAGGATTATCTGCAATGGGAACACACAAAATTTGTGTGTTAGTAATTAATAGTTATTAATGATTAAATATATCCAACAACATTGAATAGAGATGAAAAAACAATTAAGAAGCCAAATTCAGGTCCAAGATAAGAAGCACAAAATTTATCAAATTTCTACTAGTAAGGAAAAATTAGAAGCGATTAGAATTAAGAGAATTAATTTCATCAACTCACCCAACATGCAGGGGATGTTTGGCGATGTCAACATTATCTGGAGTTATAAATTGGTTGTAATTTTCCTTCTGATGTTGAGGACTGATGGTATCATCAACGGCTGTAGGAGGCACTGGAAAAAACAAGATTCTATTAAAAAAAATGATAATATAAAATTCTCAAGAAAATATCAATATACATTCATAAGGTCAATAAATTTTCTCAATAATAAATGTTCTCAAAGGAAAAGTTTATTATTTATTAGTTTTTTGTCAATGGCTCAACATCCCCATGAGTATGATGGTCCTAGGCCTACCAGCTGGTTGCCAATTTCATATCTACTCCACTGAAGTAAATTAGTAGATTAGTAATTAATAGAGTACTAATATTATATGTAAAATAATATTTATTGTTAATGAGTGTAATGATACTACTTGACCAATATTTCAAGTAGAGATATTAAATACTAATTCAACAAGGAATTGATCCATCTAAAATTGATCAAAGAATCAAGTCAGAACAGACACATTTCAAGGAAATGGTATTTGAAAAAATATTCTTCACTATTTGGTTTGCTCAACTTTTACTTCACTTTGTCAAGGAAATAGAATTTTCAAAAAAAACTCTTCTCTATTTCGTTTTCTGGACTTTTTCTAAACTTTTCCATTGGCAACTACTGCTGAAGGCTTTAATCAAAGCTGAAGAGGTAACAATAAATTATAATCGCTGGCCTGAAACACTGATATAACTCATATACTCTGAGTATGCTTTCCTTCAGTTGTTTGTAAGATAATTATCGAAAACTGAAAAAATGTTCCATCGGTTGCTATCTCGAATCATTTAAAAGGCGCGAATAGACGTTGCGTAGTGAGCATGCATAACAGCATAGACACGTAAAAAATATTTGTATGGCTTTTAATGGTGTGGAGACTCTTACGGAGAGGTTCCACCTCGCCAATGTGTACTGGCCAAAAACAGGTCACCCATCCAAGAGCAATCCACAATATTCGTAAATAAGTATACTGTCTAGTATGCATCGTGTATTCGTGCCTTTAGGCAGGAAAATTGATTAACAGTAGACACACAGTTGCATAAAAACCTTGATAAATAGTAGGCTACTTATTTCCTCTTAGGGCTACTGTATTCGTTAAAACTTGAAAAAATAACAATCAAAGTACCCTTTAAAAAAATTACACTTGAAAATGGATATATTGCCAAAACATGTTGTGTGAAATTAAAATATTTTTTCAAGGGTACTTTGATTGTTACTTTTTTGAAGTTTCAACTTGATAAAAAGTTATACCTGTCATGCACTCGCGGTTAGAGTCGAATCGCTCATCCCGAGTGACATCGATTGGCAGCGAGTCATCACCCAGACTCTTCATCTCGTCAACAGTCAGATATCTGTAAGGCTGTTCACTCAACAATGTATCTTCACCTGCAAAAAATTATTAAATAAAATTAAATCACAATCCTGGATCATTCAGTTGTTATCCTCTATAATTGCTTTTGTTCTATTTTAACAAGCATTCAGATAGTTCTTCACTTATCCACATGCTGTTTATTATGTTGGAGGATATTATATCAATAAATTTACAAAAACTTGAAATTGAAATTCAAACATTCAAGGACAAGACAATCAAACCTCAAATATTCTAGGAGAATATGCTTTGAGTTCTATTAAAAATTTCATCTGCGATATATCCATTTCAATGTATTGTACCTAATGTTGACAAGAATCAATTATTTATGAACAAAATGTGGTTATCAATACATTTTCAATGACCATAATTTATTAATTTGAGAATAATTATACTGAGTGTTCGGTCCTAAGCTCCTCCTCCGAGGTACTGACGTCATAATCCGTCCAGCTCACAAGCGGTCGTAATTGCCAGGAACGTAGAAATTTCTAATCGATATTGGAACTTCAATATAGAATTTTTGAGTGGCCTTAGGAATATTGATGTTTTATGGTTGTTCGGCAAAATTTACATCCTTCTAACATGAGAACGAACATTATCAATATAATTAGATAGAATTATAGTTGATTGAACATAATATTTCATAATAATATTTTTGTTATTATCATTTTGACTGCTCAGTACAAGCCGAGAATTTAAAACTCGTTCAACTATACACACTACTGCAAATTCAAGTAGGCCTATTATAACCTAATCTAAAGTTTACACTTTATTAATCTCATTACTGTATGTACTTTGAATTCAATAAAACCAATATTGTTTGAAAGAACTATGTTGTTTTGTTGAAGGTAAAACAAAGAACAAAACATATCCGCCAAAAAATCTTCCATGAGAGATTTGAATTATGTAAATCAGCTGAAAGAGTGCATACACATAAATTTTGATAGATTCTCTGAAAAGTGGAAGGCTTGCGTTTCCCAGATTTCCACAGTATGACTGTGACCTAAAAAGTAACAGCTGCAGCATGATGACCTTACTTGCCATTGGCTAAAGCCGCCTGTGACGTCAAAATGGGGGAGGAGCTTAGGTCCAAACACTACGTGGACAGAGTATAGTAACTAATTGGATAACTATCAAATATAATAATTGTTGATATTTGAATAAATTGCAATTAATTGGAGTTGTCATTTGAATGGACTCAATTTAACAATTGAATTGGCATTCGGAAATATTCAACTTGATAGTTTATTAATCAACGCTTGTATTGCAGTGCGAAATGTATCCAAGAAAAAGAATTGATTACAGTTTATTTTATTAGAAAATTTAACTTAGCTAGTGGATATATTACCTAATTTATTTGTTGTAAAACGTTTTTTCAGTGACACCACACAAGAATTTGTTTCTCACAAAGTCAATTCTTGAATTATCAAAGATGAACCACTCAATTGAAACATGAAGATAGATAGATAACAGAAATCTATAAATTATGCAACAAATTTTACAGCGTAGGTAATGTTTTCACGTGATATTATCAAAATAGAACAACTTTATTCACCAGTAAAAATACTCAAACTGGAGTGTATTGAAACATTTTGGCAGGACACCAGAAAGCTATGTTGAACCAAAGCCAATTCGCCAAAGTAAATCTGTCTCATTTTTTCAGAGAATTAGAATCAGTGTCATCATCAAAGAGGAGCATAGTATTCAAGATGCTATTTGTTTACTGACAAATACAAATTATACACTGAGATTTCAACAATTAATATTTTCAAAATTTTATAATATTAATATTGGTACGAAAAT
Organism: Sogatella furcifera; assembly: GCA_017141385.1. NCBI lineage: Eukaryota > Metazoa > Arthropoda > Insecta > Hemiptera > Delphacidae > Sogatella > Sogatella furcifera. The sequence continues at coordinate 49,193,117 of CM029546.1, forward strand.
TTTCGACACCAGTCGGTTGTTGAAAGAATTTTGGGAGTGAGTTCAATCTTGAATGATGACTTTGAAGTAGAATCACACTAGTAAACAAGAAACTGATCAAATACACTGCCAGCTTAAGAGTATTTGATGGAAATCAATTTATGATATCTATAATCAGAGAATAATCTGAGGTTGATCATCAATTGATGAAATCTAATAATAAAAATCTTTATTGAATGATAAAGTTATAGAATAGAACTCATTGTTCATTATAACTAATTCACAATTTTAAAAATACAACATCTCGATAAATATTTGTGCAATATTTTTCTAATTTTCAATATTGTTTTCTTTGGTGCATGAAATTTATTTAGTTCCGGCCATCAACATTCCAAATTCAAAATTTCAGTGTTATTCCTGGATTGAAAATTATGTGTTTACTCAGTGCTATTATATCATATAACCTCATTTTGGAGAATATTGACTTTATTATAAAATTTTTGGGAGAGGAATAGCACAGGCTATGCCTATTTTTTCCTCCCAATTAAAGTAGTTGTATCAATGTATGAATAAATAATAATAATAAAGAATAATAATAAATATTCAATATTTTGACCAAATCCAAGAATATAAAAGTTTTTAACGATTGCCTGTTTCCCTCTCTTAAATTATTAAATTATTTCCATAGATTTAAATAGAAACACTGAATGCCTGCGTCAATAAAATTATTATCATGTCCTATTCATTCTCGAATCAATCTCAGAACTCGTTCAATGGGAACTACTGTATTGAAAGACTTCTCTATAACTACAGACTTGTCTACAGTTTTTCCTTGATAGATATGAGATAGTGACTCCTCCTTAATTTCTTATTTTTGATAAAGAAGTATACGTTTCAGATGTTGGAACGCCAAAATTACACAATAAGTGTCATAATAACAGATAATTCTATAGCCTATAAGATATACACATAACATTTTGACTGTTTTTTTTTTTTTAATGAGAAAAGTGGCAGTTTCGAGTGTTAGCCATTTCATTTAGTAATATTTCGTACATTGATGCAGATAAATAATTGTGTAAGACTAATTTCCATACATATGAAGGTAAGAATGAACCTTTTGTTTCAAATAGTATTGAAGACTGTTCTGGACTTAATCCCTATAGTCTTCCTTGTTATTGTAATAAATAAATCGAAAGCAGAAATTACAGTAGGAGCGATGAACATGCTTTTTGTTGAGCAGTTAGCAAGCCAGCAAGCGGAGCAGGGAGGTGAAACTACTCACGTGTAAGCAAAGAATCGCCCTGATAGTAGGGCAAGTAGATGTGCTGTGCATGGGCGGGCTGACCGAACATGCCATACTCCATCGAAAGCACGTCACCTAACACATACACCGTGCAAGTTAGCGTGCATTACTACATTAGACTGCACCACAAATACACAGTTCAATGATGGCAAACAAGTGAGACAGACAGATAGATAGAGTTAGCAGAAGAGACAACGAAATCAGTTACAACAAATATCTAGAGTAAGGAGAAAGCGAAAATGGATTTACACATGGATAACATCAAAGTGGTGAATAATTTACAGGGAGGAATCCAAGATTACGTTGTATACAGTTTAATACGGACATAAAATAAATGTCAGATCTTTTTCAAAATACCTATAGTGGGAGTTCAGCAATAAAGTGCACTCCTAGTGTAACTATAGTGATAGATTACTTAAAATTAGGAAATTAAACATCAATTTAAACAGTTTTATATTGTTTAAGAGTTCAATTCAAAATTTATCATTTACTTTGGACTATCTTCTCTTGGAGTGGAAACCTTTTGATGAAGCAAAAATCTACACATAACCTGAAAATTTGGACTGTTTAATATGTAACTAAATTAGGAGTAGAAGAAGTTTTGGGCGATTGCCTGTTTGTTTCTTTCCGTATATTTGTACTCTAATAAATAAATAAATACAGGCATAACAGGATTAACTTCATTCAAAAATCTAGAGTGGGTTTTTTGCTATAAAGTGCACTCTTACAGCAACTTTATTCGATAATTTACTGGATGCATTAGTGTACAATAAAGCTAGTATTTAGCTAAATAAGTGAGAAAATTTTGTATTTAGACTATGGCAGACATTTAGCTGGATGAAACTAAGTTGAAGATTTGTTAGTATACTCAATTCCAAATTATCCAATTACAATAAAAGTGTTTCATCATTCTCTAGTCTATTTGGTATTCAAGTAAATACCAGTCTATTGTGAATGGAAGTTTAGGGATATTTTTGAAAATGTTCAGAATGTGAAGTGGAAATTATCATTTGATCAAGATAAAGAGGAATATATGATAGAGAATACAGTTCTTGTGCAAATATTCAAATTGAACAATGGATGCTGATATACCAATGTGACTCAATATAAATCGCAAATTATGTTTAATGATTTAATTTTCTAAAAACTGCAATTTTCAAGTCGATCTATCGAGTTGAATAGGATTTTTACTGTTATAATCAAGATTGATTATTTCAAGGGAGCAGTTTTCAAAGAACTATCTCAGAAAGTTGGAATAAAACCAAGGCTGATTATTTTGAAGGTATGATTATTGGTACCCTAGAAACGTTTGTGATGAAACGTTTATGATTATTAAAGGCTACCTTATTATTAGTATTGACGATATGGTTGAATTCATAATTAGAGAATGCTACATGGAAATTCATGACTTGGAAATTGAAGAAATCATTCCAATACCAGCAATGACTCATATACATATCTCAGTGAAATTCTTAGTGCGTGAGTTACTTGGACAACTCAGAGGCTACTGATGACAAGTTATTCTATTTTATTAGACTAGATGAGAATGCGTCTTGAATTTATTTCAAGGTTAATTCGAAGAATATTATCAGTGTCGATTAAGAATCAAAGGAAAGGTCAACAAAACATCTGGTTGTGTTATAATATTCATAAAGGATAAGTGCGGGAAGATGATACGTTGCAATGAATACATCAAAGTACAGTGAAATGGGTACAGGTGAAAATACATATATTTATTAATTGAATAAACCTATATTTTTGCTCTTATCAAGCTTACTTGTCCGCTTATCACCAGGCTATTAATTTCAAAAAAGAACAATAATAACGCTCTTGTAGAACAAAAATATGCTGCATGAATTTCTGTTTAGTTTTCGAAGCCTCATGAAAACGTAAAAAATGAACTGCTAGGCGTCAGTAAAAACGAGAGGCAGTGTAATTTTCTTATAAAATGCTAAATCTTCATCAACATTATTATGAAGCAGCTGAATTTTTGGCCAAGAGTAGATTCGATTCTCTAATTTAATCAAAATATTTATTTGAAAAATGTTTTGAATCTTGTATGAATATAATGGATCTACTTTATAATGAAAAAGGCTTTGAAGCTATGAATTCTATCAATAATTCAAGTTCGTTCTTTGATAAGTTATTCCTCAAATTACATTTCATAAATTGTCACAAAACATTTCACTGTAAACTATTTGTTTAAAATACTTTTTTCAATTAGATTTATGAAAATATTTAGATTTCTTCAAAGTTTGTAAATTATAAATCGGAGGTAATAATTTTCCTCTACTGCAGAAGCATTGTCACTAAAAGCAATGCTTGCTAGTTTGCGCTTTTTATTCAAGCTATAAGCAAGTCTCGATCTGAGCAAAACAACAGGCTGAATTGCATTGATTTATTATGTAGAAAACCAACATTCCAATATTAGGTAAAAAATTCCATAAATACAAATAGCTGCACAATAGACAAATAGCATTACATATTGAAAACACACATGTTTAGCCTATTATAAAAAGTAGCGGTGTAAGTTCAAATTTTAAATCATTTAGTTGAAGCTCTAATCACTTTATTTACAGTTCAAAGATGAATATTGAAAATTGTTTTTAGAAGGTTAGTGAAATGATCATACCTCCTTCATCTTCCGAATCGGACATGAATGTTTCTTGCATTGTTTCTGGTGAAACTACTTTGTATTTTTCATCTGATGCAATGGCAGTAATGGTTGAAGGTTCTGTGACACCTTTCAGTGTTTCAACTACACTTATGTAGCCGAGTTTCTGGGCAATCGACAGAGCGGTTTGTCCTTGCTGTAATTTAAAATAAAAATATAAATATTAGGAGTACATTAGAAATAGATAAGAAGAGAATATGTGAGAAATCTAATCTAGTAATAAATAAATCGAGAAAGTGGATTTGGAAAGTTTGTTGGAAGAGATATTAAAGTTGGGAGATCTGATCTGTTTGAAAGTCAACATAATCATCCATAAATTTTGTACTTCAACCAGTATTGCTTGAGTTTTCTATGAAAATTATTGATATTATCATAAGTTTCAAAATTTGATTATTGATACTAACACAGTTCGAGACATGTCACGGTCGCGATCGACAATAAGTGGATGGGACCCCAAAAGAGCTACCCTTTGTTTAATTCACAATCCATAAGACAATGATTGCATAATAAACATTTTTTTAGTTTAAATGGTGTGATATCTCCAAGAACACTGTGGAACTCGATGTGAACCACAATGTGTTCAAAGCACTAGCGCCACATAATCATTATGTAGTACAGTGACTATAGATTAATCGCAATAGTGTGGAGAATACTAGCGCCCCTAGCATGGGCAGAGCGGACATGAAAAATTATGTCAACGTTCCCTATAGTCTGTCTAAGCAAAGAAGACCCTCTGGCAAGATGAGAAAATGACTCCAGCTCGGTCAATATTTGTTTAAAAAATATTGATTTCGTCTCAATCGTAGGAAACATTCTGATCTACAATTTGAGATGTAATCAATATTTTTTGAACCAATACTGACCGAGCTGAAGTCATTTTCTCATCTTGCCAGAGGGTCTTCTTTGTTTGGACAGACTATACCACATTTTACTGGGTATCACTTGACTTCGTTGACTTTTTTCACGCAATATATTCGAATACATATGATTTTAATTTGTTGAATTGTACAACTCACATTGGTGTTGTGGTTGGGCGGCGCTCCGTTCTCGAGCAGATGGCTGACAATGGTGGCGTGGCCCTGCTGGGCGGCCTGGTGCAGCGGCGTGTAGCCCACGGCCGTTGTGGCGCCCACGTCACTCTTCTGCTGCACCAGGAAGCGCACCATGTTCAGCTGGCCGAAGTGCGACGCCACGTGCAGAGGTGTGTAGCCGGCCTAAACACAAAACATTGTATAAGTTTTGACTAACTAAATTTTATCATTTTATCTCATGTGACTTTTGTAGATCGTGTTTTGGCATTTTGATATGTGTTAAGAACCTTTCCAAACTTGCTATTATTTACTCAACCTCTATCTGTTCACCAGATGTTTAAGATGCGAATTACAATTTGGATTGAATTGAATAGTTCACAAGAAAGTGAATTGAGCTGGGAACTGATTGAAAATTGAAAACATACAGTTAGATGTAGGATTATCAAAAATGAATTAAACCCATTTCTGACACAACGAATGATTCAGCCTTTGCAAATTACAAATGGAACCCTTCTCATGAAATGAAAACTGATTTTCAATTTATTTCCACTAATGAAAAATATTCATCTCAAGATGAAATTGAATCGTGTAGAATTAACCCAATGAACTATAATTGTTAAATGAATGATAATAGAAAAATTAAAATCACTTGAGTACCCTTTTTGGAGGTATCATTCGAACAAAACATGTTTCGCTCTCTTCAGAGGCATTCTCAAGTGTGTTTCAAAATATTATTGATTACTATAAAGAGTTAACCTATTACTGTACTACTACCGCAACACATTATGAAAACTCAATGATTTTTTCAACTCGTTTCTTAACTAAGGAAGCTTGTTACAAATTTGAAAATTATAATTGTTATTATTGTGTCCTGAATATCATAATAAATTCATATTTGAAAGTATTTGTGCATACAGAAAATAAAATGGTTGAGATTCAAAATCATAATAATTAAAGTTTTTAAACCATCATTAAAAAAATCCAGTGATTTTAAAACCACCCCTGATATGCTTGAGTGAGACCTTGTTACAATTACTGATACTGTCCTATTTGATTTGAGAGGAGTCAAACATTAATAATCCATTACAGAATAGATGTTCAAGAGCTGATAGATGTTGGGATAAGGCTTTACAAAAATGTAAAAATGACATGTTTTGGATTACCTTTGTTGTGGAGTCAACTTTGGCTCCATTCTCGACTAGGACTGCAGCCACTTCAACCCTGTCCTCCTGGGCACACAGGTGCAGAGGGGTCAAACCGTTCTGGAACACGAAAATAATATTATTATTAATTCATGCAATAAAACAATTGATTTTTTGAATCTTCATCGTGATATCGATCACAATAGAGAAAATTTACTTAAAAAACGACCACTAAGATAGGGAAACCATGGTATAGTTTGGTCGCATACAGTTGACATTCCTTCAAAATGGCAACTAATCAATGTTGTCAGCAGTCGAAATGAAAATAGTCCCACTCACCATTTGTCTCTTATCACCAAAAATCTCCAAAAATGAACTGATTTTATACAGATAAAGCACAAATTTGTACTACATTTAGCTTATTAAACCCCATATCTGAGTCATTTTACAAGTTTTCATAGCCTATATATACTTAGTTAACCAAGCAAACTGTCTAATTTTTTATTCTAATAGAATAGGATTCAACCCGATATACTGTATTATGTGATCTACATAAATAAAGTGATTCATTAAATCACATCACACCAGCTGTAGGTTAAAGTGATTTTACACCAACTTTGCGTAGTTACACTCTAACTTCAAACTTAAATTTTGAAGGAATGTCAACTGTATACAACCAAATTATATTCATGAAAGTAATATTAATATTCCATGAAACGCTACTATAGTCCATTCACGATGGCTTGAGACGAGATGAACAAAAGCTCAGCATGTGTGTGTGTGTGTGTGTGTGTGTGTGTGTGTGTGTGTGTGTGTGTGTGTGTGTGTGTATGTGTGTGTGTGTGTGTGTGTGTGTGTGTGTGTGTGTGTGTGTGTGTGTGTGTGTGCGTGCGTGCGACTACGGTGGCTTCGTTTTAGCCACGACGTGAACAAGTCACAGCAACGCCGAAATCCCGGAATTTTGTTGTAGGCAATTCAGAATAAGTATCTTTAAATAATCTTTTTTATGGATACACATTGGGAAATTGCTTGTTTCGGTTGTCTCTCGACTGCATGAACCTAAAATGAACAAACAATTATAGTAAAAGTTTTTCTGTCAATGCTTTGGTTACAGTCCCGACAGCAAAATTCGTGATTTTGGCATTGCTGTGACTTGTTTATGTCGTGACTAAAACAAAGCCACTCCAGTCGCGCGCACGCACACACACACACACACATGCAGAGCTTTTGTTTATCTCGTCTCAAGCCATCGTGAATGGACTATAGTTCAAATCGAATAAAAGCAAAATAAGGGTGGATTGGGGTGATAGAAATGCACACACTCTCGAATATTGTGTAGAGTTCCAAAGGTTTCAACGATGAGGATGAGTTATAACTATAAAGGAAATCCAATCGAGGACTTCAAAGTTGATTAATCACTAACCTTAGCTTCCTTGTTGGTGTCAGCGGAATTGTCAATAAGGAGAGACGACATGTCAGTGTGACCTTCTTGAGCCGACAGATGCAGTGGTGTGAATCCAGCTTTCGATTCTGAATTCGACTTTGCACCATACTCGAGAAGTGTTGTAGCAATGTCCATCTGAAATTGTCAATTCGGCAAATTATCCTTCTACTCTCGTTCGACATCTTCTGAGTTACCAAAAATTTATATTAACAATCTTATTTGAAGTTTACTTCAGGTCCAGTGAAGAGAAAAATATACAATGGATAGAGAATGTTTGTTTTTTGTCTAGGGCTACAATCAATGTATGATAATGGATAAAAATAAAAATTACAATAAGTTACACTCATAATATTTTCTACTGAAACACTAATAAATAACTTACTGGTGTTTAAATTATAAATACTATGAGTGTACTGTGGTTTTGATTTATTTTTATATCTATTAATATAAACAGATAGAGAAGAATGAAATAGCTAATAGAGATTCAAAACTTCATTCCATGAAAAATTTTCACAAAAGGTGAGTTTGATTTGTGACAATCATTTGTAAAATGCTATTATTGAAGAATGCGTTTGATTGTTTGACAGCAATTATAATAACTGGTTAAATGTCCTACAATTTGTCACAAAAGGTACGATTCAAATTCATAACATTGATTCATAAATGAAAATGGAATCTTAGTGTATAGCTCACTTGATTCTTTTTAGCTGCAATATGGAGAGGCGTATGTCCATTCTTAGCCGTAGCATGAGGTGAGGCACCTTTCTCTAGCAGCAACAGAGCGACATTCTGATGATCGTAATGGGAGGCGACATGTAGAGGAGTAACACCATTCTGAAAATCATAATTTATTCAATTTTAAAACAATGAAAAAATTTAAAATAATGTTATTAAAACATATGTATGGTTTATGGCTTTTATTTGTGAGAAGACTCTTAAGTAGGTTCCATCTCGCCAATGTGTGCCTAATACAGGTCACACATCCAAGAGCAGTCCACAGTGTTCATGACTTAACTTCACGATCACTAAGCAACCACCCTCATCAAGTGGCAAAAACCCAATAATACCAATAATAAACTGAATAGAAAATCAATCAATTCCCAGTACTGAAAAAAGCATTCATCGATTTATGATGAAATTAAAATCATAGTGCAGATCAAATTATTGATTTATTTATTACTTGTAAGCATTTTGAAAAAGAAGTGAAGCAGTCTGTTTAAGGTTCAATTTCCTTTCAAGAATTCCATAACATTTTGATACAATGAATATAATTCAAGACTTTTCATTAAATAGTACAAGGCCTTGTAATTTGATTGCAACAAATTTCATGAATGTGTCATATTTAATCGTTCTAATGATAGTTTTGAAAATAAGATTGAATGGAATAAACCGAATTTAACAAGACATTTTTAGTTGACCCGCAGTAATTATAATTGCTCAAGATTGTATAAACAATTTAATTTTCATTGTTGCTCATTATATTCACCTTTCATTCAACTTCATCATAATTTATTCTCATTTGAGTTTGTCTTATTGATTTACATTCCATTACTTTATTTCAATTTTATTGCATTGTATGAATTATAAATTATAATGTATTCATATCATAGAAATGCAATAGATAGTTTTTTAGCTATCCTGCGCTCAGGCTTATGCCTCTGCAGGTTTATTCATGTATTCTATCTACGAATATCATATTGCATGAAATGTATATACTGTATATTATTTTGAAAATGGGAAAAAATTATTTGAATAATTATTCTGAAAGTTTCAGGAATTTACCTTTCCCTGAGCGTCAACTGGCGCATCTCGCTGGAGCAGGAGCCTAGCCACCTTGATGTTTCCGTACTTGGCGGCCAAGTGCAGAGGAGTGAATCCTTTCTTAGTGGTGGCAGTGAGGGAAGCGGCATGCTCAATCAGAACTGATGCAACCTGAAACACAGCGTTGAAGTACTGCTTTATTTCAAGCTATCAATTTATAATAATAATAATAATAATTTATACAATAGTTTACAATTTTGTTCAATATAATCATTTACAATCATTTAAATGTCGAGGATATGACAGGATTACGTCAAAAACGGTTCCTTTTCCAATTCAGAGTTGGAGACAAAATTTCATTTGTTTGAAATTATATTTATTATTGATTAAACTGATGAATTATTCTTGACACAATGAGGAAATAGGATTTTATGCAGCATAAAGGTTGTTTCCATATTTGATAATTCAACTTGAAGTTTTTTGTATAATATTAAAATATGCAATACTTGGAATGAAAATAGAAGTTGGAAATTTATTAATTAGTAATTTCATGTCTTCAAGTTGTGGTTATAGGAATGATCACAGTGAATGAGAAATGAATAAAGTTAGATCAGAACTGAGCAAGCTTCAAGGCAGCGTGCTAAAATAAAGGGACACATTCAATTCATTGAGCACACTTAGGAGAGATTCTTTTTGTTATTTGTATGATATTTTATTTTATTAGTGTTAGTGTAGCCAATTTTGCACAAACTGATGTTTTTTTGTATTTAATTAATATTGATATCAACTTCATTTTGCAAAAATAACTCGAAAATGAATTATTTGAAATTACTAATCATCATGTTGAGAAATTAGCCAGGATCATCAATGATTAGTGACAAAAGCAGTAGTGAATTTGAAAAATATCTTTAAATGCTCAACAAATTCAGGAACAACAGAATCAAGATAAACCCCAAGTAAGGAAAAATATATTGCAATAATGGTTGATTGTTTACAATTGAGTAACAAAGAAGAAAATATTCTCAATCCAGCTGTTTTTGTAGTTATTGGTTATGCAGTCCGCGAATTCCCATTTTTTCAAAACATTCACTAGTAGCACTCCATTCAAAAACGGAAAAGCGCATTCAGACACACAGGAATGTATTTGTCAGCAATGTCCCTTACCTCTAAACATTCATCTCTTTGCTCTCCCTCTTCTTCTTTTCACTCTCGCTTCTCCTGGGACTAGCTGACAACATTCCTGAATATCCTTTCTATTCAATTCATTCCTCAATAATGAATATAGATGAGGGCCTGTTTTTTCTTGAGTAGGCTGGGAAAATATTCATCCTAGATTTACTCATTTGTTGGTATTGTCTATTACAGCTTCTTGTAGGCTTTTCTCGTAACATTTTCTTGTCTCCCACATTCTTCAATCCCCGAAAACATTACCGATCGCAAATTCTTTTATTCTATAGACTATAAAAAGAATGCGAATTTTTAAATTTAGTAGTAAGTGAATTTGATTGTGTCATCAAATCACCATCAAATATGTTTGAATCTTTGATTTCTAAATCAATAGTGAATTTATATTTCCAAAGGGGACTGATTGTGTCGGGAAAAATAAGTTGAAGGTATTTGGGAAACTCACTCCAAAGTATTTCTGTTTGATAATAAAATTATAATGGATTTTTTTCTGTTAAAATGGTAATTTTAAATCACCAATCAGTTATTAACTTGTTATTTTGTGAAGTTTTCGCATTCTGTGTTATAATATAAAAATATCGTGTGATAATAAATATCATGTTTTCCATATTGAACGACATATTTCCAATACTGTAGGCCTATACCAATCCTCTTGAAGAAACATTTTATCGTACAAGTTTTGAAGAAACTATCAAGTAATTTTCTATTAAGAACCTAGTTTTGATGTTAACAATTGAACAATCAACCATTATTGTTAGGAAACTCCAAATATTCTACTTCTCTGGGAAACTATATTGGATTGTTAACAGAGATGGAAGCAAAATAAGCTGTTATGAAAGTAGAGCAAACTTGAAAACATAATTATACATTTTACTAAAAATACAATATTTCTCAAGAACTTTAATTGAATTGATTGCAATTGGAAATATAATATTTGAGTACTTATTCTACTGGACGCCATTTTTGATAGACTGCTTCAAGTGATAAACTATGAATAAATCAATATTATTCCATACTAAACACAAATACTAAAATATCACAGAGAATTTAGTCAGTTACTCAGTAGAATTTTCAAAGTTACTCGCACAGTAACGAGTTGAAATAAGGTGTTCAAAATGGAATATAAATCTGTTGTCGTTAGAAATTATAAATAAGATTTATTAAAATTGAAAACTTATAATATTATAAGGTTGTAGGAAGTGGAAAACAATAGGAAAATAAGAAACATTGATTGTAACAATAAAATTAATTCTTTAAAAGAATAACAAATACGATAACAATATTCATTCCAAGTGTCTGGTGATTTACAATAATGAAAATATTTTGTTCTTTTTAAAAACCGGTAACTTTTAAAATGAATAGAAACAAATCAATTTACTACTGGGATATGAAATATTTCGTGTTCAAAAGTCAACAAATTAATAAACTTTCCTATTCACATAACTCATCTATTTTCAAGCCCTCCAGTGTTTTCCTTAGGATTGGTCAACAAGATAGTAGACTATTGAGTCTTCTAAATTTTTATTGAACCATAATTTATTGCTAATTATATATTTTTTTGACCAACTTCTTCACTTGATTCTGTATATGTTTAGCTCTTTACTATTGGTATATGACAGTAACTTAATAATGGATGAAATTTTCAAGTCCATTATATGAATAACTCCTCATTCCTCCTGTGTTTAGCCCAGAACCGGTCAACAAGATAGAGGTAGTCAACATGATCCATAATGCGTCTTCCGACCAGGTACTTTACCTCATCCTGGCCTTCCTTGGTGGCGATGTGGAGCGCCGTGTACAGATCTTTGGTGGTCGAGTCCACGGCGGCTCCGTGTTGCAACAACAGAGTCACAATGTCAAAGTTGCCAAGTCGAGCGGCGATATGCAGCGGGGTTTGTTGTTCCTGTGAAAATTGACACAGGAAGATCATAAGTTTGATTAATATTATAATCATGAACTTAAATAATATTCAGTTGTAAAATTGATCATCTTATTAATATCATGAATAAACCAAGGTGAATAATTTAATTTATTCTTCACATCATGAGCTGAAACAATAAACGGAAAATCGTACTATCACTGTATAAAAGTTTTATATGCATTGCTTTAATAGGCTATAAATTAAAATTTGATGAGGTTTTCAAACAATTTCATCATAAGAAAGCAATTACCAGCTCTCCATTATTCGAATCAACACTTTGCATTCAATCTTGTTTTGCACTCACGTAAGTAGCTTCACATTACCAGAGAAGCTGGTAACATGAAACTACAGTTAAATTGATAATACTATCATCATATTGAGATAATACCATACTATTCCACGCAAATATATTATACTGTTCCAAATTACCAAAGTACAAAGTAAATTCATCTTAAAATGTATTTTCTTCTCATCAGTTAATTAGCCCTACTTTAGTATGAATAATAATTTTGTGATGAATGTTTAAAAGCAAATCAATAAATAATATAATTATGTTTTATGTATAAATATTCCAATAGTTCATTGGGTGAACCAATGCAACCAGACTACCACTTTCCCAGTCAGAACGTTACAAGTTACGAATTGTTATCACGCCACTCACCCTAGCTCTAGCGTCGACCTGAGCTCCATTTCTTAGCAGTATTCGGATGATATCGGTTTGATTGGCACGAGCGGCCAGATGCAGTGGAGTCTCTCCGCGCACAGTGGGCACATCTGGGTTGGCTTCGTTTTGCAGCAGGTAGATCACAATGTTCATGCAGCCCATGAAGCTTGCTACATGCAGTGGTGTGAGACCCGACTGAAATGTGGAAAAATTGTGAATGAGAACCATGTTACCATAATAGACCTACTCGATAAAAATTATTTTAATGATGAGGCCTGACTGAAAAGTAGAAAAATTGTTCAATGAGAACCATGTTACCACAAACTGCCACTGAAAAATGATAATTTGAATGATGAATTATAAAAACACCCAGATATTACCCTCATCGACTAAATGTTCTCTTAGTTACGGTGGTTGACTATGCAGAAAAGAAGCAGACCACATAATCTCGTCAAAAGTAACCAAGCTGCTTGGTTCCATTCAGCATTACTGATATCTCTGATCACTTCAAAAGAGTTGGTTCCAGTGATTTTTCCCCAAAGCAGTTACCTATGGGTTGGTTACATTCTTCACAACAAAAATATGAGTTTTATAATCTCAAATATTGAGAAATATTTACATATTACAATCAACTGAGAAAATGTATTATTATATCCTGGGTATTTTATTCCATTTTTCACAACAAAAATATGAATTTTATCATCTCAAATATTGAAAAATCTTCTTCTTTTATTTTTGTAAATTGATTTCTTACTGCATGACTATGTCCATTATTGATCAAAAAACAAAATTAATAATATTTTGAACTCACCTCAGTGGTAGCCTCAATACTCGCTCCATGCTTGAGCAACAGCTCCACCACCTTGATGCGGTTCTTTTTGCAGGCGATGTGCAGCGGCGTGAACCCATTGAGCGCGCGCGCATTGGGATCGGCCTTGCGGTCGAGCAGCAGCTTAGCAACGCGCGCGTGTCCACAGTGCGCAGCCACGTGCAGCGCGGTCAGGTAGTCGACGGTGACCTCGTCGACGGGCGCGCGGTGGTAGAGCAGGATGCGCGCCGCGTCCACGTGGTCGCCTTGCGACGACATGTGCAACGGTGCTAGGCCATTCTAACACACACAACAGTACAGACAATGAGTGATAGTAATCGTTGCTTAGAAAGGCAATCATCTATTTATTTATTATTAATCCATTCACAAGATTAGAATAAAATATGAAATTTAAAGACAGACAAAACTCATGATAAGGAGATAATTATTGGAAGAAACTGATTATTCTAATTCAAATTATATTAAATTATCAGTGTTATCTTTTGAGGATTATAAGTACTGGGAATATTACTTATTCAATTTATTGATTAATATTAATTATTAAGAAATTAGGCCTTTTAATTGATAATTTAATTTATTGGGAGATTCTTTTATTTTATTCTATTGAATTTGAGGACATTCTACCACACAGAACAGACAATGAGTCCTAGTAATCATTTTTTGGACACACAATCATAATCAGGAGATAATTGATAGAAACGTATAATTATAATTTGAATTATCAGTGTTATTTTTGGAGGATTTGGAGTTTGAAAAAAAAAAATTTTATTGATGAATTATTAAGAAATTAGGCCTCTCAATTGACAATTCAATTTATTATGTAATTCTTTTATTCTGTTCTATTGAATTTGAGGCCATTCAAACAAACAGAACAGACAATAATATGTGCTAATAATCATTGTTTGGACACGCAATCATGATCAGCAACAGCAAGTTGTCAAAAACACTTTCATTTCAAAACTTTATACATTATCAGGTTAGGACCTAGGTTTGTTGAGTCACGACGAAACCTCCACTGTGCCAATTAATAGTGATTTAAGAAACAGGGAGCTCAATATTAAATAGAACCTCGAATTGAACTTTCCGAATAATATAGTATTCAATTCTCCTTTTATAATAAGATTGAGCCCTGCCTACTCATTTGTCTTCGAAATCAATCGTTTATACATAGTTCCAAAATTAGAGATGATTGAATCACTGTAACCAACCTTTGTTTTTGAACTGATGGGTGCACCGCGCTCGAGCAGCATGTCGACGACCTGCTCGTGTCCCGAGCGGGCGGCGCAGTGCAGCGGAGTCAGGCCGTCTCTCGTCTTCGATTCTATGTTGGCTCCCTTCTCCAGCAGCAGTGACACCATGTTGCTTTTGCCCCACTTGGCAGCCACGTGCAGGGGGGTTATATTGTGCTGAAATCATCAAAATTATATTAGTAGGATACATTATTTAGCGTATGGCTCTTTAAGTAGCTTACTACTTTTTCAAGATAATACATATTTCAATACATCTAGAATCAAAATAAAAATAATATTCTAGGTGAAATACACAAAACATCATTATTAGTGATCAGAAACAGCGTTAATGTTGGGTTCTACCCAAGGTTATTCAACAGAAAACCTTGTAATAACCTTGGGATTCACCAAAAGCTGATTTGATCATGATCTCACTATTAAAAAGAGTTTTGATGTGCATTGGCCAATTGCAATTTTAAAATTCTATACAGCTGCTTATGTATGAAAATGGCAATCTCTTGGAATAATATTGAAGAGGAGCTGCAGTTTCCAACGATTTGCTAAACATTTCATTCCAGTGTACACTAGTATTTTCTTTGAACATGGTTAGACTTTATTATTTCATGTGTAAGCCTTTTATAGAAATGCATATGAATTGAATGTTTTTTACTTACTTTGGCAGAGTAGTTGACATCAGCACCCTTCGTGAGAAGCAGATTAGCTATTCCTTCATTTCCATAATGTGAAGCTATGTGCAGCGGGGTAAACCCACTTTTGGACGTAACATCGGGATTGTGTTCATTCTGAAACAAAACGGAATTCATTAGCTAAATTCAAATTTGATAAAGAGGAGAGTTGGAAATTTGTTTTCTTCTTATTTTGAGACTGATAAGCAAATTGGAGCTGTGAAAGTTTTGCTGGAAAAAAGTTTTAAATTGAAAATATAATTTTGATGAACCATCTTTTTTCTATTGATTTATTTGACGAAAATAAGCAATCCAATAGCTTAATATATAATTAGGAGACACAGTTTATTTCCATCGAGTTTCGTTCAAACTATTCTCAGTTCAATTATAAATGACATAAATTTACTAGTAGTGGTGACTATTTTATTCAATCAAAGACATTGAGCTCATAAGCCATTTTACTAGCTTAATATTGTAAATTCGTTATCAAACGTTATGTAGTCCATTGCAAAATATTCTCAATTCATTTTATTCACATATTTCTCCTAAATGTGACACCCAAATGACTCCGAAAGACAATATATTGAAGGATGAGATACTCTATAGCCGATATTTGTAGAGAAATGTTTTCACGGGTATAGTCTTGTTGAGCAAAGATGACATTCCTTCCAAATGGCTGTTCAATGATGCCAGCAGTCGAAATGAAAATGGTTCCACTTACCATATGTCTCTTATCACATTTCACCAAAGGTATGTTGGCAGAAGTGATTTTACACTCTAAGATCTGCGCATGCGTAGTTATACTCTCGCTTTAATCCACCTTTTTGAAGGAATGTCTTCTTTGCTTGACAAGACTATAAAGTAAAGTAATTGATTAAACTTTTGTGATGAATGTTGGTGAAGCCGACCTGTAATAGGAGGGCTGCCGCCTTGCAGTCATCCTTTTTGGCAGCGATATGGAGGGCTGGAAGGCGTACTTTGCCTCTGGAGTCATTCTCAAGTAGGACGGCCACTATTTTGTCATGACCTTGTTGCATAGCTACGGCCAGTGGGGTAAATCCATCCTGAAAACGAATTAAGTAACGGTTAGATAGGCGAAAAATACATTTAGACCAATAATTTCTCAACATGATAAGAGAGAGGGCTGTTAAGCAGGGAATATGGGTGTCCTCCAAAGGTCTAAGAATAGTACAGTAACATATCATAACACAAAAAATAGCACACTTTGAAGGCTTTTGCAATTTCAATATATTCATTTTGAAAGATAATAAGACACAGATATTGTCCATAACGTATGTAAAAGCTATTCATATTTAGAAATATACATTTAATTATGTGAAGTTCAATAATTGAAAAAATTTGGCACATCTTCGACTGTAGTAGCCTAATCTTTTGTTCTGAAATATGGAACATGGGCTAGAACATAGATTTCATGCGTTATTATAGTCGCTATAGTACCCCGTAGGTCCGGCGTGGAAGGTTAAAAGAGATCCTACATAAACGAATCGTGCTCCTACTAAAATAAATTGATAAAAATGACGATTAAACCGATATAGGAAAATAGAGGAGAAACAAAGCTTTTAAAAATGTATGGTAAATGAGTGAAGTTTATTATGGATGAATGAGAGCCTTTATTATTAGCATATTGGACCTGGATCCCAACTTTTACGAATAAAAAATTCTGGCGAAAACTAAACTGACAGACGACAGAGACATACTAGACAAAAAGTTTATCAAAATCAAGATCGAAAAACTTATATCGATGGTCTAGACCTAGTATACAGTATTTGTTGATTTTATTTGTTGACAATATTTGTTCTTTTATGTTGAGAGCTACTATCAAGTAGCAATTGTTAATATCGATAAAGGATTGAGAACCTTGTTAAAACTAGCGGATAGTTTCATTAAATTCAAATTACGAAGTGGAATTTTGACATTGAATGTTCCATGTTTATTCAATATTTGATTTTAATCTGCCTTATATCATAAGAACTTTTATAGTAGCCTACTAAATAAATATACTAATAATATATTTATTAGCCTACTCAAGTACCGTACCTATGGTAACTAAGCGGTACAGTACAGCAAGGTTTACATAATATTGAAAACATTTTAGTCGATGAATTGAGGAATAGAACTCATTTCAATGATGACTATTGCTATATTATTATTTCAGGTTAAGCCCATAATAATTATGTCAGAATTTATTTAGAAAAACCTCCTGAGATAGTCCCCTGAGAATAATCCCTTTGAAAATCAATCAATTGAAACGTAAGCTCTAATAAGCTTCATTGGCCTATTTTCACTTACATCAAAAGAAACCATCCAGGACCTTCTCTAATGTTCTGTTTTGTTCGACCAAGAATTTGATATGCAACGTAACTTTACAAAAATTATAAAAAAATATATAATACAATTTCTATCTCTAGACCCTACAGACATCAAATTGACAAAAGTTTGACAATAAATCATACGATATGAAAATGTGTGAGCTTTACTTACCTCGGTCGCTAGGCTTTGATTTGCGCCACTGGCAAGTAAAAACTTAACTACGTTATCGTGGTTCTCTTGTGCGGCCATATAAAGTGGAGTGAAGCCGTTTGTGCTTTGTACATTGACAGATGCCCCGTTGTCGACAAGGAGTCGTACCACGTCCTCCTGTCCGGCTGAAAACAATCACAATATCTCACATTGAAACCTGTTCATACAAACTAACAAATCACATCTTCTCAATAACTTTGAGGTATAACATAGTATTCACATTGGTATTTCAGATATGCAATTCAGATATGGATTTAATTACCAATCACAAACTGCTCTACTACAGCACAAAGAAAATATAACTTTGATAATATTATTCTATTCTCTTTAGAATAGATAAAATTTAGGCTATTTCGGGTTGGGCTCATGCTCATTCATAATTTATCTCATAATAAATCTGATTTTTTCAAATCCCACGAAGATTTTAGTATCACAATTTATGACAATTAGAAACTGATAAATCTGGTAAAAGTTACCATGACTGAAACGAAAGGTATGGTTCTGAGTGAAGGACAATTGAGTAGAGAATTCATTATCACTGACGGCGTAAGACAGGGAGATGTGCTATCGGCCTTGCTCTTTAATATAGTGCTCCAGAAAGCAATGGAAAATATTGACAGGAGAAGCAACATTATGAGAAGAATGACGCAAATCCTAGCATATGCAGACGATGTTGTTATTATCTCAAGGAATATGCGATCTCTGAAGGAAGTGTTCTTGCAGATCAGAGATGAAGCAAAGCTAGTAGGTCTGGAAGTCAATGAAGAAAAAACAAAGTACATGGAGATGGGCGCAAGAGGATTGAGAGAGCAAGGAGCTGTCAGAATTGGAGAAAGCATGTTCGAAAAGGTTGAAAGCTTCACGTACCTGGGAACAGAGGTTAATAGCAGTAACAAGGTATCAACAGAAATAAAACGAAGAATAATGCTTGGCAATCGTGCATATTATGCAAATAACAAGCTGCTGAAGTCAAAACTCCTTACCAGGAACACCAAAATGAATATCTACAGAACGCTCATAAGGCCAGTTGTCACATATGGATGTGAAACTTGGACAATTCTACAAGAAGACAAAAAGGCTCTGATGGTGTTTGAGAGAAAGCTAGTGAGGAGGATATATGATCCAGTTCATGAAAACGGTGCGTGGAGAATACGGAAGAATGCTGAAATAGATGCTATCTTGCAATACAAGAATATTATCCGATTTGTCAAAGCAAGAAGAATAAGTTGGCTTGGGCATGTGGAAAGAATGAATGAGTCGAGAATGCAGAAAGTCATGCTAAACGAAAAATTAGAGGCAGTGAGGAGAAGAGGAAGACCGAGGGCAAGATGGATGCAGGATGTGGAGAAGGACCTGAGAGCGATGGGAGTGAGAGGTTGGAGACGGAAGGCAGCAGATAGAGATGCTTGGAGGCAGATTACGGAGGAGGCCAAAGCCCACATCGGGCTGTAGCGCCAGGATAAGTAAGTAAGTAATTTATGACAATTATGCTGGAAATTTAAACTGTAGATGTTATCCACAGCTTCTTCCTCAATTTATATACAGCCTGTCCAAGCAAAGAAAACCCTCTGGCAAAATAGGAGAATGACTCCAGCTTCGTCAATGCTGCTTCAAAAGTTATAAATGTGGTCTTAATAGCAGATTTGTTTCCTACGATTTGAGATCAAATTCATAATTTTTGAACCAATATTGACCGAGCTTGAGTCATTTTCCCATCTTGCCAGAGGGTCTCCTTTGCTTGCACAGACTATATAAAATTGAAATTTAACTGGGTTTTTATCCTTGGATAAAAAAATAAAATTTTTAGTTTAATTTTACGGTACTGGTAATTATTATTTCATTCTGGTTTTGAAAATTGTGCATGAATTCTGGTACTATATGATGTCATACAAGAATAAAAGATCAAATACTGGGATTCTAGTATAGCTGATGCCAAAAAGTAAGGCGATAATCTAGTCTGTCTCTTGCAGCCTTGTACGTGATGTACTATAACAGCTGAACAGCTTAACCTACTAAGACAGTTATAACAGTTGATGTAAAGCATCTATTGTCTCTTTCGATTTCAAAAACATAGGCATAGCTAAATGACAACTCTAATCGACATCAGCTGTTGCAGCGTACAAGGTGCAGACGAAACCACTTAACTTCTTGGCGTCAGATATAACGGTTTGATTATTGAATAATTTTACAGAACATCAAGACTATGAACACTGTTCATGATAGAATTATTTTCGGTTCTTCATCAACGTCTTCAATGTTTCAAGCTCACACAGTCCTTCAAACTAGCTCATTTTTCAAATGAGAGTAGCTGTACACTTCCATGTGATCCATTGAAACCATACACTGAAGCAAATGTCGTTGACACTACGATTTGTTGATAACGACCAATAGTTATATAGTCACTAATAGCATATTATAAGCTTAAAAAAAAAAAAATTAATTGTGATCAATTATGAAATATAGCATAGCCACCTTCAATAAGCCAAATAAGCCACCTTCAATTATGACAAATAGCATAGCCACCTTCAATAAGCCCATGGCCTTAAAAGTGGCAACTATGTAGAATAGGAAATTGGTCAATTTGAAAGCATTGATATCGATTTTAAATCAGCTGTTTCAACGGATGCCTTTCTTTCTCACATTATTTGACTTGCAACAAATCATAGCTGTTCAAAGACATTCTATAATTATTGTCTATTTTCAATCTGTTATGCTAATTTCTATCATCATCCAGTACAGAGAACACAAGAGGAATTCTATAAGAAAAGTTTCATGATCATATTTCATGAAAATTATGCGTAAAGAGAGAAAAGCTAAGATTGTTGAGGTCATCCATACTTCTTGGAACTGCAGTACTAAATATTAAAGAATAATGTACTTCTGCTTGCGGAGCAGCTCACTTTCGATTTTTAGAGTCGCGGACGAACACTGATGTTCATCCTCGGTGCTCCTTGCTGAATCTCCAGTCTTAGCAAGGAGCGCCAAAGATGAACATCAGTGCTTGGAACGCATCCACGACTCAAAATATCGTTAATGAGCTGCAAAGCAAACAGAAGTATATTACTCATTAATATTTAGAAGAACTGAGTCGAACTACAAGATCTGTAACTGTACTCAATGCTATCATAGGGGAAGATTAGTGCAAAGATGACATCTTATTAGGCCTGGGACTTCTATTAAATAGGGTTATAGGTATAGTCTGTCCAAGCAAAGAAGACCCTCTGGCAAAATGGGAATATTACTCCAGCTTGGTCAATATTTGTTCTAGAGTACCATCCATCAGACGAAACAGCCCAACTTTTTGGCGCCAGCTATAGTATAACTTACTAAAATGTTCCTTCAAACCAAAGTCAATCTACTATCTACTCTTAAATTGTAGAAGACAATTTACAAATTCAGCCTCATATCTACTATTTGGTGGTCTTTATAGTTGATCAAATTGATAATTTTTGAACCAATATTGACCGAGCTTGAGTCATTTCTGTCAAAAAAAAGTAGACGGTTCAGTCTCTTTCACGTGATGTAACCTACTAACAGCTGTTGTAACGCTGTTGTCTTTTTTAACTAAAAAACATCAACTAGGCCTAGCTAAATGCCAACTCTAATTGACATCAGCTGTTGAAGGGCACAAGGAGCAGACGTAACAGCCTAACTTTTTTCAGTTAAACGTATTTGGACCTAAAATGTTCTTTCAAACCAAAGACAATCTTTCTACTATCTACTGTTAAATTGTCGAGGACAATTTACAAATACAACCTACTATCTACAGTTACATTGTCTTTGTTCAAACTCACAGAGGAACATGAATCATCACACTTGACAAGTAATGTTAAACGATAGGTTCATAGAAAATGAATAAAAGTGTTCAGCTTACCCAACGAGGCAATATGTAGTGCTGTATTTCCTTTTTTGGTGGCGGAGTCCACATTTGCACCTCTTTTGAGCAGTTCTGTGACCACATGGACGTGGCCATCTTTGGATGCAAGGTGCAAGGCATTCAGACCATTCTGCAACATAAAATTAATAGGATTATTTTAAAATTAGGTCCCAAAATAGATTCTTAACTTCAATTTTTACGTTGAGGACATATGACTACGCAAGGATACTTGAATACAAGAATAATTTGTTTTTATAACTCGGTGTAGTTTTGTTTTGTATAGTTTAGTAAAAAATGTGGGCTAGAAGTTTAGATTTATATCTTTGGGCCTACCCTTTGGAGTAAATTAAATCACATCAAATATTTTCATTTCCATAAATAAACATTTCAAATACAGAAGCCTAAAGAAACACTCTTGTATTTCAAATTTAAATAAATTATGTGTCATTCTCCAGTATAAGTTTCATATATTTAGATTACACTCAAGGTGATCACATTGGAAAAAGCTTAATAAAATAGACTATTAATAAAATTACTATTACACTGTACAATATGGTTGGATCATTACAGCAGAATTGCCCCACAAAAGAAGACAATCAAACATTACCTCGGCTCAAAGAACCATAATTATCTTAACTTACTAGTAATTCTCAGAATACTGATCTGAAGAACAAGAAAATGAGCAAAAATTTTCAAGTAGAGCTTGGATAGTGATAAATTACTCAACATTAGAAAGATATTCATTATTCTCAATTATGTTTTTTTTTTTTTTTGAGGGTGATGCCCACATGGGCTCTTGGGCCTGTGCGTGGGTAATGGGAAGGATGATGATGAGATATGAATGGACCTACTGCTTTAGGTGGGTTCCGAACCACCGGGAAGCGATTTTTGAGGCTCATAAATTGAATTCAGAGGAACCGGTCTGAATGTATCAATAGGATTGATATTCCAGTTGAATAACTCTACCAAAAATGAATTTCTCTCATTCGTATTATTTTATCAAGTTAGCCTATATTTTTTCGGTTGGGTTTAGGTTGAACCAGAAATAAATCTGAACTTAAACTTTAAAATGTAATATTTTTGTTGAATAGTAAAAGAGATTATGTTCTGAATTTAAAGATAAAATTGAACTTCAAATTGATAAGGCCTATATTAAATCACTTTATGAGTAGTTGTGAAGGTGATATTGTAATAGTTATCCATATTAAATGACAAAGATTAAAGACAAGATTTGTCAAGCCACTGATTTATTGAAAATATTAAATAACATAAAAAGCATTCTATTAGACCAATATTGAGAGTTTGCATTTCAAGTGGAGAAAATACTAGTAATTTTCTGTTGAAATAATTATGATTCAGTACATTCGAGAAATGGAAAAAAATGAAATCTTGAATGAATAGAATAAGGAAATTTTATATAGAATTGATCCATCTAGTATTATACATTACTTCGAATTCTTTAAGAATTCCAAGCAACTTACTTCAATTATCTTCTATTTGTTTCTTTAAGACAATATTATTAATAATGTAAGTTATATTTTCATCTTAGATTTTTCTAATTCAACTTTGTTACATTGAAATGAGAACCCTAATTTTTCATAGGATTGATTATTTCCACTAGATAAATTTTTATTGAATTCTCAATTGACCATTAAATTATTTCACTCCTCCGAGCCGGAAAAGTTTGCAAATACAGTAACGTGAAAAACTAACAAGAGAGGGTGATTCTGTTGTAGTCACGCCTGCAAATTCAACAAGCCGATTACGATTTTTTCGCCATACTCGTATGTAATACACAACTTTCCAAGCTAGATTTGAGTTTGGAAAATTGCCGTTTACAGGAGAATCAAAGATTAGCTGTTCTGAATGCGTGAATAATCATTTTGATGATTATTACAGCACTAGTCATCATCACGATGATAATTACAGCACTGAAAATCTAGCACAGCTGTTTTTTCCGAACTCCGACGTATGAATAAACAAGATGAAAGAGCCGCCATGACAGTTCACTGTGTGACTTTGTTTTGTGCTACTGCTAGTGTTGTGTTGAGGTTATGTTGGCTTCAGTTAATGTTTTCAGTTGTGTGGAAAAGTTTACAAACTCATAATTATTTTCAAAACTCGCGTACCGCTCGTTTGGAGAACATAATTATTCGTTTGTAAAAACGCCTTTTCCAAACTCATTATGTAATATACTATAACCATTCTGTGGCCAGAACAAATAATATAATATCAGCTGATAACAGCCTTTATAATGATTAGGACCTGCTATCTTCTGATATTTCTCTGAGGGTGAGGCCGATATGGGCTCTTAGGCCTGTGCGTGAGTAATGAAAGGGATGATGATGAAAGATGACAACTAATTTTAAGGCAGTCGGGACCGACGGCTTATCGTCTCCTTCAAAAGACGTGGTGGTCGTATTTATGTGATTGTGCTGTGGTAAAAAACTGTTCCCTGGCTGAGGATCGAACCTCTGAACCTTTGGTTATCAGATCGGCACGTTATCACTCCCTTCAACAAGCTCTTCAAAGTGAAGGTTTAATATTACAATTTATCAACCCTCAATCTTTTTTGGCTGATTTGTGAGGTTTGGGTGCGTTTAAAAAAATTACTTAGCTTACTGAACATTTTTTCCTCTAGAATCAAATTTTCAACAATATCGCGTAGTTTAAAGCAACAGGTACGGTATTCTATTTCTATTCCTTTGAAGTTATAAAATTGAATTTTCTTTATCTTATTTCGCTCATCATCATCAAAGTTACAAACTCCTAACTGGTTGTATTCAATTTCTTACTTGGCATAAGATTGGACACTAAACTACCCTAATAAGGCCACCACAAAATTATTAAATTGAAAATTGGAGAAAAATGTGAAACAAAAAAAGCGGATTTTGAATTATTGCAGCTATAAATAGCGGTAATTGAGGATTTTTTGACAGATTGAGAATGATATACTCGATTCATTATAATTTGAACGTTAATTTTTTTCTCATGAATGGGGCGCTTCTTAGAGAATTTTTGTGCCATGTAACGACAAACAAATTGTCAATAAGCTACCGAGAAGGAAAGGAAGTGCTTCAATTTCTCACTTTGTAAATAAAATTTATAGATGATTCTTTAAAATACATGATAATTTAATGCGTAATACTCTAATTCTACATTTTGATATTTTCTAAATGAATTTCAAGTTCGAATTTGTATATCAATAAATTATCTGGAGCATATTTCGATTCTATAAGTTACTCGAGATCGCAAGGGCGCAAGATTGAAGGGCGCAACGGGCCCGCCAGGCCAGACTATAGGAAAAATCACAGATAGCCTAATTTTTGTTAATAGGAACTAGGGTACCGTATATGACTGTAAACTACATCCGCATGAAGATTTTATCAGTTAAAAATTGAATCAGTTAAGGGCTTGTATACACTTACCGCATTGGACGTATTTATATCGACATTGTTTTTATCCAACTGATCGAGCACCTTGTCCAGATGACCAGCCCTCGCCGCCCGCAGGAACGATGTGTTCCCGTCAGACTGAAACAAAAACAAAATATCCATTAAAATTTGCCAAAATAATCTAATTATCACCGTTCGCACATACGAACGATGGGACCGCAAACAGCCGAAGCGGTTTGAAGTAAGTTAAGTCTGAGTATTTAGGAATATAAGAATCTTACCTTTTAATATTATAAGCCTATGTTCACCAAAAAACATACACTTTTATATTGTAGCCTATTTCTTCAATGTTTTTGACCAAAAAGAACACATTGGATTGGAAGAACACATTAAAGTGAAGCTAGTCTGCTACGAAACTTGGGCTAACTTATTATATTATATCCTTTTTAAGACTTGCTGGTTGGTACGTTTTTGATCCAATATAAGCTTGAGTGTATTTCCCTCAAGAAATATATTTAGTACGATATAGAATTATTATATTAAATTCCAACACGCAATTAGAAACGGCTAGCAAACAAGAAACAACGCGGAACATGCTTTCTAACCTAAAAACTAAAAGTGACAGGTGACGTGATGTGAAACAAAATCAGAGGTTGGATTTCATTGCTGAATACCGCAACGGATATTCGGAGCCGAATCTCCGTAATATCGCAGTGATATTCGGCACAGGACTGAGTACATAATTTAAATTAGAATTTATAAAATAACACCATGTTTTAGAAAGCCAAAAATTATTTCTCTCGATTTTTGGCACTATCAAAATGAGCTAGCCTCACTGCATCACCATGTTGCAAATATTCTATGTCAACAAGGTTCTTTCTGGGAGAATGTTTATCAATTTTGGGTTCTAGCACCACTACTTATCAATAATGCGTATCAGAATACCACCGTGTAAATCGGGCCCAATAGTAAACTTTTCCAAACTCTTGTAGGCCTGCATAAAAATTATTCTTTCGTATTTCATACATACCTATAGGCCTACCTTGTTTGTGGGCTACATACTGTACTTTGTTTTACTCAATGGTATTCCAAGAAGGGTACGGTATACGTATACCTATTTACATCAAGCATCATTTTTTTCATATACAGTATAATAAAAAAGCATGATTAAATTTTGTTTCATTTATATTATATTCAATTTTTTAATGATAAAAAAGTGGCAACGCACCCTCTCCAACAAATCACAATCAACAATTCTAGTAACAGGTGAATGAACGACTCTCATATTGTTCTTTTCTGATACACACTTAGTAAAGTAAAGCAGATTAGCTGATGCCATGGGGCTTCTCTCTGAAGACATAGAGCCATAGATAGAGCCAGTGATCGACCGCATTAGAAAAACAACCCCCACCTCCACTTCAAAATGCCCCCACAACCCTTCTTCAAAATCTCCCATCCCTCAGCAACCGATAACCCTAGTAGAGGAAAAGCTCGACTGTGTTCATGCGTAACTTACGTACGACGTACAAGTACCTATAGTAGCAAGCACTCGTCACGACACTACTACCTACTATAATACAGGTTTCAACAATTGAACCTCTCCGTTTCACCTGTAATAGTGTGTTATTTGCTTTGCAGTCCTTTGACAATGGGATTTGGCATCAAGTGCATATAGATGTGTCTGGGTGGTTGCATTATTTGGACCCTCGCTACATATTCCTCCCCCTACAAAGCATGTCAAACACGTCTCAGTGACGATGTTAATTGCCCGTTGACACGCAATGCTTGATGGCTTGAGCAATTGATTTTTGTCAGGTAGCTCTCTCAAAATCCTTCCATGCCTTCAAAACGCTTCAAACACTTTAATGCAGGATGCGTTTCAATATTGTATTGTATATTTATTGAATCCTTTCAACTTTTGTATTGTATATTTCTTGGAATTGTATTCGGTATGAAGCAATTTGTGGTGGACATAATTCATAATCCCATACATGATGATTGACAGCTTTCAACGTTTCAACTGGATTGATGAATTAAAAAGCTTCTGTCAATTGAAAGTTGACGAAATATTTCACTTACAATATAAATGGATAGTACCGTAGTATTCAAATAGAATTTTAATATAACTGAAAATATTACACTATATGCTTCTGACAATTCATGTACTAGAACAATTTAGAGACTTGTATATTAGCATCCAACTATCAGCTTTCGACGAAATTATCACCCATCATTTTCAAGTTTTTATCTTGTGGATTGTTATTCAGAAGTTCATTTGGAAAATAATCTACTGTTGAAATCAATGTGAACTCAGCATTATCTGTGAAACCGAAAAGAGACTACAATATTCACATGACTGAAGATATGGCTTATTATGGACCTATAAATGAATACCTATAAATGGACCTCTTTCATTCATATAGGCCTATTCATTATACATGTATATGTTATTCATGTTAGTGCAATCATTTAGAATATGGAACTAGGGTTTATTGAATTTTCATGATGCACAATGTAATAATAGAAAACATAAAAACAAACAGTTCTGAAAAATGACCTAGCAGTAACGCCATTCATAGTAATCGATTAGATATTTATTTTATAAGAGATTATTTTTCAATTTTATTAAGAGCTGAAGTGACGTAGCAGTAACGCCATTTATGATTATGATTTTAATATTTTATTTAATAATAATAATAATCAATTATAATCGAAAGATAATTGAATTAAGAAAGGAATGATTTTCCACTTGCGCTGTCATTAAAGAATGAATGCTCTAAACTGACTAGTCACCCATCCTACCTGCTGCACTATTTAACATTCAACCCCCCGCAATTCACTAGAAAGCCCTATTCAAAGTGCCAACAATAATCCAGACCAGACCGGGAATGAGTAATGAGGGAACGAAATAAACACGAAGCTAGCACCGACAATGAATGCTTGGGTGCTTCAGTGTGAGTGGGGGGTGGAAGGGGACACAAGAACGTATTTTATGAAACGCACTTTCTGTCCCGAATGGGAAAATTGGCGTCGAAGTTGGCGACGGCTAGACTGGAAAAGTTGATGGTGGGGGTGAAAAGCGGAAAAGCGTAGTAAGAGGGTAGCGCCGCGTCTGACCGTATGGATTTTCCCACGTGACGTCATTCTCAGCTGCTTGCAGGACCTCTTTTCTCTGACTTGAATAAGAGAGGCATGAGAAAAGGGTGGGGTGTCACGTGTAAATCAACCGTGTACTGCACAGAGAGAAATATAGAGCTTACTACTAGCACTAGAGAATGTACTTCTAGTAGTAATTCTCGTACAAAGCCTCGATGTGGAAAAAAGGTGGAGGACTGGAGGAGAAGTCTTTATTGTAAACAACATTTTAAGTTTTATTGACATTTCTTTTGGTATATATTTAGGAGTTTGATGAGCTCAGATATTCTTGTTTATACATCATTTCTTTGTATGGGCCTGCTATTTCATAAATTAATGCCAACCTTTAAGTTGTATTCATCAATCTTTGTATTGATAAGGATGATTGTTTGGTTATTATGATGCCAAGTCACGAAAAATGTTGACCATCAGTATTTAATCAAATTTTTGATGGCGATATGGGGACTACACGTGAGGTTCTTCCCACCAATAAAAACCAAATGCATATTTCTATAGCTGAATTCAGCCTTGTACCTACTTGCACCAGTGGTGCTTGTCAGAATATGTTGTATAACCTTTACAATATTGCTCTCCCGAGTGATAAATTCTGAATTTTCAATGCAGAAGATTAGATATCGCTATTATTTTAAATGATTTTGTTGCAAGATTGAATCATGTTCTAGCATTCCTATCTGCTTCAGTAATCAACTGATTTGTACATTCTATATAGGAAGAAGAATAGATTGAAATTGAGCAAAAGGGCAGCGGTCCAAACAATTTCGAAACAGAATAAGCAGAAAATTCCCCTGTTTCCATGAATGCTTTTGGAACTAAGCCAGTCTAATATGAAATGAACGTCGAAAATTCGGTCAAATCTTCAGCCAACGAAACATTATTATCATTATTATTGATCTTCCTCTATCCCATTCTTTACTTCTACAATAAGGGAATTCTGTGAAGCTCTAATGGAAAGATAAGTCCTGGTAGCTGTTTAGAGAAAATAACTGAAATGTACGTGTACGATGTAGGTTAGAGGAAGACCAATAATAATTAAAATAATTATTTAATATAGATTGATTATTATCAAGCTATTCAATCTTTGTATCCTATTCTTGTATTCTATTATACACCATTCAAATAAGTTGTGATGAGAAATGATTTCCCTTAGGCCTATCATCTCTATATATTATAAAAGCGAAATGGCACTGATTCATTCATTCATCACCAGAACTAAAAATCCACTGAAGCGAATGCGTTCAAATTTGGCAGGCATGTTCAGTTGGACGTTTAGACGCGCGCTAAGAACGGATTTTAAAAACTTTTCAAGGATACGCCAAATATTTTAGTTTTTCTAGAGTTTTTCGGCGTTCTCCTCATTTTTTCGAGAACCAATCGGTAGAAAATGTTGATATTTGGTGGGCAGGTTCAGATAAGGTCTAGAAATGTTGTGTTGAAATATTTTTGCAATTCATTCAAGATTACGCCAGTAATCAGGTTTTCAAAATTGTAGATGTGTTGCGGGTTACATATCTTCCGCCTTAATACGACCAATCCTAACTGTAAATTCAATGGTTCAGCGAGATTATAGAAGAACTAATTTGGAAGATATTGAATTAAGTATCAAACTATGTCCGATATACTTTCCAAGGTTACGCTCAATATTAGCGTTTTACTTTTTTTGGAATTTTTGGAGTTTTTCTTAGATCTCTCCAGAACAAATTGGCAGAAAATGTTGAAATTAGGTAAACAGGTCCAGATTAGGTGTAGAAATGCCGTGCTCCATAAATTTCGAATCCCTTCTGAAAGGAATTTGCAGGCGAGCGAAGCGAGCCTGTTTGACTCACTTACACTGCCTATACTGTCGTGGGTCCAGGGGGCGGAGCCCCCTGGCTAGACAGAGAAGGCGAGCGAAGCAAGTAAATCATATTGACAGGATTATGTTCAAGCATCTTAGTGTATTGGAAAAATTATTCAATTCTAATGGATATACAAATTCTGGTGATATCAAGTAGAGATTATCAAGTGAATTTTAAACAAGGAATTTCATTCCATCTTCGAGGTAGAGATCGATCGAGCTGATCAGCGAGTAGTCTATGATTTATGATGTTCTTATTACTGTAGTGCGCTTCACCTACTGAAATGACTTTGGCGAAGGTTGAAAACCGGAAAGTTTCTGTCATTAACCAAAGTAGTTGGGCTCATCTATCTTGTTCTTCATCGATTGGGTTCTTTCCTACAACTGGAACTAGTTAAAGGAGAAGGGATTGAGTATTGAAGGGACAGAAAAGCTTTTGAACTATAAGTACAAAACACATTATATACTTTACGTTGACTTTATAACTTATATCACTAAACTTTATTGACCCAATATACGTTAAACATTTCAACTATATAATGGTCTCTTGAAATACTCGTAGATGATGAATCGAACCATGTTTATATTGCTGTTATCATAGTAGTCCCAAAACCAAACAGTGTACTGTACTGTAATCCTGTTCCGAGCATTTTTGAAATAATACACTAGCTCCACTCAAGATTCGGGATTCTTTCTGGCAATGCAAATTTATCAACCTTAAATAACCTTGTTGATGGAAAACTTCAGCCTGCTTCCAATAAGAAAGCGTCTAATCAATTTAGTCTATTGCTGACGATGTTCAAGCATTAGAAAAAAGATTTGCCCACTCCAAAATTTGGCTCTGGGTTTTGTTTTTGTTTATTCGACTAGGTGTCTACTGGATTCACCTTCTAAGTGAGTTGAGTCTACGTCTAGAACTAGAAGTGCACGAATTCAAATATTCTACTAACACACTTGGCTTTTTGGCAACTCTAATTCTGCTTGCTAGCCAAGTTCAGTATAGCTTTTCATATTATTTTTGCAAAGAAGAAGTGACACCCAAAACATTGAAATCTCATTTAGTTTCATACACTTCAATAAATTTCCATATTCCATAAGAATATCCACGAAAAAATCTTTTTCTATTCTTATTTATTGTATTCAGACTTTTTCCGAATCACATTTCTAGTTGCATCCTGTATCATAAATTATTCATCAAAGAGTGTTCGTACTATTTGCCTAATAAAGGCCTAGAGCACATGAACTTTCCTCCACGAAAGTTAAATGGGGAAAATTATATCAAAGAAATTCAAAATGTGGAATTTCGTAATTCGTTTACCAAGCAATTAATCTTATTCAGAAGACAAAGCTTAGCCTAATAGCCTAATCTAACTTAAAAACGAAGACCACACATAACAAGAGTTCTTCAAATTTGTTTTCAAGTCTGTTTTACTGAACAATTAGGTGGAACCGAAACAAAAATTGTAATGACATTACAGAAAATTATTGTCAAAATTGTAATTCATCTACAATTGAATTTATGAGAAAATTGATGAGAAGAAAAGACCCAAAAGCTGTGGCAGCACTGAAGGTGGACATATGGTGAATAGTTGATGGTGAGTAGTGAATTTAGATTGGCGAATTATGGATGAAACATTAATGATGGTGGAGTTGATAACCTAAAAAATAGTCTAATTTGTCCATAAAATTACTTAGTTGGTTGAAAGTGGATGGAACCAGTCATTCGTGTTCAATTATTACATGTTATATCACTATGGATGATGTTCTATAAGTGAACCATCTACCAACCAGGTAACCATCCGGTAATGCAGCTGCAGCTTCACGGATAGTTCCACCTCGCCGTTTTTGAGGGGAATGATGGAGTTCAATTTTATTAGAAACCACTGTGATAGTAGTGTGAAGCAGATTCAAAGTGATCTCTTGTTACTGCGTTTCCTGTTTCTTTACCACTGTCCGTTCTTATAACACTAGACAAGTTGGAATTTATTTATTTATTTATTGAATAAGGCTCTTACTGATAGGACAAATAAATACAGATTAATTTGGATTTTCTCGCCACATAATAATGGAGGAGAATTGTGGAGAAGGTAGTCATTTATTGAGTTGGATGGTCTCTCTTGTTATTTAGAACAAACGGTGTTTTATCGATTGCTTTAGACTACAAGTTTTCCTCTCCTGATCAATTCAGGATAGTAGTTAGGATAAGACATATTGTAGCTAAGACATGAGACGAGACTGTATCAAAACGAAATATTCCACATCAAAACATATTTGTGAGAGAATTATTTATCTCTTCTCCATAAATTGAATTATTTTGATAATATATTATATCTCCATTAAATCATCATAGTCCATCGATTTGAAAAAAATCGTGTCTAGAATACCGGAAGACATCACAGCCCATTTTTAGAAACATATTATGGTGGTACGCTTCGTCTTGTCACCGTGTACTCGCTCAGCTTCAGTGATTAAACCATCCTACTGAACCAAGAATGGGGAAAGGAGTGTTTAAAATACTAGAAAGCATCATAGTACATTCATCCCTAGATCGATAAGAAGCCGGCAACCCGCAGTGCGGCAATGTAGTGCTAAAAGTGGCACTGATTTTAGCAGGCGCAGGTGTTGTCCCGTGCCTTGGCACTATAAAAATGCGGCGTGAATGATACTTTTATTAATAGGCGTGACAGGCCCTACCTGGCTCGTGGTCTCTGTGACCATGGCGGATGCACACTAGATGTTGTTTTCCCTCTAGTTTTCTTCCTTGTTTTTCCTGTATTGTTCTTTCTCTCTCGGACGCGATTGGCACAACGGATACAAAACGACGGATCGCGCGCGCGTTTCAAAACCGGACTGGCGATTGTGAGTGCTCCACCCTGCGCGAAGGGAGGCACTCAGAGCAGCCAACTGTCGCACCCTGCACTACCCTAGTCGCAGTCATGCTGTCTGGATGCACAACAACCACCCCAACCCACCCCCTAACGCCAACAATCTCCATTCAGCACTTTCGCTATCACTCACTTTCCAACGCTCGGCGACTCCATTCTTATCTATTTATAATGTGCAGTATCCTTCTCCCATGCAATTTCCTACAACGATTATTCTGGATAAATGCTTCTGAAATCTGTGTTATTTTAGTGAAAAATACGATTAAAATGCTATAATATATGGCAAATACTATTGAATAATTCATTATCCACCTGTATAGACTACAAGAGGCATGTTGTACAAACTATAGAGACTGTATAATCACTGATTATACAGTCTCTATAGTACAAACTAGCTGATTCTGGATCTGATAACTTTTTAACATACAGTATTCGATACATATGTATTAGATACATTTTTTAATAAATAGGCCTAAGATATTCGAATGATATTTCGACAATATTTTCTAATCAATCATAACCCAGATAGCATGACTAATATCATTCTGAATAGTATAGCTCAAACATGATTGACTAGCAAGCTCGATTCTGTCAAGGGATGGAGAATGATATTCATCCGATGAAAAACAGGAATAAGCTGTCAGTTATCATTTCTACTGCTGCTGCAAGCAGATTGACAGAACATGTTTTCCAGAATAAATTTCACGTGCAGAACATGTTTTGAGAGGCAACCAGAGTATGCAGCATATAATGTATGTTCCAACGTTTATCTAGCGATGATTAATTCAATCTCTTTTGTTATGCATTGAACTGCAAAAACTAGGTTGGAAGTGGTGCGCTGAGCTGTTTCTTATGTTATTCATGGTAATGATTATTAAATATTCCATAGTATTACGAATTTTCAAAATAATTACACTAATGACAATTTGATCTCAAACGTTGATATTTGAGCTCATTTTGGAGATTGTATTTTGTAATAATTTCAACATAATGCCATTTGCATGGAAAACATTTTAATTTCCATCGTATTTTAACGAATAGGTACCGTGATAAAAAATATCTTATTAATTCATCAGGAATGAATTATCAGAATATTGATTTTTTTTACAATGAATAATTAGTATTGGGATTGAACAATGAGATTCCCATAGATATGCTGAACTATTCCTCCCAATGTTCACAGAATTTATTAAATCAAGTGAGATTGGCTCCTTTTCGATTATCAAAATTATTCAACACATCCAATACATCATTCAAAGGCATAAAAATTATTGTTGATAATTATGGATCCAATTTGATAGTACAGTATATTCACTTTCTTTATTGAAATAAGTTTACCAATGAACATACGCTTAAACTGCATTGACTCCATAGGCCATATTGCAATACATAGGTTGATTGGTGAAAATTACTGGGAAGGGAAAGAGAAAAACAACAAACCAATCACGAACAAGATCTAGTTCAAGACCACGCCTACTAAGACACACCTCTAAGCCCCACCAGCTCTCACCTGAATGGTTAACGACGAATCTCCGAAGTCAAGCGATAGATAGCAGCACGTAGCTACTGGGTTATGTTTTTCATGTAGGCTATAACTTCCATATTCTTTTCAAATATGATAGCTTGCGATAACTGTTAAAATCCACCTTCATTCTATGGATTTGGACGTATTCTTGTGAATAAATTAAAGTTCATTACTTTATTGCCGGGTTTTTCCAAGCACACTCAAAGTTAAGGGTCCCTCAAATTTTGACGAAAGTATAGGAAATGTAGTAAAGTGTAGTAAACTTGAGGGTCCCTCAAATTTGAGTGTGCTTGAAAAAACCGGGCATAAATAAAAGTAAGAAATTAAGTCTTAAATATTCATTCAACACGAATTTTCTCAAGAATCTGAACCCACATTCATGATATGTTTGATGGTCAGTTTTGTTCTATTTACGTAAATGTTTAGGTTCAATACATGATTTACTTCCTATTCTTTATTTTGTATTACTCCCAAAGTCCCAACTCATTTTGTTTTGAGTCTATAAAGTAACTGAAGTAAAAATGATTAGTGCCAAAGTGTCATCTATTATAAGAGTTTCATTCGATTGAATCCCACAAATTCTTCAGATTTTTCAAAATATTCTTCAATCATTCTTCTACTTTTTTCCAATTGATTATCCTCACGAACACAAAATATTATTTAAAACCAGATTGATTAATCCGGTTCCACTTAGACTCTTTAGTTTCTTTTCAAGTGATCTGATAAAATAGATATGTGAATTTATTCTTTGGGCATTCCAAACAACTATAAAATCCTATTCACAAGAAGTAAAGTCATAAAAATGCTCTTACTCTTCGGGTACATGGGCTATGCAATTTTATTTGTCCAATACAATCTGAGTTTAATGCAACTGCATTATTTAAGTCGATAAAGCTTTCAATAAACTTATTTATTGACTAGAATTTCAAATGCAAGTGAACAGCTAAAAAAAGCTTCACCGGCAAAGTTTCCAAGCACGAAAGTCTCCTATAATCTGGAATTAAAGTGCTTCGGGAGGTCTAAATATAAGGGCAAGGTCGCTTAAAACCTGACTCAGTATTGCTTTCTATTAAAAGACTCCGCATGAAATGAGCATTCGCGTTTGATTCTACTCGAGCTCCCATTTCCCACACTACTATGAAGATTTTGAGCTGAAAATCCACTCAAGGCCTCTTTACACGGCAAATTTTTGAAACGAAGTAGTGATTCAAATTTAGAAAGGTTTGATACGCAATCGTAGAGAAAGGAATCTCATTGATACAAAATTATGTAACATGGGGCTACAAAGTGAAGCTAGCACATTTGAAAACTACTATTGGCTCTCTGAAACTTAGTATCTTATCATCAAAATTATTTTTTTACTTATTCCACTTGGAAGTAGCAAAAGTAAGTTAAAATGCTTTCAAAATTCACAATAATTGAAGAATAGAATCAGTTTATTTTCAATATGGTGGCGATCCATGAGCATTGCCAATGTCATCAACGAGCTTTCTTCCTGTATCAATTTTAAACTCTATTCCACTACTGTGTATCATAAATCGCCGTGTGAAGAGGGATACTGTATTCTTTTTTCTCTCATAGAACTTTGATTATTATCAGAATATATTCTCACAAAATTTTCATTCTATTAGAATGCTGTCTGAGACGGAATGAACTGTGCTGAGAAGTGGAAGTATGTGAACGTGATTCTTCTCTATAATATTAATTTAGGTTTTTTAGCACTAATATAATACATGGAATGCATTGATTTCAGTTGGAATTGAGAGCTTCTGTGCTAATTTGCTTAGATTACAGGTGCTTCAGAGTAAAATCTTCTGCATAAACTTTCACGAGTAGTCTTTCTATGGCTTCCTATGGAAAACACACAGTTCACAACGTTTATTAAGTCAACAAATTTATGGCTACTTCCAACTTTTATGTTTGAGATAAATGCTATCAAAAATAGACTCTCCACATTCCAAGGATTGCCGTGTTCATGAGTAGCCTAATGAATATGAACTGTTATGATCTATTCTGACTCATTATGAAGCAATTTTTTTGTCGAAAATTGAGGCGGTTCAAGTTAAAGTCTCTATGGATAGTCTGCAAATAATCTTAGAAACTGTACTGGACCAGCCGACTGGAATATTTACATTGAAAAATTTTTTTTTTTTGACTAGTGGAATCATATGGAAGTGAGAGAAAATAAAGCAGCATATTAGGCTATATAGACCATCATTTATGATTAATAAACTAAGTCACCAGAAATACAGAACAATATAATGTAGACAATGCAACTGCCTCCGACAAATTTGTTTCTACTAACCTAGCCGATGTTCTTGGAATCAAAAGAGATAATAGACGCGATTGCACGCGTTCTCATTCTGAACATAATGACAAAAATCTTTTGAAAGAGAAGAAACCGAAAAAAATAATGAAGTACAGAGGTGCAAGAGTTTTGCAGTCACTTTGAACCAGAGATTCGTGCTTCATTTTAGGATTAAAGATTTTGATTTTGCTGAGTTGGAGTTACGTTCTCCAATACAATAGCATCAAGGACGAACTCATAGAGAAATGATGAGAATATGTATCCCCAACATGTTTTCAAGAGTATGGGATTGTACATGCATGAATATGGTGTATAATTATTATTCATGATGGTATATACCAAAATTCTTTACTCGTATTCCCAGAAAACTATACAAGCCTTCCCCGTACACCTGAAAGAAATAATTGTTTCGCCCCTGAACTATTGCATTCAAGATTTCCACTCTGGTATAGTGTCTGAATATCAGCTTCGAAAATAATCTATGTTGTCAAGATGAGATGGTGTTTTCCGATGACAGTTGGCAATACTGGAAGATATCGTGACGCTCCGGTTGGCGTCGGAAAATTTCGTGTTTCGGTATTGAGCGATTCGCACACAATCGATAGTGCGCGCGCGCGAGTCACCCCTACACACACAGTGGCATTCAGAAAGCGCCCTTACAGGTGGATGGGATGGCGAAACATACATAGCATGCAGTATCATGCTGCTGAGTCTCTCGGCGCCCCATAATTGTCATTATATTTATATAGTCGCATGCCATTCAACCCAGCATTCGCGATTATTGTTCATTAGCAGTCAGAAGCCACCACCAAGCTTGCCAACCTTCTCTCACGAATATTCATGACTCCAAGCAAAACAACCCTTGTGTTTTTAGAGATGACAGATTAATTGGAGTTTGTTCCAAACTTTATGATTAGTCTCATCCATTTAATGGCAGATTTTTTATCAAACTATGATAAAAGTAGGAATTAAGTATGATGGTAGAAATTTTTGGAATATCAATTTGGAATATCCCGATGACGGGAGAGAAATATTCGAATTGTATGCTATCCTTTCAAGGCCTATGAAATTATTACACTGAAGATGAATGTTCAATAATTATGATGACATTACAGTACTGTACCCACATGATCTCTCTCTGTTGTTATTGGCTTTTTGAAGAAAATTCGATTGTTTATGAGCTCACTAATTGAAAGGAAATGATCGAATTGAACTTTATAGATGAATAAAATACATCGTACTCTTTGTTGGTATTGATAGAGTTATAGAATTATTATAACGTTTTTGTGCAGAACTATTAGCCTATTGGAGTACGGAAGAAAAAAATTCAGGAAAAGTTGAAGATGAAGCAGAAAAAACATCAATTTCAGATCATTATCATATTGGTATTATTACTAGTAATAAGAATTATCAAATTCAACCTCCACATGGAGAACATCATCTGAATATTATAACATTTTATGGAAATATGATTGAATGTCACTATGTGGATATAGGTTTGATTACAACCAATTAAAGGTCGTTTTTGTATCACGTTACAATATTATAACAATATTGTATTACTATGAACTAATTTACTATTAGTTTTTCATTGGAACTATATCAGTTTCTCATATCTCAAAGAGAAATTGATTATAAAAAATTAGACATTTCAAAAACCATAATAGTGGAAGGTTGTGTTGGTCCTACTACAAATTATAGTTTCATCCTAATTTGAAAAAAAACAAGTGATGAGAGGTGAAGAGATTCAAAAGAGTAATCTATTTTATTCCATTTATAAAATGTCTTTTACCCTTGTCACTTGATATTCTATTTTTTTTATCTTCAAAAAAGCACCAAGCATATCCTTTTTTAGCACTTCCAAACCGTATGTGACCCAATTGTCTATTCTGAGCACGTTTACAACTACTTTTTCACGCACTGACAGCTGGAGAGTCAAAGCACCCAGCTCTAGAAGTACTTTTTTCAGAAAAAATGGTATTTTCCTTCAATTTTGTGTTTCTTTAATTGAGAATGTTTGAACTAAATATTGAATGATTATCTTTTCGAGAAGTGAGACTTGTCCTTTCTAAGAAATATACCCTGTAATCAAATTCATAATATTATTTCAAAGACACTCATGGTCATGGTCGTCGTAAGGCAATACTGTATTCATATAAGAAAAGTATTCATATACTGTATTCATATGTGAACCAATATAAGTGTGTAAATAATTTGCCTCATTATTCAAGTTTGAGCATATAGAAATTCTAAAACCTTTTCACCATACAAAAGCGCTTAAGAATAAGACAATTAAATGGAAACAACCGTATATATAGTATGGTATTAGGCTTTAATAGTTCTATGTCATATCATAGATCAGTCTCATTGGTTTTCGACGATTCTCGAGTTTTTATAATCATTTATTTATTTATTCACTCCACAAATCACAATAAAGGGTTAAAACACAGACAGAATCCAAATCGTCTTTTTCCCAAATTTTTATTAAAATATTTAAAATAGTAGAGGCTATGTTCAAAAGATTTCTAAACACTTATCACAATTCACAAATTTTCACAATTTAATATTGAAAACTATAATTTAGAATTTCAAAAGGCAACTTGATGCACTATCAACTCAACCTGTGTATGAAATAATGCATTTTTGCAAAAACAGAATAGAAATTTAAATCTGATTTGATAAACTCTCACTCATTACAAATTAAATGCATGAATTATGATATTAATTCTAATGTAATAGAGCTACTTTGATCAGTTATAGGCTAAAAACCTAATGTATTTTCATGTTGGAACATTATTAGCGTTGTATTATAGGAATTCTATTGCGTCATAGTGCGGGACAAATGAATTAATCAGGTTTTACATTATCTCCAAGAATAGTTGATCAGTTAAATAGGTCATGCCTATGGCATCTAATCGATAATGCCATTTATGCATGGGGCTTTGACGCGATTGTCATTGGAGATTACATCCACACGAGTACATCCTTCATCGATGTCATCCTTCATTGATGATATATTCCAGAGCCACGTTTCCAATATCCATTGAGGTTGATAAATGGTCTTCCACTTTTTCATGCTTATTAATTAGCACTGATGAGCATTAATTGAACACGAATATGTTCACGTACAGTCACTATTTTATTTGGCATGAAGTTATACTTTTGAATTGAATTTTATTTTAACCTGGAAGGGCGAAGTCTCTCTCACACTTTTTTCGCACAGCACCAAAGTAAAGAACTCGAATGTCAATTGTTAGAGAACTCGTAAAAAATTTAATTATTCTAGTTTAGAATGAGGTGATTAAGTGGAACATAAAAATTTGGCATAATTGACAACATTTTATCAATGTTTTCACTTACTTCATTTCACATATTAACTATAATTTACTTTCACTCATTCATCATGGAAACGTTCCACAACATATATGAAGAAAGTGTATGCTATTTTTTATAGATTGAACTGATAACTCAATAGATTTTGAAGTAAAATATCCATAGTAATCTGCTTGATAATTCATGCTGATCTCTGCAGGATGAAAAGAGGAAGAGAAACGAGAAATAAGAAGATAAAAGTTTCTTTAGGTATCGGTAACTGATTTCATGTTAGCCTAGGGTGAGCAAAAGTTCCCATTTGATCTGTTAAAACAGAGAAAATAGTTATTCAGAGTTAAAACAAAAACCTCTGTTGAATCCTTACAAATCTGAAGCTTTGATATTTGCATTCAAATTCAAGCTTCACAAATTTCAAGCTCTCTACCACAGTTTATTGAGGTTTAGTTACCAGTGTGCCTGGTTGATCGCGTCATCAGTCTTATAAATGTGAGGCGAGCAGAAATCGCAATCCAGTAAGAGAAATTCATCAATCTTGCCAACGAAGACAATTCATTACAAGGGTAGTGGAAGGGGGAGAAATCCAAGGCTGATCGATCGATCCGTCATAGGCACCACACTTCAGTCTAGTCGGACAAAGAAGACATTCTGGCAAGATGAGAAAATGACTAGCTCGATTGATACTGATTCAAAAAGCATTAACTTTGTCTTAAATTGAAGAAAATATTCAGCTCTACAATTCTAATGCGAATTTATTATTTTCAAATGAATATTAACCAATCTGGAGCCATTTTCTCCATCTTGCCAGAATGCCTTCTACGGTCAACCAGGCTATACACAGCCACCAGCCACACCACACAGCATGCGGCTTTAATCCACGAGTGCTGGCTGATCAGTTTATGGAGCTTGATGGCCCGATTCGTTGAAGAAGAAGAAGAAGAAGAAGAAGAAGAAAATAATTACGAAGCTTCTTTATTCCTCGTCTTTATAACTTTTAAAAGAAGCTAAAGCCTATTATAATTCTTGTTCATAATTTTAATAAGCTTATTCAATTCACTCCCTTTTTATTCCACTTCCTTTCTTTCTCTTCTTTCTTTATTCAACATCTTCTCCACATGCCTCTCCTTGTTTTTCTCACAATGCTCCATCAACTTATTTTTCTTTTTTATGTTTCTTCTTATTCTATTCCTTCCAATTTCTTCTTCAGCTCCATCTATTATTCTTCTTTACTTTTTTTCTACTTTATGATACTCCTTCTGATGCTTCCTTTTTATTAATTATTTTTCTTCATCCTTCTTATTTCTAGTATGTTTCTCCCAACGTTATAATGTGTTCTTTATTCCAACTGGAACAGTATCTGAATGTATTCATATTCCAACTGCAAGCATTTGTTATTACATGCTGCTTACAGTATACCTTATTCCAACTGGAAACGTATCAGAGTTTAATCTCCTTAGACTATGTATACTGGTTCAAGTATTTATGGTCAAAGGTATTCCCTATAGGAAATCTATTCCAAATAAAATATATTTCAGTTGAAATATATTCCAACTGTAAGAGGTTTCATTAGACGCTGCTTACAGTATTCCTTATTCCAACTGTAAACGTATCAGAGATATGAGTGTACTCCCCTCAGACTATATAATATATACTGGTTCAAGTATATAGTATGATCAAAGGTATTCCTTATTTCAATATTCCAACTGTAAGCGTTCGCCATTAGATGCTGCATCAGTGTTCCCTATTCAGAGTTAAATCAGTGTTTATGATGCTGCCATCAGTGTTCCCTATTCCAAGTTAAAGCATTCACCATTAGATGGTGTGGTTTCTGACAAGCAAACATATCCTAGCTGCGCCTGGCGTCGGCAGATTGCCTCCACAGATGGAATAGACGTCGAATCAAGCCATTTGTTGATAGATTCACTGACGGCGTTGGCCCAGATTTCCAAAATAGATGCCAGCCGCTCAGACGCCTCTCTGATGTCACCCTGCTACCCCACTTCCCCCCAAACCGCGTTTGATACCCCCACCCCCAATTCCATCCCCCACATGTCTTGAAATTTACTGGTTGGTTCCAGGCGCCGAGCCGAACTCGCTCATCCTGACCTTGCTGAAGTTCGCGTAAGCTGAAAAGACACGCCAATAAAATACACTTGCATTGTAACAGCGTTTCTTCTCAGTTTTCACAAGTACGCGCTAGCTGGGAAGACACATCATTACAATACACTTAACATTGACTTCAACGAAATATTTGCTGTATAACTGCTGTCACGAATGTTCGTTTGTATGACTTCTTTCAACTTTCTATTCTCAACATGGTATCCTCTGACTTTTTTGTTCTTCATAAGAGAAACATCTTTGAATTCAACTTTCAATACTCTTTCAATGATTAGATACTTTAGAAATGTGCTCGAAAATACAAACGTTAATCGCACGTCTCATTTCGAAAATTAATTATTATCTATTGATCTAACGAATGTGTACAATTTTCAAGTGGGTTTCCCTCGAATTCAGAATTGAAAGAAATTTCAGTTCAATTATAAACAAAATATTAATCGACAGGGCCCTCGCGTTGGGTGTGTGGAATGTGCGACCGCACTGGGTACCACGGCCAAGGGGCGCCTGATGCAAAACGGGAATTTTAAAAATTTCAATTGGGCTATTAGAGTAATTTTTCCACTATTTGATAAATAAACTCATTTTACCAACAACTTGAATCCACAAGAAATTATTTCCTCTGCATAAACTCATTCATCATGATGAATTGATCAATTGAAAAACCACGATATGAAGCAAGCCAAGAAACGCCCCTCTTAAATTTAATTGTTGACTGACAACCACCTCACACCTCACCAATCACAAGCCAGTTTCCGATAACACCTTGTCCCTAATGAATTCTAAGACTGGAGTACTGGAGAGTTACACAATAAAAGTAGAACTGAGTCTAAATTCTATAAA
The DNA here is from genome assembly GCA_017141385.1 of Sogatella furcifera. NCBI lineage: Eukaryota > Metazoa > Arthropoda > Insecta > Hemiptera > Delphacidae > Sogatella > Sogatella furcifera. The sequence goes on from CM029546.1 coordinate 49,236,774, forward strand.
TAAGTTCTTCGAATACTAACTTGATAGAATCTTACCAGCCTGAATAGTGAATACATTAATAAATATTATATAAGCACAAGATCGTCAATAGCAAATCAGCGTAATTTACTGTGAATGATACACCATCCATCATTTTCTTGCAAGCAGCCATTTTCTAAGACAGAACTCACGAAACACTATCAACCAATAAGAAAAGAGCAGGCGAGACATGCAGGCGTGTCCAAGTCAAATCTGAAACATCACCCGTCAACTGCTGCCATCTACTGGTTAAATTTGGAAACTTTTCTAACCGATGTTTTCGGCCATTTTGATCGCAGGTGGAGCTTGAAGGCGTGTCCAATGGAAGTCGAAGCAAGTTACCCTATTGATACTGCCATCTACTGGCTGAATTTGGAGCTATTTCGAATGTTACGCAAGAAAGTTGCGTAGAGCAGTGAAAACGGCTGAAATCTTCAATTTGCTTGTTATTGAGTTTCAGATTTTTTGTTAAAACATCTTTATTTCCAGTGAAATGAAATATTTATGATGATTCCCGATATTTTTCTGTGAAAAATTTATTATTCCTTTCCTTATGTGCTTTCAAGCAAACTAATAAAAATAATTAATCAATGATTACAACTTTAATATCTCAATGATAAGGTACGGTCATTGCGACAGTTTTGCTCAATGTAGATGACCTTTAATTATTTTTCATTAATTCCTGTAGACTTTTGCTTATCACGTATCCAATACATAAATACGAAACATTAAAATAAGCAAGTGCCTATAATTCTTTTTCCCACACATACAACATTGGGATTGCTTATGAGGAGAGAAATATGTGAGCATGCAAAGCATCTAGAATCATGTTTTGCTTTGAATACTGGTATATTATAATATGTTGGATTGCATTCGTCTGGTAAGGGAGGGGGCGCCTGCCAAAATCTTGCATAGGGCGCCAAAAAAGACGCGAGGGCCCTGTAATAATCGATAGAACCGCTTCAAATAACCGCAAATAACAATACTGTACCAGTCTTATGTCGCATCTATGAAAATGTTTTTCATCCCAAATACCCCAGCTTCGTCCCTAAAATCCCAACTTCCCAAATTTGCTTTGCATAGCTGTTATCATACCTATAAGTTTTGAATTCTAATATTTTCCAATGTACCATTATTGAAAGTCGAAATGTCATCTATGTCCATTGTTCCTACAAAACTATATCGGGAAAATCGTGTAGAAGCGTCGTTGAACACTGAGTCACTTTATGTCGACGAGGACCTTTTGTCGTAAAATTTTTATTGCAAGGATCGTTGGCCTTTCTCGCCCTATTGCACCGAATAACGAGTCCGAGTCGCTTCCTTTCATTTTTCTCCTTCTATTGCGACTCGGCTCCCTCCAACTAGAAATGCCAATTTTGGGATTTTCTGTCTCATTCTGCACCCTTCTTTCATGGTCCCACAAATAACATTTCACTGCCAGCGACTGGAGACCGAGTCTGATGACTATTGCGTCAATACTTGTCATAGCTTGCTTGCTACGAGACTATCTGAGATGAGTAAGAAAGTTCTGATCTGACGAATCACAATGAAAAAGTGAAGCGCTTCTTTACTTTGATCGAGGATTAAGCTGAACTGAATATGTGAATAATGAAATTCAAACAATAAAAAGTCAATCTTGATTATCATAAAATTTATAACTATACACCTATGTATATTGAGTCCATTCTTCCATGTATTTGTATTTTTCAAAATACAAAGTTTTCATACAACGCTAAAAACTCATTTGAAATTTATCTCACTCGATTTCGTAGAGTGTTAATTCTTTTCTTTGATTAAATCTAGTTATATCCGTTTCAGAAACACGTTAAATCACCCCATTTTATAAATAATTGAATTCATTTCCATTATTGAAACTTCTGGATTTGGTTTTAGACTAATAAATTTATGTTCACATTCTTTCTACTTATAAGAAACTCCTTCTGCACAAATCTGCTTTTATACTTTTGAACAAAATTTTATGTTGTTTGCTTTTACATCATACTGTTTTTCCAATCATAATAAATCTCTTAATATAAATAGCTACATAGAGGAGCCAAATTGATAGACAATCATGTTTCAAATTATAAAAATATAAAATGCTTGGAAGAATTGAGGCGAATGTCTCTTTTCAGCATTGCCATATTGTAATTCAGTAAAGAAATGTTCAGTATTGTTCAGTACAATATTGTTTGTAAATTCATGTCTCTTGTACACAGTAACTGAATAAAACATGAATTATTCAAATACACTTCGGTTGCAGTGGTTGGAAAATGAATAAATACGGGTTTTGAATTCCTACTAGTGATACATTCAACTCTTTCCGCAGCACGTTCTCGCAGTAGGAACTATTCGAGTTTTCATCGTCCCCTTTCTCCAGAGATTTTCACAATCCCGCATCAATAGTAGGGCATTGCTCCCTCATAATTCCCTGTTCTACTCTACACATAGTCTTCTCTCTATCATTCTGTCTCTATCCTCCGCTCTCTATTCTTATTTTCCAGCCTCCTCTCCCATTCCCCTTTCTCCATCCTTCAATTTATTCTCTCCTCTCATCCTCTTTCACTTTCCTATACCATGTTCCCCACTCGCTCTCATCCATCTTCTTCTTTCCAACCAATCTCTCTCTCTCACTCACTCATAATCCCTCACTACTTTACACTCTGTCACTCTTTCTAAGGCTCCAGTAGGGCGCTGAGTTGATCCACTTTGCAGCAGGGACGTAACAGAGATACTTCGAGTGGGACCTATAACACATATAGTCTGTCGAAGCGAAGAAGGCATTCTGACAAGATTGGGAAATGACTTCAGCTCAGTCATTATTGGCTAAAAAATTATAAATTTGATATCAGATTGTGGAAAACATTATGATCTACAATTTTAGACCAAATTTATAATTTTTTAACCAATATAACCGGAGCTGGAGTATTCTTCCCATCTTGTCAGAATGTCTTATTTGCTTGGACAGACTACACATAATGCTAACAACACATCTACTCGTGCAGACTCTCTCAAAAACAGTGTCACTTTCATAATATTGTAGTGCAATACACGTTTCCCCCCATCCTTGCTCCAACTCATTTCAAACACTCTTCTCTCCACAGAATGTTGCTGAACAGACTTTCGAAATACTAATTATTATTCATCCCCCAAACAACAACATACTCTACATCAAAATACACTCCAATATTCTCTATGTTTGTTTTTGAAAGTGGTTTCAAACAGGAGGAAGGGTGAACAGTAGAGAATATGAAGCTTCCGGGGATTATAATTGTTACGAGCGAAATAAGCTTATTACTGATGTCTACATTGAGATATTCAGAGATTGAGCTTGAATATTACAGAGCTTTGATATTCTCTATTTATTCAAATATCAGTGACAGTGATAATGATCCGGTATGAGTTCTCGTTCCAACTCATTGATCTCATCATTCCCATGACGATCGACTGTAATTTTGGGACTCGACTTTTATTGAGTACTCGAAATATTACGATCCTCCATTCTGTATGCAACATATATAATAGACGGTAAACATCATTTTGAAATTGACATTTGAAATTCAATTCTATCGACTTCATAGATCAATTGGGAAGCCAATTACGTACATCAAAATCTTGAAAACTTGGGAAGTTGGGATTGATTTCGAAAAAGGTCAAAGCGAAAAATAGGGATTGAAAATTCGAAATGTGTACACGACAATACCACAAATGTGTGTACTACTTGGATACTTCCTTGATGCGCTTTATCACATGCATATATTTTGTTGTGATGATAAATTGAATGAAAAATCAAATACCCTCTTTAAAAAACTTTAGAATTATTATTCTACTGACATGTTTCGATATTCAGCCCATTATCAATTTTATTCACATTCATGATGGGCTGAGTCCCTAAAAATGTCTGTAGGATAATAATTCTAAAGTTTTTTCAAAATGGTATTTGATTTTTCATTCAATTTATCAATTATTTTAAATAGCCCTAAGTTTAAAGCTTAATTTTTTGTGTTCTATGTTTGTCAAGTTACATAGGATACCATGTTCAAGCAATTTTTAATGAATATCGTTGACCTAAACCCAAAAAACATACTTTTACTCTCCATAGTTACCGTACTTGACAGTAAAATTGTAGTGTTTTTTTCCATAAACCTTCGGAGATCTGGAATTCCTCGTGAATAATACATTTTTTAACAACTTATTAAAATTTTCTTATAAATCTTTTAAAGGATTTGAATATATTATCAGGTGCGAGAGAAGATTCTTTTAAAGAATTCTAATTAGCAAAATAATTGTTATTTTGTCACCGAAGATATTTATGGTTTGTTGGTTGTAGCACTCTGGCTGTTTGAAATTGAACCGACATTTTGCACGGCTGAATACAACTAGTTCACTTGTTTTATTTTTACATGATGGATTTCGTGTCTCATGCAATAATGCAGAGGACTTGTCCGCAGTTATTTAGTTGGTCTAGTGGAGCATTACACGCGAGCGGTAGCTTATGAACGTTGGTTATGGCATTGAACCGCTGGAACAAGCAGCCACGGTATAATTCTCATCAACAGTAGCAGAAATTCATTCTCAAGCCATAGATTTCAGACTCTGTAGCGTACAGAAACATATCAGAATATTAAAGTTACTATTGATTCCTGAAGTTTTGAAAGTAGTTCAAAGTAATTAAAATTGGAGTTTTATTTATGAAATAAATACACAGTTGATCCTAATAATAACTCTGTTCATAGATAACATCGATATAATGAAAATAATGGAATAATTTATCACCTAAATTTCTGAAAAGAAAATGAGATTGATAGTTATTATTTTTGTGAATTTGTAAGAAGTGGAATAAACTTTATTATAAAAGTAAAGAAACAATTCTCTCACCCAATTAAATATGTAAAGTGTAAAGCCAAAAGAAAATGAGATTGATAGTTATTATTTTTGTGAATTTGTAAGCAGCGAAATAAACTTTATTATGAAAGTAAAGAAACAAATTCTCTCACCGAATTAAATATGTAAAGCGTAAAGCCAAGAAGAAATTTCTTTCTCATCCTTTTTCTCAATATAATTGTCACTCTACTAGTAACGTTACTCTTGTTCTTGTTTTATTTCATATTCATTGGAGAGCAGGCTGTCTTTGAGATGGTTTTTCAAGAGAATATTCATAGATGAAGAAAACACTCCTTACGGGTAAAAACTTCAAGGGAGAGAAATACTATTCAAAACTGTAGTATAACTAAACCTGTTATATCAATTCACAACACAATTACAAGCAATATCGATCACTTTCGACTAATATTCGCGATTGTGGAAAGAGATCACCTAGTACAAAAAGTAAGTAGTTCTAGACTGGAGAGATTTATTACCCCATATTGTAACGTTGCAGCTGGAAGACGCTTCCCAGAATATTTTTATGCCTTTCAGAAGGGATTCTCTTTTCCTACCGTTTAATCATGCTATACTCAGTGAAAAGTATTACGTTATTCAACTAGGGGTTTTCTCAAACCTCTTTAATTTAAATACAGTAAATGTTTGGAAAATAGCGTCATTCTAACCCTACTGTTCTGATAAACTTAAAATAATATTTTGCAAATAAATCATTAAATAATTCCCTGACTATATCCAATCGCTTCCATGTTGAACTAGGAAAAATAGAAGGCCTAAACTGATAGTAAAACCATTCAAATTCATGAGAATCATACAATATTGTAAGAATTCGCCAACGAGGCTGACCGTCTGTCCAAGCGAAGAGGACATTCTGGCAAGATAGAAAAAGTACTTCAATATTGGTTCAAAAATTATAAATTTGATCTCGAATAGTAGGGAAGAAGTTTTTATAGAATTTGAGATATAATTTTCAAGTTTTGAACCAATATTGACCGAGTTGGAGTCATTTTCTCATCTTGCCAGAATCTCTTCTCTGCCTGGACAGAGAATTGTCTGCTAGACAATCACCATGATGATCATTTCATCAATAATTAGGTACCGTACCCTCACACTTTCCATAACTCACGAACAATATTGTATGTATGCTTCATCCACAATAACAAAAAACTCAACAATAATTTTTTCTCTAGAGTAATCCTTTAAACAAATACAGTTTCAATAAATATTATTAAAGTACAAGAATAATTATTGATCTCAGATGATAATCATCAATATTATCAAACATTCACCACCAAAATATCAAATAGAAATGAAAGATGTGAGAATCCGGAGATGTAATCAATTTATTATTTGATTTGATTTCTTCTCCCACGACTCTCGCTCAGTAGATTCTATATCATAGAGTTGAAAAATATTATTCTCATAATATTTTCCCTTATTGTATCTTTATTCGATCATATTTTTAAAAGTAATCCTAGATGTGATTGAGAAAACGTGTTCAAGCTGAATCTTCTTTGAAGCCTTGCCCGAAAAGAAGTTCATTAGGGATTGAAATCTAGAGAGGGCTGATTGCATCCGACATAAAGATATACTGTATATTGAGGGTGATCTTATATTGAATTGTTACCCTGGGGACCCTCTTAGTCAGTTCTTGTGCCAATTACCTCCTAGCACCCTCTTAGAACTGATTGGATCCTATTTGGTGACCTTCATACTGGGTAATCAAATTTCACCAGGGAAATCAAATTTTTTCTGGCATAGTTTGCGAGTGGGCTTGTCCCGAATAAGCTAATGGTAACCATATTTCATTTTTGCCACAAAAACCTATTTTGAAAACATTGGAGTTCCAAAGCATGACCTCCCTCAAGAATTTGACCTGTGGAATGTTCGCAAAATTATGGGTAATAAAATCCAAAATCTTCGATTTCAAAATATTTTTTTTCAAGAGAAACTAAAACCTAGATAATCTAACTGTTCCTAAAGAATAATGGTGAGTGAACCTCAACCTCATGAAGAAATTGAGAGTATATTTCACAAAATATTTCCTGACATCAGACTAATTGAATATAACTACTTCAAGTAATAAAATATTACTACTTGTATAGACTATACATTGTGATGAAAATTTCAATTAATTTTTTAATTCATTTATAATAAGAATATTTTGAATTCTCTTCCAACCAGATAATCTCTAACAAGCTGGAATGCTATCTATGACTATGTACCATTGAATACACTTGTGAATATAAAACCTTTCTTTTGACACTGATAACCCATCCAATGAACTATGAAAATGGTGTACAAATAATAATGTGCAAACACAATTTAATATTAGATCTTTCAAGTCATCAGTTTATTTAACTTCTTAACATAATTTTCATTTTCTACTAGAACATTCTATCCACAAAACAAATATAATGATACTGCTGTAAACGTAAGGTGGAAAGCACAATTATTAGCTCCACAGCTTAATTCCGTCAAGGCACTCTGAAACTAGAACACAATCCTTCCAAGTTTATGAGCAGACTAATCTCACAAACTTTAACTGAAGTTGGTTGCTCAGCACTTGCAGAAAAGTTTAAGGGTTTTACCAGAGAGGCGAGACTATCGTCAAATATTTGCACTGTATTAAGCAAGCCTTCTGTTTGCTTTGCTAGTGCATGGATTAGTTTGCACTTTACCGAGTCTGTGTGTCCAAACAAGACATCAAAGCGCTGGATTCGACACCTTACGCTCCGGTAGTTGTAGGGTTCCACCCTCAGGCATAGAATATATGTGTATACTAGAGTAATAATACTATGTTATATTCTATGCCCTCAGGCCCTTTACCCTAGTACCAGAAGGGCGCAGTTTAGTCGAGGGATCTCCCCCAAGACCTTCAAGGTCGCGTGCACGTTGCACAAAGCACTGTGCGTCATTGCTGTCAATTAATAACTGCACGCGGACCCATTCTATATCTTTCCCAAGAACTATATCTATTTATATCAGCAGTCGTCTCCTACAACTGCCCTTCTTCTATGTTGGGGCTTGCAATAGTGCAGATAAGAGACTATGTTGGGGTGCAGAAAAAGCAATCATTTGTCGAAATGCAGAAAGGGCACGTCGATATTTCAATCACAATGCCGACTGACGTTCGATCGCCGAGAAATATAATAATGTTATCGACGCGAGAGTTCCCTAGGGCTGTGATCCAGTGACCCCACTGTCGGATGTGGGTCGTGAACAGGATGACAGATGACAATAATTCCTATTTTGTGGAATGGAGAGTAGGATTCTGAGTTTAGTGCAACAAAGTTTACAGAAACATACATGTTACTAAAGAATTTTAGTGGTATTGTTAGAAAATCCAAGAAATTAATAAACTCTAAGATATATGAAGCCTTGATATTTCCATATTTAAACGATGAGTTCAATCAAATAGTACAGTAGTTTTAGTAGTTTAGTAGTTTATAGTAGCCTACTATTTCTCTGTGCGTTTGCTCTTGAAAGAAAAAACAATTCTTCCTAAAGACATACAATAATTTTTAGTGCCTGAATTTATTATCATTCCTGAATTTGAAAAGATTGAAATACAGTGGATTCTAAACTTGAACAAATATACTTAAACTCTTAATCACAGGATGATAGTAATATTCAAGAGTATTTACTACTTCTAGATACAAAGAAGGATATTCATTTGTTATAATAATTAATTCTAGTCTCTATTTATTGCTATATAAATAGATGAAGCACTTCTTCAACTGCAAATATCAACCAATATACTAAATATCAGGCGAGATCCATTGAATGAGACTGTTCAAATACTGTGCCCGGACCGGGATCGAACCCGGTACCTCTTGGTTGCCGGCAGAGCGACTCTATTAGCGGTCAATATTTGCAGTTGCAGAAGACCCTTGTCTATTTATAAAGCAATAAATGGAAATTCGAATTAATTATTATTATAATTATCCAGCAGTTGGTATACTACGATATCTAATAAGCTAATTCTTCCATTTTCATTTGTCTAGAAATCACATTAGAACTTGAATCATATTCACAGATATTTAAGAAATTAACAGTTTGGAGTGATCATCCACTACCATTCTTGTGGTTTGTGCGTCTGATAGTGAATGGAATCTTGAAATCAAACTTATTATTAGAGACTTAGAGAATGTGGTATCAGAGGAAGAACATTATCAGAAAAACAAAATAAGGAAAAGAGTGATCAATCTCCTATCACCATACCAAGTATAAAATAAAGATTTATGCAACATGAGTCAAAACGTTGGAATGATAGATTGGAATCGATCTTGGAAGAAGGATAGGCCTATAGGCCTACTTGAGAGGGATACAGAGTTGAAGAAGGCTGTCAAAAATAGAATATTTTCGTTGCAGCATTCTACATCAAACGGTTCTCGTGCGATTCTAGAGCCATATTTTAATTTTTGGCTAGGAATAAAAGAGTTATTTATGCTAATTTGCAGAATGAATGGGAAACCCATTTGGAAGCGATTCAAATTCACTAGTCTCATCGTAATCCAATTGATCTTTTTTCAGAAATTTTATCTACTTTTTTTTTGTTTCACGATTCTCAAAGAGGAGAGTGAGACAGACAGAGAGTAAACAGAGAGATTTTAGAGCTCATCGCTCTTACATCAGCATGAGAAATAGAATCAAGAGTCTGAAAGCTGCACAAGAGAAATATTTAAAAATAGGATTTGAGGCCTCAGTTCTTTCACACATGGGTATTTCATATCAATACAGTGATGCAATTAGGCTGAAGAAGATTCAAGAAGCCATAAGCAGTTATGTAATTTTTCAAATTCTTCAATTTCTGCCACCGAATTATAGTTGATTGCTTTTTTCAAAAATAAAAGTTCACTAATAAATTAAAAACGTGATGAATATTGACTGTAGAGAGCAAATAAATATCTCTCTAATCAACTTATAGGGAACGCTATGTGAAACCTACTAGATGAGCTTCATTTAATTGAAATGAAAATATTGTTCAATATGGTCAAAAGTTGACAAACATTGAAAAATGTCAACTAATTTCGACACTCACCCCCAAGCTGGACAATGAAGGAAATTTCTTCTTGAACATTTTGTATGATGAATTGAATTTCACCTCACTTCACTTCACACAAACATTTCACACTATTATCAGTATTTAAGACTGTTTCATTGGAGTACCATGGATAACAATTTTAGTACCAACAATAACAATTTTAGCAATCGTTATGAACCAATTTTTCTGTATTAGGTCTATACCTACTCTGAGCTCTGCACTATTTGAGAAGATGCATATTAATAAATATTATTTAATAATAAATATTAAAATACATATATCCACACCTGGGAGAATCTTGTTTACAACAGCAGAAGAGTTCAATTCATTGATGTCAATACTCTATAATTATAATGAATCTCGATTTCGTGATCATAATAAACTCAATATTGAAATAATTTCAACTAAATATTGATTTGTATTATTATTCCTGGACCATGAAAATCAATAAAATGAGTGACTGTATATATTTTATTTGGATGTAACCAGCATGATTATCATACCAGTATGAATGATAGGTTGCAAAATATTTAAAGTAAACGTGAAAGCGGTCACAAGTAGGATTTTATTATACAATAAATCTTCAAGTGTGGATTGGCTTTTAGGGTGTGCATTGTGCAAATACCAGTAAGGAAACTATCAATGACGCGTAAAAAATGTCATTTATTTCCATTTGAAATTAATATTCCAAACTTGAAAATTATAATCTTTTTGTTCGAGAAAGTAATGTGATTTTCCATATTATATCCATTCATTAGTAATAAAGATTATCCACAGTTCACTACAAATAAGCTAGAACTAGATATTTAAAACTTATATTTTAAGAATAATAAAACAAAAATTTATATCCACATATAATTCACAATAATGTAAAGTGATTAATAATATCAAGAAAAATTGGTTCAATCAAAAATTGATGAATTGAAAAACTGATCAATTAGAAAATTTGTCAACCACGCTTGTTTCTTCGATTGGAATGAGACGAGGTCGACGAGGTTTCGATTTCGTATAACTTTGTTGCCGTAACGCGAATTCGTAACTTCGAGCCAATTCAACCAGATTCCCGCGTAAACTATTCACCTGATAGGGGTGAACTTCACCATCCGAACTTTATCACGATTCACTGAGCAACGTTCGCGTCGAAAGAAGCAGAGAAGCCCAACTTACTGCTTAACGCTCTCAAGTCCACTGTATTGGACAGTAAAAATAGATGGCGTAACCACTAGAACTAAGTTTAGAACGGCGATCTTTTGCCGCTGCTCGATGCTAACTTCAGGCCATTTACACAAATCATTGGAGATGGGCGAAAAGTTGCCAGACTCAACTTTGACCATTTGCAGATCATCGACTGTCGAGATAGCGGCGACAAAGTAGCCGCAGATTGCAAAACATTATTCGAACATTTACTGTAGAACGCACAAACCGAGGAGACATGCGGTTAGAATGTAAAGCGTATTGTAACGGCGTGTCTTCTCAGCTTACGAAAGCTATAGTACATCTAGTACAAGTGTGTAAGTGTGTTGATAGGATCTATCAAACTATTGATTTTTATTATATTAATCCATTGATTTAAATTGATGAAAATATATTTTAATGAAGCCTAGTCTACGCTAATTTTGAAGTTTCATTCTGTAGTTATTCGCTTATCGATATAATAGTTGCATAATAAACTGCTATTCACTTGAACTCAGCGTACTTTACTGCTGATCAAGTAAAGAATATCCTAATGATTTGTCGGAAGCAGGAGAACCGAGGTGGAACTCAGTTCCTTGTAATGTACGTCGAAATTGAGTAAGTACCTAATCAATTAAACTGAGTAAACTAAGTAATCAATTTATGTCGAATCTTGTATGCGTCAGACAGACAATATTATTCTAATAATTTTCGGGGAAAGAAGATTCCGTGAGATTGATAGAGTCCATTTTCTATCTTTGATATGAAGTTAGTTATGGATTTTCAAACACTGGTCATTTTTTGAGAGGAACAAATCTTTGACCAATGTTACATCCTCATTGTCTTTATCTTCCGTTCGATGTAGGCCTACGTATTAGTAGGCTAATGTTATATCCAAATTCCTCTCATTTCGGAATAATTTTCTTTTCTACAATAGACCAAGTAGGCTTTCCTATGTTGTATAATTTGTGATCTGCACATTTCTAAAAATTTCAATGTACTTCAAAAAATAAAATACATAAATATAAAATACTTGTATTTTTTGATCATGGAGCCTTACATCTGGTTACATATTTTATGGTTATGATGGAATATAACCAGCATTCTACTATGAACAAATTGTAATATCTTCCAGCCTTCTTTTCACGGACTTGTCCAACGGGGGTGCAGGGGTGTTAACCCCCTGCCGAGGCGCGAAGCGCGAGTTTGGATATAATGCTGTATACAAACTGTATAATGTATAATCTATATACCGTATATAATTTACTTTACTATTTTTATTGAAAGTTTCCTGGTGGTGGAAATAGGTGCTGAAATACGCTTCATATCCGGATAGCCCCTCGGTTTGCTCCTGAAGCAAATAAAAATACAGCGCAAGAAAAGCAGAAAGCAGAAGTGACGGCACTCTCTGTTAGTTGAGTCACAGTGAACGCTATCTACCGACATGGGAAAGAACCATTCCCAGGCTTAGCGGTGGCGCTTACTTCAAACTCTCCCAAACACTCAAGCCAATTTGCTTTGAAAGATGAATAAGAAGCCATCTTTGGAAGAAATCTAATTGAATTTTGTATGTATAGATTGATAATACAATATTGGATAAAACAAATGATAACATTGCTTCTAGTTCCAGGATAAGTCAACATAACAACCTTCTTTGTAAAAATAGAAATACATGAACAATATTATTTTTTCTCCACTGTCTTTCTAAGGGCCCGTTTCGACAGTGCGAAGCTTGTTCCGCGAATGCCTCAAGGTATAGTCTGTTGAAGCAAAAAAGACCCTCTGGCGAGATGGAAAAATGACTCTAGCTCGATCAATATTTGTTAAAAAATCTAAACAATCTGTTCTACAATTTGAGACCACATTAATTTATAATTGAGGAGTGCAAATGGAAAACATTTCCCCATACATAGAGTCACTGTCGATACGGGCCTTAACGATTGTGTCTTTAAACAATAATTTGTCATATGGATAAAAATCAGAGTGCACTGTATGATCGATGGCTTATTGAAAACTGGAATAGCTTTATTATAAACTTTGAATAAATCAACAAAAAAATTTATAAGGTCCGATTTACAATTTAATTTATAATTATTCTTGTTTGAGAAAATACGCAGGCTATACTGTGTGAGAGATCAATAGTAGGTAGTTTAGGATTGAATTTCTGACACAGCTAAGTATATTGTTTGTACTAGTCTACTCCACAAAAAAACATTTAATCATTTCATTACTAGATTGTGTATTCTAATAATAATGCTTGAATTTAATGCTCTGAAAATGGATTATTTTTTGGGGCTTCTTTATCACATATCATTTCCCTTAATGAGAAATTCCGATACAGGCTTCAATACTTGGGAACTCACAAAATCTAAGAAATACCTCCATCATTAGTTTGCAATTAATTAAAACAAAAAGAAACATTAATTTAAAGAAGGTTTATAGTGAAAATTCACACTTTTCTTTCAGTGAAGATTATTATTTCCACTTTTAGCCAAACAATGCTTTATAATTAAGTAATATTGTAGAGATAATAATGATCATGTAAGATTAGATCTTAGATTATTTGAAGAATGGAGATAAAGGACGGTGGGAATAATAAGACAAATATTGGCTTCTTCGATTCTTCCCTCATTATAATCTCAAGACTAAGTTCGGGTATAGATTTTGTTGACCAAGATCTCAGTCTGTCAGCTCAAAAGATTTCCAGGGATAGATATAGGGCTCTTGTGCGTTGAAGTGGACTGAATAAAAGAGAAAACTCTTTTAGCCTACCCTGCTGCTTTACCGAACATCGTATCTTGAACCGAGCTACTTCTTTCGAAGACGATCTATCTTCTTCAACCTATACTCTAACCAAACCTCGACTTTTCACTCTCATGAACTATACATTTTGAAAGGAACTGAATACCGTACTCACAGAACACTCAAGAAAATGAGGAGAGACCTCAGTTTAGACCGACTAACATTTTTCTAGAATGAATTGTTCATATCTTTCTTGCCTGTTTACTTTAAAAGAATACAGACAAAGCGATTTTCTTCCATATTTCTTATCAATGTCCACTACAATTATAGTTGTGTTGTCAACACCTGTTTTCAACAGGTGTGTTGAAAAATAACGCAAATAAAACTATTAAAAATTAACAACAGAAACTAGAAGAAGAATGGAAGCTTTTCAATAGAATGATCATCTGTATGGTTTATAGCTTGTCTGTAATAATCAAACATCTCAAGTTAATCACACCAAGTTGCCTATTTTGCCCCTGCAACGAGTATTCACAGAAAATATAGATCCCTCTTCATAAATCATAAGAAAATAGCACTGAAACTCCTTGCTCAGTTAAAACTTATCTTGAGAACCTGATTTGCTCATGATTTTTAATTGAGAGAGCTATAATTATTCAATCTGATCCTTCTTGACAGCCTTAACATGTGAATATTAGTTCAAACAAGAGACAGATTTCGTTTATACGAATATACAAGTTACAATATATATGTAAGTTATCTTGTAACAAGACAAGAATTGGTCGAATGATGTTTTAAAACGTATGTGCTATATACTCAATGATAATGATTTCAAGGGTGTTGGTAAGGATGAAATGGATGAATTGATGAGGGGGGGGGGGAGAGGATTGGAAGAGAACTGAGGATCAATAGGATGCCATTTCAGTTTACCTATGACCTTTCGTCGCCAACCAGACAAGCTCGTAATCGTCACTTTACATGGGGTTAATAGCTCGAAACCAGCAACAGAATGCATTATCAGCATTATTAGCTTCATACAACCACCCCACAAGACAAGGCAAGCTCAATAACGCGGTAACTCATCCGTTTTCCCATTACATGATTGAAATTCCAATGCAATCAGGAATTATTGAACTACTGTTCTCAATTCTCATTACATTTCCTACTCTTACGCAGTGACAAGCTAATTCTTTGGAATGAATTTTCAAGTCACAGTTCATCCGATATAATATACGAGTATTACGTACTTACGCCAGTGGCGGCTCGTGCCCACGAAACAGGTGAAGTGCTGTCTAGAAAAAGATTTAGGCCTAATTCGATTGGACTATTAATCGTTATCAAAAGAAAATTTGTACAAAGTTGTAAAGATTTTATTTTGTGAGTTTCTAGGTAGAATTATTTATTGATGACGATGATAACAATTTATAAAGTTGGGAAGATAGCAGGTTAAAATTCGAGTTTCTATTTCCGCTACAATATTCACTGTCTCTCAAGTCTCCACATTCTGACTCAAGTCTCTCAAGTCTGACTTATGTGTAACATCCATCATGTTTTCGAAATTTCCATTCAGACAGAAGTATTTAATAATTTGATACATTCCGAGCGTTTCGTACAAGTGAAACGATGTTTTTATTTTAGCTGATTCACTGGTTTCAGATTGAACTTCGTTTTGAAGTCTGAAACAAAATTATCTTAGTAAGGAATGCTACATAGTCTCGAAGACTCAGTGAAATGTATGTCAATGTAACTCACTTCACATACTTACTTTGGGTAAGGCTAATATTTAAATATAATACTTAATGAAAGTTGATATTGTATTTGAGTTGAAGAGAGTCGAGTAAGTGATAATTGCTTACTGTAAATAAGTAATTACATTCATAGCTCATTTTCATCCATTCAAAATTCATTCCATATTTTTGATTCACTGACTTTTAATTGAGACTGTGATACAATATAGAGAACCACTGGGACCGAGCTCTTTTACTGATAGAGCTTTTTACTGCCCATTGAATAAACTACCAGTAAAATTAGTCTTGTTGAGCTCAGAACATACAGTCTTCATAATTTAATATAATAAGGGCGCTTGTAAAGGCTGAAGGAACTCTAAAATAATATCCTTGTATAATTCCAACTGGAAGAACAGTTAGCCACTCCTACTTTTATGTTTTTAAAGTTTATTCTTCTCTTAATTCAAGTTCATAACAGTCTTTGTACAGTCATTTGTAAATTTTTGTAGTTGAGTGTTCAGTAGACGGATACGGTGCGCTATTCTGTCCAAGTCATGAAGACTAGAGTTGTTCTATTGAGCATGATTTATATTCGTGCAAAGACGGTCGAAAGAAAAGTTTATGTGCAGAAAGCACGCAAATTGTATTCAAATCAGAGCAGCAAGTCATGAAGGCTGCATAACGCGAGGAGTTTCCTTTTTCTAAAGAATAAGTTTGTGCCTCAGACAGCAACCTCACAGAGTTTCTTGGCATTGGAGATTGAAGTATGAATAATCAACTAAATCTAGTAGACAATCAATGCAGAGAAATATGAGTATACAACTATTCCTCTGTAAAAGTCCAATGCAAGTGTGTCTAGGATATCATTCTGTAGAACACCTTCCAAGTTGATTACATTAAACTTATAGTAACACAGTCAAACGATATAATACAATACTTTCTCTAGATGAATCCTTTGTATAAATACATGAAAAATCGTACAAAATGGTTGATGAATGATACTAAAGTTGAAGCGTAGGAAGTTAAAAATAATATGAAGTTGTTATGAAAAGTTTAGCGGCTTAGACTGTAATTATCACAATTCCACTAATTATAAATTTTCAGGGATCATAAGAAAAATGTTTTCTGATATTTCTAGAATGAGCAATATGATCTATCTTGTACTTTATTAATTTAATCATGAAATGAAATAATAATATGTATGATAATTTGTTTGTCAATGGCGCAACAGCCCTATGAAGGGCCTAGGCCTACCAGCTGGTTGCCAGTTTCATATTCACTAAACTATACAGTTCATCCAAGCAAAAAAGGCACCTCGGCAAGACGGGAAAACGACTCCAAGACGGCCAATACCGGCCCAAAAGCCATAAATTCTTAAAAGAACCCACAGCCCCCGAACCAAAACCGACCAAGCCGAAGCCACCCCCCACCCCGCCAGAATGCCCTCCCAGCCCGGACAGAATGATAATAACTATTATAATATATAAGAGAAGAACTAGGCTCAGCTTGTACAACTACTCCTTTTTCAAATTTTATCAAGTAATGAGTAATTATTTTAATGACTTACCGGCGGTTTCGGGGTGGTCGTTTCAGCCTCCATTCTCACCCTTGAACTGGGTTCGAATCCATCCTATGAAGGAGATTTCACTAGAGTCTCAGTTTAATTGTCATTATTATTGTTCACTGGATAGAATAACTCACACACTTTTATTACATTTTGTGTCCTTTTTTTCACTTTAAGAGAGAAGCCAGCTGCCTATATCATCAGAAGTCTAAGAATTCATGATAAAGTGAAGAAAATAATATAATGAGTTTATTAATGTTAGAAATGATAATTGATGATGGAGATGAGATATGACGTGGAGATATATGTAAGGTACATAAAGGGTTGTTACTTAAGTTGAGTGTATTATTGAAACTATGGAAGTTAATGAATTACAGTTCATAAGATAGGATTATATTGAATTTTGAAGATACGTTGTAATTTCCCACATCGATTTAAATGAGCTAAGACTGAGTAAATAAATTTTCTAATGAATTATTTACTTGGATCATGTTCAATTACCTTAAACAAATGTATGTCATCATACGTAATTTAACTGACATTCATGCAACCATTACAGTTACAGTAATCAAATAATGTTCAAATTGAGGATAATTGAATTAGGTTTATTTCCTATTCATTATTCATAGCATCCCTATGTGAGTGAGTAGCTTCCATTACTTTATTAAATTGCAATGAAGGTTATACGGCTCTAGGGAGTGGTTATACAGGCCATCACATTATTTCTAGTCACTAAAAATTTTATATAATTTTCACGGCAATGAAGTATGTGTCTAATCTTGTCACCTACTAGAGTAATCTAGTAAGTAGTAATTTTATTACTTTCAGGCAATAGTTTCACGTTTATGTATTGAGTGATGGATTTAATAATTGGTAGAATAACTTACAAAATTCTTTTCAGGTGTTTTTCTTTTAATGAATAATAAGAGAGCAAAATCCTTGTAAACCAAAGGACACCGACATGTATCACTTAGACAGTTCGAACAGTTCAATGGAACTAGGCTTGCAAATATGTTAGAATAATTGAGAGTTTTTGGATTCAAACTACTCCCCCCTCGATAAATTTGAGAAAATCTGAACATTTGAATACCACAATAATGAGATTCTATTCAACATACTATGAGTCATTAGAAATTATAACGAGAAATCAGTATCTATGAGAGAACAGAGTTTCATTAGAGTTAATTCCAAACTACTATCCCCATGATGAATTATTCTTAATTTAGCTTATTTCGCAACACATTGAACGTAATAATGCATAAGCCTGCTGATGCAACATGAATAATTAGGCTATCTGACAATGTATTGACATTTCTCGAGAAAAACTATTGATTATGAATCAAACTATGATGAAACTATTTATAAATGAAACTATGCCTATGATATTGGGATATTTGATAATGTTCAAACAGGCCAAGTCTGAATTTGATTGAAAGAAAGTTGAATAAGAGACTATATTTCAATCATATATTATATACAATTCTTATTCCTTGACAGGGACTTTTCTATATTCAATCCTTATACAAATACAAATCGAAAACTGAACTTATTGATATCACCTCGCGACAGCCTAGAGTGTAGGCTACTTATCGACGCTCCATTTCCAGTAGCATTGCACTCTTATAACACATTTGAGAAACAAAATAACTAAATGATCATTAGCTGAAAAACTGAATACATGAACAAGCTCACAATCGATCACGAAATATCGAGTACGGCTCCGTAGTCACTCGTGAACGAGAGGATTGCAACTGACAGACCCCGATTGCAAAGTCGATAACTAAAATGGTTACCTAATCCGGGGCCCCGCCTTGACGGACAGGTGAGCATTTCGTGTGAATCCGTACCGAGTTTCAAACATAGAACTAAAGTTTTGACATTCGATACGGGAACAGATATTCCCATCGAGGAGCCATCCTTCTGAAGGTCCCGGGACTGGTTGAAATTAATGCTACCAATGAATTACGTAACGTCACATCTAGATTTGTAGTTCATTATGGTATGTGCTGATCGTACCGCAATTGTGCGAATATTTGAAATGAGAAACGCTTAAACTTTCTACGCAATGAGAAAGCTGATCAAACAGTATTAACTATTCGAATAATATAATATTGGCGGCTCATGCCCGCGAAACAGGTGAAGTGCTGTGCAGTGAAAGGTATGGGCACTTCACCTGTTTCTTGGATACGAGCAGCCTGTGCCGAATATACGATTGAAATAGATGTGATAATATAAAATAGGATTGAACTATTATTAAATTGTTCAATAATATAATTTCTAAAATTTCCCTAAAACGCGAACATTTTAATAATCGATAAACGGTTCAAAGATGCAAGTGGTGCATACATGGCTCGACAATTTTTCAAACACCACTCGTTTAACAGACGTCAGCCATTAACATAATCTGCGGTCTTGCTTGTTGTTAGAGAGTATACTGGCTGTATACCTTGAAATGCAAAGTTACATTGATATTTTTGCGGGATTATCTACTCAAGTGCATGAAGCTCTTATACATTTATAATAGAAAAATAAAATTATTGATAAAGCTAGTAACTTTCTGATTCAATTTCCATTTATGATATCAAGCTATTGATTTTCTCACCAACCATATAGTATTTTATATCCAATAATAATCCATTAGAAATGAAAAAAAGTTATGAATGGTATTGAAGATAAGATATAAGAAGACTGAAGATATTGAAGATGTCACCCCAAATAACGACAACATAGCTTAATTCCTCCTTTACTGAGTTCGATTGAACTCATTAAAAAAATCTCATGCTATTTATTGAGAAATCTCGTAGAAGAGAAACCACACATTCTTTTACCAAAAAACGAATAAAATTCAAGGAAACTGAATATAATGATTGGCTAGAAAAGCTTATCATCTTAGTCGTCTTAATTGGATATGAATGATCAATCTAGTTACCATCTCTATATATCCTAATTCGATAGACTTGAACGACCCAAAGAACGGGAAAAAATATCACAAAAATAAATCTTCACTAGTAAGACCTCGTGGGTTATATGGGATCTTGTGGGTTGAGTGAAACAAGGGGCTTGCATGCCTCAACTTCGCCCACAAACGGTTGTAAAATTTTTACAAAGTTTAAAATTAAGTCATTCTTTGAAAACTGAACTTTAAAACTTACGGTTATTCAAAATAATTGAAAAATGAATGAAAATCAAACACCCTTTTAAAAAACTTTAAAATTATTAAAACAGACATGTTTCGGCACATTAGGCCATTAACAATGTGGATAAAATAATAATGAAAAAATCCAAACTTTTTCATTATTATTTTATCCACATTGATAATGGCCTAATGTGCCAAAACATGTCTGTTTTAATAATTTTAAAGTTTTTTAAAAGGAAGTTTGATTTTCATTCATTTTTCAATTAAGTCATTCTATCAATCTATCTCGACCTTTGCAGCAGAATGGAGATTTTTTTCATTCATTTCATTCAACAGACATACATAGTGAAAGAAAAAAGAGACCCCACCCTTTCTTACTGTTATTAACATTTATGCTCAAATGAATTGGGAAATGACATTTGGATCAGTTATGGCAATTTTCAAGATCAAATAACAACTTTCTATCTCAGCATCAACGGATCTTTCATTTCAATATTTGAAACTCAATTACGCACAGGTAAAGAACAGACTATTAAACTTAAAATTTGTGTAAATGCTTCCAGGCTTCCTTTTAAACTCACAAGCAACTCTACTGTTAGAAAACGAAAAAGCGCTAATGAGTTGAATTTTCACACCTATTTAGTAAGTCAAAAATGTGTCAGTTGAAAATTTGTATCTATCAATATCTAGCTTCCTAAAACTAACTTCCATGGATGTTTCTTGGGAATTAGAGGCATAAAGTGCCTCTTTTTTAACTTCTCTCATAAACCCGGTTCGGGAGAGCATGTTCTCTTCACTTGCTTATTTGTGAAAAACTTAAATAAGATGCGAAGACAACAAAATAAGATTTATTAATAATTATTGATGATTTCTGAAATGGCAATTGCATGATCACTCTATCTGTTTTCTACTCTAAACACTTTTTTACAATATTTTGATATAATTTTTGACTTTGTAGAATATATTCAAACGATAAATGAATGAATATTGTATATATAATAGGGAATTCAACGTTCTTCAAGTCGGAAGCTACATAAAAATTAATGGAGTAGAGTATTTCTTCGAAACTAATTCCAAAATCCTAACCTAAGACAACACGTTTCCAAGTATCTCAAACAACGATATGAATTTGCTCAGCAAGTGTTTCTGACTGACTCAGATTCCTAAAATTTTTTTGGGTGATAGCTAGCTGACTTATTGCTAACCCGTGAGAGAAGACACTGAAGCCGGTTACCACGTGAAGTGAGAGAGAGGGATAGATACACCGCCAACTCAGCCTGAACTGCACTGGACCTGTGTAGGAATGACTATGAACAAGTCAAGCTGCAATGCAGGGTCTTATGGACAGGTCGGCGTCTGCGCGTGTGTAACTACCCTTAATAGGGTGGTAAGAGGTGATCGGTGGGGGGTGGGGTGATTTGTTGGTTGGGGGTACTGAGGAGGTGCAGCTCAACCCACTTTTCATACCCTTACTACCTACTGGCCTATTAGGTGGTTGGGTTGGATACAATCAACCACACTTTCAATTACAAACCGCTCTATATACCACCAATCGCTTGTCTATTCATGTCCCATACAGTTTTCCATCAATTTTGGAACCCCGGATTGATTGCAAGCGCAGTGTAATCTATCAGCTTGTTGAGCTAGTAATCCCTTACTGTCTGAATAGAATTTCTATCGAATTCATTCAAGCACATGGCATTCACATATTTGTGACGTGGCTTCCTCATCACTGCTCGTTTGTCAATCAAGAGACTTGCTGATATAAAATTCTTCAATGGGGAAAAATTCCGTACAATACACATTCTTCACCATGTCTTCATTTTTTATATTATTATTATATAGTGATTATTATTTTTTATATTAGAGGCTTTAAACTGAAAAAAATCACCGTGTGTTGAACTTCCTCCAGATAATCTTGAAGAACTATCCTATAATGGTCACGTCACAGCAGGGGAAAAAATGGAATCTTATCAAATATGACTTCTGATTCTATAGACAACGTTATTCTATTGCTTGTATGGGAACGAATCAAGTTTCCTTACCGAAGTTTCTGAATTGAACAGTATACAATATAAAGGGTATTCAATCTCTTTAGTCTTTCCAATTACTGGCATCTGTAAACAAATTTTGAAATTTGTTGGTATTTGATTATTGGGGGTGGAGATCCAAAAGGCAAAGTTACGGAAGATTCCAGAATCGTGTTTAGCGCCTCTTAGTGCATGAAAAACTGTTGTTATAGAACTATTTTCATCAAATAAATTCTTGCATCACTTCTATGAAATATCCGAGAATGGATACCATGTTACAAGACTCTCAGAAAACATCTTTCTTTATGATTATAGTTGTTCCATTATCACAGCTAGTCATTGCAGTTCGTTTAAAATTATCACCAGAGGAAAACAGCGCTCAATAGTCAGTTAAGTGAGATCGGAACATGCATGGGTACATTAAACATCAATTCAATTATACCGAGATCATGATTTCCTCAGTTTTCCCACTTTTAGTAATGTCTCTTTTGGAGGATTGTTTTATGGACTCTCGCAAATTGAATTTATTCTCAATGTTTGCTCGACTCATCTGATTCAATAATATTCCATGAAATACACTTTAACTACTTCCTCTTTGATTTTTCACATCAAATTCCAACCTTGAACCTTCTCAGATATCACATTCTATTCAGGCAGCTTGATTATTCTGTCATCTGATAATAAAAAACTTAGCCTCCAATGTATTAATTCAGATTGTTCAAAATTCATTGTCAAATTCCGTCTCATTTGTACATTTATACAGAGGTTTGTTTACTGATCATATTTTGTTCCACTATCATCCAGTTCTCAACGAGGTGAACCAGTTCCACATTGAACTAGTCCCGGGCTTTGTTTCTCTCAACTTTACTATTATACTCAGGTCTTGATCGCTTATTGTTTTTTTTCCTTTTACCTTTATTGTTATCACAAATCGGTCTTCAATATCAGACTACTTCATCACTTGTTTAAGAATCAATAATCTTGTTTATTAATATTTCCTTCATAAATTGTTCTAAAAATCAGTGTTTATGTATAACACATTCCAAATTTTGTGAGACATTCTCAAATGCCTTCCCAATTGTCTGGAGCATCACAGGTTCAGTCAGCTATAAATGCTTCTCTGGTAATGTGTTCTATTCCATCTCTGTGTGGCATCTTTCACCTATCATCATTAATAACTTTTACTCTCATCACTATAACCTTATAATTCGCTTAAAGTTCCATGTCAAATACTTATGTGAGCGTCATGAACACAATGATCAACTAAAGCTTCATAAGCAACTTCAACCAGAAAGCAGCTGAATATGAAAACTTGTTAAATATGCTTTTACTGCGTTTTCCCATTCCCACCAAGTTCTATCAGAGTTGGAAATTAAATAGAGACAATCTGGCCGACTCTCTCCTGTTCGAATTTATTATTACTTCTATTGAGAGGAACTCATTCGTAATTGAATTTCACGCTCATTATTCAATTATTTAGGGACGCTTGACTATAGTTCGACTACTCTGCAGCAAACTTTCGAAAGTTGGGCCGAAAGTTGAGAGCGAACAGGCATGATTGAGAAGCGTGCCGAGTTTCGTTGGGATGAGAATTGAAATGCTTTTACTTTAGGATGTTGGGCAAGCTTTTGCCTTGCCTTTTGATAGCAGCTAGAGTGGGAATCGATACGATTCGGGAATGCATTTAGAAGCGAACAGGAGAGCTTTAGTGCGAGCAGAAGAGAGATAGGGATGGTTTTATTGAGAAAGAGTTAGTACGAAGTGGTGGCTGGGGATGAGTGGAGGTGATGACATGCATAAGGTCAAAGTCCGGGTCACGGAATGCCTTCTGCTGCTTCGTGCAAGTTCGCAAAATAAATTTTCACTGATGGTAAAAGTTAGAAGAAAATTCGCCTCCAGTTGCCAAATTGAATTTCGCTTTGATCCTTATGCTCCTGCTCGCTTCGACTGCTGCAAATTTGGCACAAAATAAATTGCTTGAACAGATGCTGGAATGGTGTATCGGAATAAGTCGAAATTATAAGTTTACTGTATAGCAGTTTCAAAAAATAATGCTGTAATAGAAGGTTATAATACATGTACGTTTTACGACGTAGGTTTCTCAGGTCAAAACGTTATCTACAAAATAATAACAAGCAGTTACTTAGTGAATATTAACTCTTAATGGAAGTTGTTTGTCGTTATTCTATTAATCATTCTACCGAATCTTTTCACTTCTTGAATCCAAGTTATTTTCTCCCTCTTCAATCTTAGGTTCTCTGATAATTACTAAAACCTTGAAGAGATTTCATATTCGTTTTGGATGTGTATCAAATGAAGTATGGTGAAACTTAAGTTTAGTATTATTTTGTTACTTCTTACAATCAACTAAATTATTTATATTTTGTCATAAAGATTGCTCACCTTGAGTATCACTACAGTTTATTCCTGATTGTACTCGATTATTACCTGCAACCAAAGAAACGAGAGGAATATTAGCTTCAAGAAATTGATCTTGTCGTATTCACTAATAATATTGTAGAAATAATAGAAGATTTCATCTTCATGCATCTTGAGAATGAATAATTCTACTGTTGAATGGATAAGAAAAATGAATAATTAACTGTTGAAAATTTTCATATTATGTTGAAATAATATCGAGATATCGAGAATTCTATTGAAGAGAATGCACTCCAATACTCCGATTTTAATGAATGGGAATATTTTATTCCTCGTTCAAGCTGAATGTCATCAATTTTGCAAACAGTGAAAATGTTCAAACAACATCGTTGGATTGCAGAATTTCCAGTATTGCAGAATAATGCAGATCTGGAAAACGATCTGACATACGTTAAATAATTTATGTTTCCTTTCTATCCAGTTAAAAGATACTGAGGTATAAAACATCAATCACTATTTTCTAATGTAATTGAACAGGAGAGGAGATGACAACGCTCTAATTCAAACATAACTTAAGTCTTGATAGTAGAGCCAAAATCTGCGAGAGCGATTGGCACTTAAATGGTCGAAATGCACAATTAACAACTGGGCAGACAGTCTGACGACAGTCTCAATTTGGTGCGGCAGAGACCCAAATAGAAGGGAGATGCGGTGCCGATAATAGATCGTGTGCAATTTGGGGAATGAAGTGCCAAAAAGAGACACACTGTGGAATGAAGGGATGGACCTCCTCGGCTGTGAAGGGAAAGGATGGGAGAGAAGAAGAAGAAGAAGAAGAAGAAGAAGAAGAAGAAGAAGAAGAAGAAGAAGAAGAAGAAGAAGAAGAAGAAGAAGAAGAAGAAGAAGAAGAAGAAGAAGAAGAAGAAGAAGAAGAAGAAGAAGAAGAAGAAGAAGAAGAAGGAAGAAGAAGAAGAAGAAGAAGAAGAAGAAGAAGAAGAAGAAGAAGAAGAAGAAGAAGAAGAAGAAGAAGAAGAAGAAGAAGAAGAAGAAGAAGAAGAAGAAGAAGAATGAAAAGTGGCTGGTGGAGGTGCAGTGCAGGGGCCACATGGTGATCTGATTGTATGGCGGGCGCCGCTATATTGATTGTTTACTATACTACTGAGTGGTGGTATACTAGTATATACACTATACACATATACACATACTAAGCATCACCGAAGACAAAGTTGCATGGTCAGCACTGTCGCTGAAGCTTAACCTAATTACGGCTAAACTTCAGCACTGTTTTTCTACAAAGAGCTACAGTGCCGCTATCAGTTTTTACAATGAAAAAACACAGAAGCAGGCCCCTCGTGAGGGGTGTGCGGAGTGTGCAACCAAGGCGGCGCCGCGGCGACTGATCAAAACGGGAATATTCTAAAAATTTCAATTGGGCTATTAGAATAATTTTCTTACAATTTGAAAAAAAATTTACCAACAACTTGAATCCACAATAAATTATTTCCTTTGCATAAACTCATTCATAATAATGAATTGATCAATTGAAAAATCACAATCAATGTACGAGTATGAAGCAAGCCAAGAAACGCCTCTCTTGAATTCAATTCTATTGTTGGCTGACAACCACTGGCCTTACTCTCTGTCGACCAATCGCAAGCCAGTTTCCGATAAAAACTTCTCCCTAATATTTTTAAAGAATTGTTGTAGTTTTTCAAACTTTTTTCTGGCATGAGGTCGGTATTAGATCATGAATAGTTTGAGTTCTATTTTATTATACAGGGTGTTTCAGGAGGAATGTGCAATACTTCTCAGGCTGATTCCTCACACCAAATAATGGAAAAAGTTCCGATAAACATGTGCCCTAAAGTGCGTTGTTACCGAGTTATACAGGGTGAAAGATTTCACAAAAAATTCATCTCCCAGGTGAAATTTACTCATACTGATCTTTTTAAAGCGTTAGTAGAGTTCGTAAATTGGATGATTTTCATGTAAAATAAGCCGACAAATCGAATGAAACCATTTCCAGAACTGTAACTTTAATAGTTGAGGAGATACATGAGGTTAAACACATAAATTTTGTATAAAATAATATCTTTTTCGTGTTTGGAGTAAAAAACTTTGTTAACTCAAATGTAAACAATAGATAATTAGTCAAAGGATTTGTAGAGAATTTATTTCTGAATAAAATGATGTAAGAAAAGGTTATCTAAACTGCAAAATATCAGTTTTAAATCCATTTTTATTAGGAAACGAACAGCTCAAATTATGGAGATAAGGCAATTCAAGTGCATTTTCTCTTTGATAGATTGGATAGCTCATTTCGTATAGCTGATTTTCAATCAAGTCTTTTAAACATAAAGGTTCTATTTTCAATAAGCTAAATAATAATATGATTTTCGGGAAATGTATGTCATTGCTTAGGAGGGATACCGGGTGAAGCATAATATTGATATTATAAAAATGTTTTCCCATTCACTTTGCGACAAATAAACTTTTAACTGCTTCAAACATAATATTCAGTGTAGAATAAAATTAGAATTAAAATCCCAGTTATTGTTTCTGAAGAATGATAATAATGACAATAACTCTATTCCAATTATTTATTTTAGAAGATACAATAATAAAATGAAATTTAACTCTTTGTTGAATGAGTAACGTACTGATTGAGTCTTTCAGTGACTACATCTGATTTGAGAAAAATAACTTTTAATTATAGCCATAGCTGATCTTCATAATTAGTCAAGATTTTCATTTCAATTGTTGTGCGAGTATCATGCTCAATAGGTTTTTCATCCGATAGTTCAACGTGAAACAGCTTAAGAGTAGAGATTATTTTAATTAATCGTGACTTTTGTGTTAAATCGTTAGATGTAGTAATTTTCTTGTTGTATTCGTTATTGTGATTGTTTTCTCTAAGGTATATTATCCGTTAGTTATAAGTGCAAACTTGACTTTAACATGCCGTATACATTTACAATGAGGAACATGCAGATATTCATTTTGTGTACGGTTTCTGCAATGGCAGTGCTAGAAGAGCTGTTGAGGAATATCGTGTGCGATTCCCTAATCGAGTTATTCCTAGCAGAAACGTATTCATCGGAACTCACAGAAAACTCAGAGAGACTGGGTCGTTTTCGAAAAGTTCGGAACGGGAGAGTACAAATCATGAGGAGATATTACCTATGTTGGAACGAAGTCCTTCGACAAGTACTCGAAGGCTATCTGCTCGTGCTAACATTCCCCATGTAAGTATATGGAGAACAATACGTCGTGAAAATATGTATCCATACCATATTCAAAAAGTGCAGCAATTGGAAGAGCGCGATTTTCGAGAAAGGTTCAACTATTGCCGGTGGTTATCTTTAAATAATGATTTACTCACAAAAATACTTTTCACGGATGAAGCAACTTTCACACGCAATGGATTGAACAACACTAGAAACTGTCACATTTGGAATGAAGTGAATCCTCATGCTACTACTGAATCTAATTTCCAAAGACGGTTCTCAGTAAATGTCTGGTGTGGTGTGATAGGGAAAAATTTGATTGGTCCATACATCTTCAATGGTCGGCTGTCTGGTGAGATTTATCTAGATTTTCTTCAAAATCAATTATTTGATCTCCTAGATGATGTCCCACTGATGACACTACGGGACATGCATTTCCAACACGACGGAGCACCAGCCCATTTTGACCGCAGAGTGACTCAATTCCTCAACGAGTCATTCCCAAATCGATGGATCGGTCGAGGAGGCCCGATATCATGGCCAGCAAGATCCCCCGATTTGAATCCTTTGGATTTTTTTATGGGGACACATGAAGTCATTGGTTTATGCTAAAAAATCTGACAGTGAAAATGAGCTATTGGAGAGAATAATGGATGCTGCTCAAGAGATTAGAGACAATCCTCAAATGATACTAGATGCAATTGTCTCTTTAAATCGTCGGGCTGAAATCTGTATTGATAATGGAGGTGGACACTTTGAGCAGCTCTTGTAATACTACTATCAGTAAGATGAATAGTAGGCTAATTTCATAATTTATTAATCATAGGCATACTGAACATCTAAATAAGTAATTATTATATTCTAAAAAACTTAATTTGAGAGACATTAGCACACCATCCATTGTTGATCATCAGGATAATTTTTTGAGCATTGCAAATCCTTTGACTAATTATCTATTGTTTACATTTGAGTTAACAAAGTTTTTTTACTCCAAACACGAAAAAGATATTATTTTATACAAAATTTATGTGTTTAACCTCATTTATCTCCTCAACTATTGAAGTTACAGTTCTGGAAATGGTTTCATTCGATTTGTCGGCTTATTTTACATGAAAATCATCCAATTTACGAACTCTACTAACGCTTTAAAAAGATCAGTATGAGTAAATTTCACCTGGGGAGATGAATTTTTTGTGAAATCTTTCACCCTGTATAACTCGGTAACAACGCACTTTAGGGCACATGTTTATCGGAACTTTTTCCATTATTTGGTGTAAAGAATCAGCCTGAGAAGTATTGCACATTCCTCCTGAAACACCCTGTATTCATTGTATAAGAAATAGTAATGAGTATAAGATGGGAGTGCGGAATTATATTTTCATTCCATTTCATACAGCATAAAAGTATTGAAGTCTAGTACAGACTTATGTTACACAATTAAAGTAAAACTAAGTCTAAATTCTTTACAAATTCTTTAAATACTAACTTGATAGAATCTTACCAGCCTAAATACATGAATGAGTACTATACTAGCACAATATTGTCAATAGTAAATCAGCATAATTTTTTGTGTATGATACACCATCCATCTTTTCTTTTTTTGCTAGCAGCCAATTTTCTAAGACAGAACTCACGAAACACTGTCAACCAATAAGAAAAAAGCAGGCGGGGCATGAAGGCGTGTCCAAGTCAAATCTGAAACAACACCTGTCAGCTGCTGCCATCTACTGGTTGAATTTGGAAACTTTCCCAACCGATGTTTTCGGCCATTTTGATCGAATAGGCGGAGCTTGGAAGCGTGTCCAATGGAAGTCGAAGCAAGTCACCCTATTGCTACTGCTATCAGTTGGCTGAATTCGGAACTATTTCGAATGTTACCGTATTCAAGAAAGTTGGGTAGAGCAGTGAAAATGGCTGAAAATCTTCAATTTGCTTGTTTTAGTTTCCAATTTTTTGTTATAACATCTTTATTACCAGTGAAATGGAAAATTTATGATGCTACCCAATATTTTTCTGGGAAAAATTTATTATTTCCTTACTTATGTACTTTCAAGCATACTTGTAAAATAAATTAATCAATAATTAAAAATTCAATATTTTAATGATAAAGTACGGCTACTTTTTATTGATTTCTGCAGGCTTTTGCTCATCACGTATCATACATAATACATAAAAATACAAAACAATACGTTGAGATTCATTAAAATAAGCAAGTCCCTCTAATGCTATAATCCTTTT